>JAVLSZ010000013.1:70641557-71241557 GCA_032313775.1 Urocyon cinereoargenteus
AAACCTAAACTTAACCCAACCCTAACCCAAACCATAACCCTTAACCGTAACCTAACCCTAACTTTAACGATAACCCTAATCCGTACCCAAACCGTAAAACTAATCCATACCCTAACCCCTAACCTAACGCTAACCCGTACCCTAACACTAACCCTAACCCTAACACTGACACTAAACCTAACCATAACCCTTAAAATAACCCTAAACCTAACCCAACCCACACCCTAAACCTAACGCTAAACCGTACCCTAACCCTAAACCGTAACCTAAACCGAACCCTAACCCTAAACTTAACCCGTTCGCTAACCCTATCCCGTACCCTAAAGTTAACCCTAACCCGTACCCTAACCCTAACCTAACCCTAAGCCTAACCCGTACATTAACCCTTACCCTAACCCTAACACTAACCCTACCCCGTACTCTAAACCTAAACCTAACCCTAACCCTAAACCGTACACTTAACCTATCCCTAACCCTAACTCGTACGCTAACCCTAACCCTAAACCTGACCCTCACCCTAACCCTCACCCTAACCCGTACCCTAAAACTAACCCATACCCTAACCCTAACCATAAACCTAACCCTAACCCTAACCCGTACCCGAAACCTAAACCTAACACTTGACCTAACCCGTACCCAAACGGTAAAAATAACCCGTACCCTAACACTAACCCAAACCCGTACTCTATCCCTAACCCTTACCCTAACACTAACCCTACCCGTACTCTAACCCTAACCCTAACTCTAACCCTAACCCGTACCCTAACCCTAACCCTAACACTATCCCTACCCCGTACTCTAACCCTAACCCAAACCCTAACCCTAACCCGTACCCATACCCTAACCCTAACCCTAACACTAACCCTAACCCGTACTCTAACCATAACCCTTACCCTAACCGTACTCTAACCATAACACTAACCCTCACCCTAAACATATCCCATACCCTAAACCTAACCCATACCCTAACCCTAAACCTAACCCTAACCTGTACCCTAAACCTAACCCTAACCCGTACCATAACCCTAATCCTAACCCGTATCCTAAGCCTAACCCATACCCTAACCCTAACCCTAATCCTAACCCTAACCCTAACCGATACCTAAACCTAACCCCAACCCTCTCCCTAACCGGTACTCTAACCCTAACCCAAACACTAACCCTAACCCGTACCCGTACCCTAACACTAACCCTAACCCTAACACTTACCCTAACCCGTACTCTAACCCTAACCCTAACCCTAACACTATCCCTACCCCATACTCTAACCCTAAACCAAACCCTAACCCTAACCCGTACCATAACCCTAACCCGAACACTAACCCTTACCCTAACACTAACCCTAAACGTAAACCAAACCCTAACCCTAACTGTACTCTAAACCTAAACCTAACCCTCACCCTAACCCTAACGCATATTGTAACCCTAACCCGTACCATAACCCTAAACCTAACCCTAAAATTAACCGTAACCCTGATCCGTATCCTAACCCTAAAACTAACCTGTACCCTAACCCCAACTCTAACCCTAAACCGTACCCTAACCCTATCCCTAACGCTAACCCTGACCCTAAACCTAACCCTAACCCGTACCCTAACCCTAACCCTAACCCTCACCTAAACCTAACCCTAACCCATACTCTAACCCTAACCCTAAACCTAACCCTATCCGTACTCTAACCCTAACCCTAAACCTAACCCAAACCCTAACACTAACCCTAACCCGTACTCTAACTCTAACCCTAAACTTAAATGTAACCATAACCCGTACTCTAACCCTAACCCATACCCTAACACTAACCCTAACCCTAACACTATCCCTAACCCATACTCTAACCCAAAACCTAACCCTAACTCTAACACTAACCCAATTATAACCCTAAACCTAACCCTAACCCTAAACCTAACACTAACCCATACACTAAACCTAACCCGTAGCCTAACACTCTTACCCTAACCCCTAACCCTAACCCTAACCCTAACCCTAACACCCTAACCCGTACCCAAACGGTAAACCTAACCCGTACCCTAACCCTACCCGTAGCCTATTCCTAACTCTAACCCTAACCCCTAACCCTAAGCCTAACCGTAACCCATACCAGAACCTGTACCCAAACGGTAAACCTAACCCGTAACTGAACACTAACCCAAATCCGTACTCTAACCCTAACCGTAACCCTAACCCTAACCCTAACCCGTACCCTAACACTAACCCTAAACCTCACCTAAACCTAACCCTAACCAGTACCCTAAGCCTAACCCGTAACCTAAACCTAAGCCTAACCCTAAACTTAACCCGTACGCTAACCCAATCCCGTACCCTAAACCTAACCCTAACCCGTACCCTAACCCTAACCCTAACCCTAACCCTATCCGTACTCTAACACTAACCCTAACCCTAAACCTAACACTAACCCTAACCCGTACTCTAACCCTAACCCTAACCCTAAACGTAACCCTAACCCGTCCTCTAACCCTAACCCGCACCCCAACACTAGCCCTAACCCTAACACTATCCCTAACCCGTACTCTAACCCAAAACCTAACCCTAAATCTAACCCTAACCCGTACTATAACCCTAAACATAACCCTAACCCTAAACCTAACACTAACCCATACTCTAACCCTAACCCGTAGCCTAACACTAACTCTTACCCTAACCCCTAACCCTAACCCTAGCGCTAACCCTTACCCTACCGGTACCCAAACGGTAAACCTAAACCATACCCTAACACTAACCCAAACACGTACACTAACCCTAACCCTAACCCTAACCCTAAACCGCACCCTAAACTTAACCCTAACACTAACCCTAACCATAACCCTTAACCGTACCTAAGCCTAACCCTAACTCATACCCTAACCCTAACACTGACCCTAACCGTAACCTTAACCATAACCCTTACCCGTACCCTAACCCTAACCCATAACCTAACACTAACCCTAACCTTAACCGTAACCTTAACCCGTACCCTAACCCTAAATGCTACCCGTACTGTAAACACAACCCTAACCCTAACCCGTACCATAACCCTATCCCTAATCCTAACCCTGACTCTAAAACTAACGCTAACCCGTACCCTAACCCTAACCCGCACCTAAACCTAACACTAACCCGTACCCTAACCCTAAACCGTAACCTAACCTAAACCTAACCCTAAACTTATCCCGTACACTAATCCTATCCCGTACCCTAAACCTAACCCTAACCCTAAGTCGTTCCCTAACCCTAACCCTAACCCTGACCCTAACCCTAACCCTAACCTGTACCCTAAACCTAACCCATACCCTAACCCTAACCCTAAACCTAACCCTAACCCTATCCCGTAACCTAAACCTAACCCTAACCCTTGTCCTAACCCGTACCCAACCCTATCCGTACCCTAACTCTAACCCTAACCCGTACCCAAACCCTAAGAGTAATCCTAACCCATACCCTAGCGCTAACTCTAACCCTAACCCAAAGCCTAAACTGCACCCTAAACCTAAACCTAACCGTAAACCTAACCATAACCCTTACCCGTACCTAAACCTAACCCATAACCTAACACTAACCCTAACCTTAACCGTAACCCTAACCCGTGTCCTTACCCTAAAACTAACCCGTACCATAACCCCAACCCTAACCCTAACCCGTACCATAACCCTATGCCTAAACCTAACCCTGACCATAAACCTAACCCTAACCCGTACCCTCAGCCTAACCCGCACCTAAACCTAACCCTAACCCGTACCCTAACACTAACCCGTAACCTAACCTAAACCTAACAGTAAACTTATCCCGTACACTAACCCTATCCCGTACCCTAAACCTAACCCTAACCTGTACCCTAAACCTAAACCTAACCCTGACCCTAAACATAACCCTAACCCGTACCCTAAATCTAACCGGTAATTTAAACTTAACCCTAAACCTAACCCGTACCCTAAACCTAACCCTAACACTAACTCGTACTCTAAACCTATCCCTAACCCTGACCCTAACCTTAACCCTAACCCGTACCCTAAGCATAACCCATACCCTAACCCTAACCCCAAACCTAACGCTAACCTTAACCCATTCCCTAAACCTAACCCTAACCCTTGACCTAACCCTTACCCAAACCTATCCCGTACCCTAACCCTAACCCCAACCTGTACCCAAACCCTAACAGTAACCCTAACCCATAGCCTAGCGCTAACCCTAACCCTAACCCTAACCCTCACCCGGACCCTAACCCTAACCCTAACCCGTATCCTAAACCTAACCCATACCCTAACTCTAAACCTAACCCTAATTCGTGCTCTAACCCTATCACCTACCCTAACACTAAACCTAATCCTAACCCTTGACCTAACCAGTAACCTAACCCTAACCCTAACCCGTACCCAAATCCTAACAGTAACCCTAAAACATACCCTAATGCTAACACTAACCCTAACCCTAACTCTAACCATTACCCGTACCCTAACACTAACCCATACCCTAACCTAACCCTAAATTTAACCGTAACCCTGACCAGTACCCTAAACCTAAAATTAACCCGTACCCTAACCCAACCCTAACCCTAACCCGTACCCTAACCCTAACCCGTACCCTAACCCAACCCGCACCTAAACCTAACCCTAACCGGTACCCTAACTCTAACACATAACCTAAACCTAACCCTAACCCTAAACTTAACCCGTACACTAAACCTATCCAGTACCCTAAACCTAACCCTAACCCGTACCCTAACCCTAACCCTAACCCTATCCGTACACTAACCCTAATCCTAACCCTAACACTAACCCTAACCCGTTCTCTAACCCTAACCATAACCCTAAACCTAACCCTAACCCGTGCTCTAACCCTATCCCGTACCCTAACACTAAACCTTACCCTAACCCTAAACCTAACCCGTACGCTAACCCTAAACGTAACCCTAACCCCTACACAAACCCTAACCCTAACACGTACACTAAACCTAACCCTTACCCTAACCCATACCCAAACGGTAAACCTAACCTGTACCCTAACATTAACCCAAACCCGTAATCTAACCCTAACCCTAACCCTAACACTAAACCTACCCTGTACTCTAACACTAACCCTAACCTAAACCTAACCCCTACCCTAACACTAACCCTAACACGTAATCTAACCCTAACCCTAACACTAACACTAACCCTATCTCGTACTCTAACACTAACCCTTATCCTAACCCTAACTCGTACCCTAACCCTAACCCTAACCCTAACACTAACCCTAACCCGTACTCTAACCCTAACCCTAACTCTAACCCTAACCCGTACCCTAACCCTAACCCTAACCCTAAACCTAACACTAACCCTAACCCGTACTCTAACTTTAACCCTAACCCTAACCCTAACCCTAACCCTAAACCGTACCCTAACCCTAACCCTAACACTAACCCTAACCCATACTCTAACCCTAACCCTAACCCTAACACTAACCCTACCCCATACTCTAACACTAACCCTAATCCTAACCCTAACTCATACCCTAACCCTAACCCTAACCCTAACCCTAACCCTAACACTAACCCTAACCCGCACTCTAGCCCTAACCCTATCCGTATTCTAACCCTAACCCTAACCCTCACCCTAACCCTAACACGTACTGTAACCCTAACCCATACCATAACCCTAACCCTAACCCGTACCCTAACCCTAACCCTAATTCGTACCCTAACCCTAACCCTCACCCTGACCCTAACCCTAACCCTAACCCGTATCCTAAACCGAACCCATACCCTAAACCTAAACCTAACTCTAACCCGTGCTCTAACCCTATCCCGTACACGAACACTAACCCTAATCCTAACCCTTGACCTAACCCGTAAACTAAACCTAACCCTAACCCGTACCCAAACCTTAACAGTAACCCTAAACCATACCCTAGCGCTCACACTAATCCTAACCCTAACTCTAACCATTAACCGTACACTTACCCTAAACCATACCCTAACCCTAACCCTAAACTTAACCGTAACCCTGACCAGTACCCTAAACCTAAAATTAACACGGACCCTAACGCCAAACCTAACCCTAACCCGTACCCTAACCCTAACCCTAACCCACACCTAAACCTAACCCTAACCCGATACCTAAGCCTAATCCAAAACCTAAACTTAACCCGTACGCTAACCCTATCCCTTACCCTTTACCAAACCCTAACCTGTAACCTAACCCTAAACCTAACCCCAACCTAAACACTAACCCTTACCCTAACCCTATCCCTAACGCTAACCCTGACCCTAAACCTAACCCTAAACTGCACCCTAACCCTAACCCTAACCCTAACCCTAACCCTCACCTAAACCTAACCCTAACCCGTAACCTAACCCTAACCCATAATCTAAACCTAAACCTAACCCTAAACTTAACCCATATGCTAACCCTAACCTGTAAGCTAAACCTAACACATACCCTAATCCTAACCCTAAACCTAACCCTAACCCTATCCCATACCCTATACCTAATCCCAACCCTTGACCTAACACGTACCCAACCTTATCCGTAACCTAATCCTAACCCTAACCCGTACCCAAAACCTAAGAGTAACCCTAACCCATACCCTAGCGCTAACGTAACCCTAACCCTAAGCCTAACCCGAACCCTAAACCTAAACCTAACCCTAACCCTAACCATAACCCTTAACCGTACCCTAACCCTAACCCGTAACCTAAACCTAATCCTAACCCTAAACTTATCCCGTACACTAACCATATCCCGTACACTAAACCTAACCCTAAAATGTACCCTAACCCTAACCCTAACCCTAACACTAACCCTATGCCATACTCTAACCCTAACCCTAACCCTAACACTAACCCTAACATGTACTCTAAACCTAACCCTAACCCTAAACGTAACCCTAACCCGTAATCTAACACTAACCCGTTCCCTAACACTAAACCTAACCCTAACACTATCCCTAACCCGTACCCTAACCCTAAACGTAACCCTAACCCATACCCAAACACTAATCCTAACATGTACCCTAAATCTAACCCTAACCCGCACACTAAAACTAACCCTAAACCTAGACCTAACACGTACACTAAACCTATCCTGTACCGTAACCTTAACCCTAACCCGTACCGTAACCCTAACACTAACCCTAACCCTAACCCTAACCCTAACCCTAAACCTAACCCATAGACTAACCCTAACTCGAACCCTAACCCTCAACATAACCCTCAATGTACCCTATCCCTAACCCTAACCCTAACCCTAACACGTACCCTAACACTAACCCTTACCCTAACCCTAAACCTAAACCATACCCTAAACATAAACGTAACCCTAACCCGTACCCAAACCCTAACACTAACACGTACCCTAACCCTAAACCTATCCCTAACCCGCACACTAAACCTAACCCAAACCCTAGACCTAACACGTACACTAAACCTATCCCGTACCGTAACCTTAACCCTAAACCGTACCGTAACCCTAACACTAACCCTAACCCTAACCCTAACCCTAACCCTAATCCTAACTCGTACACTAACCCTAACCCTAACCCTAAACTTACCCTAACGCTAACCCTAACCCTAACCCTAACACTAACCCTTGCCGTACTCTAACCTAACCCTAACCCTACAACTAAACCTAACCCGTACTCTAACCCTAACCCTAACACTAACCATAACCCTAATACTAAAACTAACACGTACTCTAACCCTAAACCTAACCCTAAGACTAAACCTAACCCCCTACTATAACCCTAACCCTAAACCTAACCCTAAACCTAACCCTAACTCGTACCGTAACCCGAAATCGTACCCTAACCCTAACCCTAACCTTAACCTAACCCTAACACTGACCCTAACCCTAAACCTAATCCTGTACCCTAACCCTAACCCTAACCCGCATGCTAAACCTAACCCTAAACCTAGACCTAACCGGTACCCTAACCCTAACCCGTACCCTAACACTAACCATAACCCTAACCCTTACCCTAACCGGTACCTAAACGGTAAACCTAACCCGTACCCTAACACTAACCCAAATACGTACTCTAACCCTAACCCTAAACCAAACCTGCACCCTTAACTTCACCCTAACCCTAACCCAAACCATAACCCTTAACCGTAACCTAACCCTAACCCATACCCTAAACCTAAACCTAACCTTAACCGTAACCCTAACCCGTAACTTAAACCTAACACTAACCCATACCCTAACCCCAACCCTAACCCTAACCCGTACCCTAACACTAACCCTAACCCTAAACCAAAACCTAAACCTAACCCTAACCCATACACTAACACTAACCCTAACCTTAAACCGCACCCTAAACCTAACCCTAACCCGTACCCTAACCCGAACCCATAACCTCAACCTAACCCTAACCCTAAACTTAACCCGTACGCTAACCCTATCCCGTACCCTAAACCTAACCCTAAACTGTATCCTAACCCTAAACCTAACCCTAAGCCTAATCTGTACATTAACCCTAACCCTAAACCTAACCCTAACACTAACCATAACCCGTACTCTATCCCTAACCTTAACCGTATTCTAACCCTAACCCTAACCCTCACCCTAACCCTAACAAATACTGTAACCCTAACCCATACCATAACCCTAAACCTAAACCGGCCCCTAACCCTAACCCTAATTCATACCCTAACCCTAACCCTAACCCTGACCCTAACCCTAACCCTAACCCGTATCCTAAAAGTAACCCATACCCTAACACTAAACCTAACCCTAACCCGTGCTCTAACACTATCCCGTACCCTAACACTAACCCTAATCCTAACCCTTGACCTAACCCGTAACCTAACCCTAACCCTAACCCGTACCCAAACCCTAACAGTAACCCTAAACCATACCCTAATGCTAACATTAACCCTAACCCTAACTCTAACCATTACCCGTACCCTAACCCTAACCCATACCCTAACCTAACCCTAAACTTAACCGTAAACCTGACCAGTACCCTAAACCTAAAATTAACCCGTACCCTAACACCAACCCTAACCCTAACCCGTACCATAACCCTAACCCTAACCCTAACCCACACCTAAACCTAACCCTAACCCATAACCTAAGCCTAACCGTAACCCTAAACTTAACCCGAACGCTAACCCTATCCCGTACCCTTAACCTAACCCTAACCCGTAAACTAACCCTAAACCTATCCCTAAGCCTAACTTGTACATTAACCCTAACCCTAACACTAACACTAACCGTTCCCTGTACTCTAACCCTAACAAAAACCCTAACCCTAACCTGTAACCTAAACCTAAACCTAACCCTAACCCTAACACTAACCCTAACCCGTACTCTAACCCTAACTCTAACCCTAACCCGTACCCTAACCCTAAACCTAACCCTAACCCTAACACTAACCCTAACCCGTACTCTAACCCTAACCCTAACACTAACACTAGCCCTACCCCGTACTCTAACACTAACCTTAATCCTAACCCTAACTCGTACCCTAACCCTAACCCTAACACTAAACCTAACCCGTACTCTATCCCTAACCCTAACCGTATTCTAACACTAACCCTAACCCTCACCCTAAACCTAACACGTACTGTAACCCTAACCCATACCATAACCCTAAACCTAACCCGTACCCTAACCCTAACCCTAATTCATACCCTAACCCTAACCCTAACCCTGACAATAACCCTTACCCTAACCCGTATCCTAAACCTAACCCATACCCTAACCCTAAACCTAACCCTAACCCGTGCCTAACACTATCCCGTACACTAACACTAACCCTAATCCTAACCCTTGACCTAACCCGTAACCTAAACCTAACCCTAACGCGTACCCAAACCCTAAGAGTAACCCTAAACAATACCCTAGCGCTAACACTAACCCTAACCCTAACCCTAACCATTACCCATACCCTAACCCTAACCCATACCCTAAGCCTAACCCTAAACTTAACCATAACCCTGACACGTACACTAAACCTAAAATTAACCCGTACCCTAACCCTAACCCTAACCCTAACCCTAACACTAACCCTAGCCCGTACTCTAACAAACCCTAACCCTAAATGTAACCCTAACACATACGCTAACCCTAACACGTACCCTAACACTAACCCTAACTCTAACACTATCCGTAACCCATACTCTCACCCTAAACCTAACCCTATCTCTAACACAAACCCGTACTATAACCCTAAACCTAACCCGAACCTTAAACCTAACCCTAACCCATACTCTAACCCTATCCCGTAGCCTAACACTAACTCTAACCCTAAACCCTAACCCTAACCCTAACCCTTCCCTAACCCGTACACAAAAGGTAAACCTAACCCGTACCATAACACTAACCCAAACCCGTACTGTAACCCTAACCCTAACCCTAACCCTAAACCGCACCGTAAACATAACCCTAACCCTAACGCTAACCATAACCCTTAACCGTACCCTAAACCTAATCCTAACTCATACCCTAACACTAACACTGACCCTAACCCTAACTCATACACTAACCCTAACCCGTACCCTAATCCTAACCCTATCCGTAACCTTAACCCGTACCCTAAACCTAACCCTAAACCTTGTCCTAACCCGTACCCAAACCTATCCCATTCCCTAACCCAAACCCTAACCCGTAACCAAACTCTACGAGTAACCCAAACCCATATCCTAGCGCTAACCCTAAACCTAACCCTAAGCCTAACCCGCACCCTAAACCTAAACCTAACCTTAAACCTAACCATAACCCTTACCCGTACCCTTACCCTAACCCATAACCTAACACTAACTCTAACCTTAACCGTAACCCTAAACCGTACCCTAACCCTAAAATTAACCTGTAACGTAACCCAAACCCTAACCCTAACCCGTACCATAACTCTATCCCTAATCCTAACCCTGACCCTAAACCTAACCCTAACCTGTACCCTAACCCTAACCCGCACCTAAACCTAACTCTAAACCGTACCCTAACCCTAAACCGTAACCTAAACCTAAACCTAAACTTAAACTTATCCCGTACACAAACCTATCCCGTACCCTAAACCTAACCCTAAGCTGTACCCTAACCCTAACCCTAACCCGTACCCGTACCCTAACACTAACCCTAAATCTACCCCTGACCCTAAACCTAACCATAACCCTTACACTAATCCTAACACTAACCCTAACCCGCACCCAAAATCTAACCCTAACCCGAACCCTAACCCTAACGCGTGAACTAAACCTAACCATAAACCTAAACTTAACCTGTATGCTAACCCTATCCTGTACCCGAAACCTACCCCTAATCCGTATCCTAACCCTAAACCTAACCCTAAGCCTAAACTGTACATTAAACCCAAACCTAACGCTAACACTAACCATACCCCGTACTCTAACCCTAACCCTAACCCTAACCCTAACCCTAACCTAACCCTAACCTAACCCTAACCCTAACCTAACCGAACCCTAACCCGTACACTAACCCTAACACTAACACTAATCCTACCTGTACTCTAACCCTAAAAGTAACCCTAACCCTAATCCGTACCCTAACCCTAACCCTAACCCTAACCCTAACACTAACCCTAACCCGTACTCTAACCCTAAACCTAACCCTAACCCTAATCGTACTCTAACCCTAACCCTAACCCTCAACCTAACCCTAACCTGTACTGTAACCCTAACCGGTACCATAACCCTAACCCTAACCCGTACCCTAACCCTAAACCTAACCCTATCCGTACCCTAACCCTAACCCTAACACTATCCGTACACTAACCCTAACCCTAACCCTAAACTAACCCTAACCCGTACTCTAACCCCAACCCTAAACCTAAACCTAACCCTAACCCGAACTCTAACCCTATCCCGTAACCTAACACTAACCCTTAACCTATCCCTAAAACTAACCCGTACCCTAACCCTGAACGTAACTCTAACCCGTCCTCAAACCCTAACCCTAACATGTACCCTAACCCTAACCCTAACCCTAACACTATCCTTAACCCGTACCCAAACGGTAAAACTAACCCATACCCTAACACTAACACAAACCCGTACTCTAACCCTAACCCTTACCCTAACACTAACCCTAACCCGTACTCTAACCCTAAACCTAACCCTAACCCATACCCTAAACCTAACCCTAACCCTAACACTAACCCATACTCTAACCCTAACCCTAACTCTAACACTAACCCTACCCCGTACTCTAACACTAACCCTAACCCTAACCCAACCCGCACCCTAAACCGAACCCTAACCCGCACCCTAACCCTAACCCGTAACCTAAACCGAACCCTAACCCTAAACTTAAACCGTTCGCAAACCCTATCCCGTACCCTAAACCTAATCCTAACCCGTATCATAACCCTAAACTAACCCTAAGCCTATCCATACTTTAACCCCAACCTTAACCCTAACACTAACCCTACCCGTACTCTAACCCTAACCCTAACCCTAACCCGTACCCTAACCCTATCCCTAACCCTTACCTAAACCTAACCCTAACCCGTACCCTAAGCCTAACCCGTAACCTAAACCTAAGCATAACCCTAAACTTAACCCGTACGCTAACCCTATCCCGTACCCTAAACCTAACCCTAACCCGTACCCTAACCCGTACCCTAACCCTAACCCTATACGTACTCTAACCCTAATCCTAACCCTAACCCTAACACTAACCCTAACCCGTACTCTAACCCTAACCCTAACCCTAAACGTAACCCTAACCCGTACTCTAACCCTAACCCGTACACTAACACTAACCCTAACCCTAACACTGTCCCTAAACCGTACTCTAACCCAAAACCTAACCCTAAATCTAACCCTAACCCGTACTATAACCCTAAACATAACCCTAACCCTAAACCTAACACTAATCCATACTCTAACCCTAACCCGTAGCATAACACTAACTCTTACCCTAACCCCTAACCCTAAACCTAACCCTAACCCTTACCCTACCCGTACCCAAACGGTAAACCTAACCCATACCCTAACACTAACCCAAACAGTACACTAATCCTAACCCTAACCCTAACCCTAACCCTAAACCGCAACCTAAACTTAACCCTAACACTAACCCTAACCATAACCCTTAACCGTACCTAACCCTAACCCTAAGTCATACACTAACCCTAACACTGACACTAACCGTAACCCTAACCATAACCCTTACCCGTACCCTAACCCTAACCCATAACCTAACACTAACCCTAACCTTAACCGAAACCTTAACCCGTACCCTAACCCTAAAACTAACCCGTACTGTAACCCCAAACCTAACCCTAACCCGTACCATAACCATATCCCTAATTCTAACCCTGACCCTAAACCTAACCCTAACCTGTACCCTAACCCTAACCCGCACCTAAACCTAACACTAACCCGTACCCTAACCCTAAACCGTAACCTAACCTAAACCTAACCCTAAACTTATACCGTACACTAATCCTATCCCGTACCCTAAACCTAACCCTATCCCTAAGTCGTTCCATAACCCTAACCCTAACCCTGACCCTAACCTGTACCCTAACCCGTACCCTAAACCTAACCCATACCCTAACCCTAACCCTAAACCTAACCCTACCCCTATCCTCTACCCTAAACCTAACCATAACCCTTGTCCTAACCCATACCCAACCCTATCCCGTACCCTAACTCTAACCCTAACCCGTACCCAAACCCTAAGAGTAACCCTAACCCATACCCTAGCGCTAACTCTAACCCTAACCCAAAGCCTAAACCGCACCCTAAACCTAAACCTAACCGTAAACCTAACCATAACCCTTACCCATACCCTAACCCTAACCCATAACCTAACACTAACCCTAACCTTAACCATAACCCTAACCCCTGTCCTAACCCTAAAACTAACCCGTACCATAACTCCAACCCTAACCCTAACCCATACCATAACCCTATGCCTAAACCTAACCCTAACCCATACCCTCAGCCTAACCCACACCTAAACCTAACCCTAACGCCTAAACTAACCTAAACCTAACCCTAAACTTATCCCGTACACTAACCCTATCCCGTACCCTAAACCTAACCCTAACCTTTACCCTAAACCTAACCCTAACCCGTACCCTAACCCTAAACCGTAACCTAAACCTAACCCTAACTCTAAACTTAACCTGAACACTAAACCTATTCCGTACCCTAAACCTAACCCTAACCCGTACACTAACCCTAACCCTAACACTAACAATATCCGTACACTAACCCTAACACTAACCCTAACACGTAATCTAACACTAAACTTAACCCTAACCAGTACTCTAACACTAACCCGTACCCTAACACTAACCCTTACCCTAACCCTAAACCTAACCCATATCCTAACCCTAAACGTAACCCTAACCCGTACCCAAACCCTAACCCTAACACGTAACCTAATCCTAACCCTAACTCTAACCTTAACCATAACCCTAACCCGCACACTAAACCTAACCCTAACCCTAGACCTAACACGTACACTAAACCTATCCCGAACCGTAACCTTAACCCTAACCCATACCGTAACCCTAACACTAACCCTAACACTAACCCTAACCCTTACCTAACCTTAACCCGTACACTAACCCTAACCCGAACCCTAACCCTAACCCTAACCCGTACCCTAACCCTACCGTAGCCTAACCCTAACCCTAAAATAACCCCTAAACCTAACGCTAAACCTAACCCTCACCCTAACCCGTACCCAAACGGTAAACCTAACCCGTACCCTAACACTAACCCAAACGCGTGCTCTAACCCTAAACCTAAACCTAACCCGCACCGTAAACTTAACACTAACCCTAACTCAAACCAGAACCCTTAACCGTAACCTAACCCTAACCCATACCCTAACCCTAACCCTTACCCTAACCCTAACCTGCTGTAACCCTAACCCTTAAAAAAACCCTAACCCTAACCCGTACCCTAACCCTAAACCTAACTCGTACCCTAACCCTAAACCTAACCCTGACCCTAAACTTAAGCCTAACCCGTACCCTGACCTAACCCGTACTTTAACCCTAACCCTAACTGTAACCCGTACACTAAACCTAACCCTAACACTAACTCGTACCCTAAACCTAATCCTAACCCTGACCCTAAACCTAACACTAACCCATAACCTATGCATAACCCATAACCTAACCCTAAACCTAAACCTAAGCCTAACCCTAATCCGTAACCTAAACCTAACCCTAACCCTTGACCTAAACCGTACCCAAACCTATCTTGTACCCTACCCCTAACCCGTACCCAAACACTAACAGTAACCCTAAACCATACCCTAGCGCTAAGCCTAACCCTAACCCTAACCCTAACCCTAACCATACTCTAACACTAACCCTAACCCTCACCCTAACCCTACCCCGTACTGTAACCCTAACCCGTACCATAACCCTAACCCTAACCCGTACCCTAACCCCAACACTAACTTGTACCCTAACCCTAACCCTAACCCTGACCCTAAACCTAACCCTAACCCGTACCCTAAATCTAACCCGGAATTTAAACCTAACCCTAAACCTAACCCGTACCCTAAACCTAACCCTAACACTAACTCGTACCCTAAACCTATCCCTAACCCTGACCCTAACCCTAACCCTAACCCGCACATTAAACCCTAACCCTAGACCTAACACGTACACTAACCCTATCCCATACCCTAACCGTAACTCTAACCCGTACCATGTCCTTACACTAACCCTAACCCTAACCCTAACCCGTACACTAACCCTAACCAAACCTTAACCCTAACCCTAACCCGTACCCTAACCCTACCCGTAGCCTATTCCTAACTCTAACCCTAACACCTAATCCTAAACCTAACCATAACCTGTACCCGAACCCGTACCCAAACAGTAAACCTAACCCGTACCGGAACACTAACCCAAATCCGTACTCTAACCCTAACCGTAACCCTAAACCTAACCCTAACCCGCACCCTAAACTTAACCCTAACCCTAACCCAAACCATAACCATAACCATAACCTAACCCTAACACATAACTTAACCCTAACCCTAACCTTAACCATAACCCTAATCCATAAGCTAACCCTAAAACTAACCCGGACCCTAACCCCAACCCTAACCCTAACAAGTACCCTAACACTAACCCTATCCTTAACCCTGACCCTAATCCTAACCCAAACCTTACACTAACCCTAACCCTAACCCAACCCACACCCTTAACCTAACCCTAATCCGTACCGTAACCCTAAGCCTAACCCGTAACCTAAACTGAACCCTAACCCTAAACTTAAACCGTTCGCTTACCCTATCCCGTACCCTAAACCTAATCCTAACCCGTATCTTAACCCTATCCTAACACTAAGTCTAAACCGTACTTTAACCCCAACCCTAACCCTAACACTAACCCTACCCGTACTCTAACCCTAACCCTAACCCTAACCCGTACCCTAACCCTAACACTAACCCTCACCTAAACCTAACCCTAACCCGTACCCTAAGCCTAACCCGTAACCTAAACCTAAGCCTAAACCTAAACTTAACCCGTACGCTAAACCTATCCCGTACCTTAAACCTAACCCTAACCCGTACCCTAACCCTAACCCTAACCCTATCCGTACTCTAACCCTAACCCTAACCCTAACACTAACCCTAACCCTAAACGTAACCCTAACCCCTACTCTAACCCTAACCTGTACCCTAACACTAACCCTAACCCTAACACTATCCCTAACCCGTACTCTAACCCAAAACCTAACCCTAAATCTAACCCTAACCCGTACTATAACCCTAAACCTAACCCTAACCCTAAACCTAACACTAACCCATACTCTAACCCTAACCCATAGCCTAACACTAACTCTTACCCTAACCCCTAACCCTAACCATAACCCTAACCCTTACCCTACCCGTACACAAAAGGTAAACCTAACCCATACCCTAACACTAACCCAAACCCGTACACTAACCCTAACCCTAACCCTAACCCTAAGCTTAAACCGCACCCTAAACTTAACCCTAACACTAACCCTAACCATAACCCTTAACCGTACCTAACCCTAACTCATACCCTAACCCTAACACTGACCCTAACCGTAACCCTAACCATAACCCTTACCCGTACCCTAACCCTAACCCATAACCTAACACTAACCCTAACCTTAACCATAACCTTAACCCGTAACCAAACCCTAAAACCAACCCGTACTGTAACCCCAACCTTAACCCTAACCCGTACCATAACCCTATCCCTAATCCTAACCCTGACCCTAAACCTAACCATAACCCGTACCCTAACCCTAACCTGCACCAAAACCTAACACTAACCCGTACCCTAACCCTAAACCGTAACCTAACCTAAACCTAACCCTAAACTTATCCCGTACACTAACCCTATCCCGTACCCTAAACCTAACCCTAACCCTAAGTCGTTCCCTAACACTAACCCTAACCCTGACCCTAACCCTAACCCTAACCTGTACCCTAAACCTAACCCATACCATAACCCTAACCCTAACCGAACCCTAACCCTATCCCGTACCCTAAACCTAACCCTAACCCTTGTCCTAATCCGTACCCAACCCTATCCCGTACACTAACTCTAACCCTAACCCGTACCCAAACCCTAAGAGTAACCCTAACCCTTACACTAACCCTAACCCTAACCCTAACCCGCACCCTCAACCTAACACTAACCCATACGCTAACCCTCACCCATAACCTAAACCTAAACCTAACCCTAAACTTAACCCGTACGCTAACCCTATCCCTTACCATAAACCTAACCCTAACCCGTATCCTAACCCTAAACCTAACCCTTAGCCTAACCCGTATAATAACCCTAACGCTAACCCTAACCCTAACCCTAACAATATCCCTAACCCGTACTATAACCCTAACACTAACCTTAACCATACTCTAACCCTAACCCTCACCATAACCCTAACCCGCTCTAACCCTAACCCGTACCAAAACCCTAAACCTAACCCGTACCCTAACCCTAAACCTAACTCGTACCCTAACCCTAACCCTAACCCTGACCCTAAACCTAACCCTAACCCGTACCCTGACCTAACCCGTACTTTAACCCTAACCGTAACCCGTACACTAAACCTAACCCTAACACTAACTCCACCCTAAACCTAACCCTAACCCTGACCCTAAACTTAACACTAACCCGTACCCTATGCATAACCCATACCCTAACCCTAACCCTAAACCTAAGCCTAACCCTAACCCATACCCTAAACCTAACCCTAACCCTTGACCTAAACTGTACCCAAACCTATCCTGTACCCTACCCCTAACCCGTACACAAACACTAACAGTAACCCTAAACCATACCCTAGTGCTAACCATAACCCTAACCCTAACCCTATCCGTACTCTAACCCTAACCCTAATCCTACCCCGTACTCTAACCCTAACCCTAACTCTAACCCTAACCCGTACCCTAACCCTAAACCTAACCCTAACACAAACCCTACCCCGTACTCTAACCCTAACCCTAAACCTAACCATAACCCTAACCCGTACCCTAAACCTAACCCAAAACCTAACTCGTTCCCTATCCCTAACACTAACCCATACCCTAACCCTAACCCTAAACCTAAACTTAACCCTATCTCGTACCCTAAACCTAACCCTAACCCTTGTCCTAACCCGTACCCAACCCTATCCTGTACCCTAACTCTAACCCTAACCCGTACCCAAACCCTAAGTGTAACCCTAACGCATGCCCTAGTGCTAACTCTAACCCTAACCAAAGCCTAACCCGCACCCTAAACCTAAACCTAACCGTAACCCTAACCATAACCCTTACCCAACCCTAAACCCAACCCATAACCTAACACTAACCCTAACCTTAACCGTAACCCTTACCCGTACACTAACCCTAAAACTAACCCGTACATTAACCCCAAACCTAACCCTAACCCGTACCATAACCCTATCCCTAACCCTAACCCTGACCCTAAACCTAACCCTAACCCGCACCCTAAGCCTAACCCGCACCTAAACCTAACCCTAACCCGTACCCTAACCCTAACCCGTAACCTAACCTAAAACTAACCCTAAACTTATCCCGTACACTAACCCTATCCCGGACCCTAATCCTAACCCTAACCTGTACTCTAAACCTAACCCTAAACCTAACCCTATCCGTACACTAACCCTAACCCTAAAACTGACACTAACCCTAACCCATACTCTAAAACTAAACCTAACCCTAAAGCTAACCCTAACCCGTACTCTAACCCTAACCCGTACCCGAACACTGACCCTTACCCTAACCCTAAACTTAGCCCGTACCCTAACCCTAAATGTAACCCTAACACGTACCCACACCGTAACCCTAACACGTAACCGAACCCTATCCCTAACCCGCAAATTAAAACTACCCTAACCCTAGACCGAACACATACACTAAACCAATCCCATTGTAACCTTAACCCTAACCCGTACCGTAACCCTAACACTAACCCTAACCCTAACCCTAACCCTAACCCTAACCCGTAGACTAACCCTAACCCGAACCCTACCCTAACCCTAACCCTAAACGTACCCTAACCCTAACTCTAACCCTAACCCTAACCCTAACCTAACACTAACCCTAACCCGTACTCTAACTTAACCCTAACCCTCAAGGCAACCCTTCCCTTACTCTAACCCTAAACCTAACTCTATCACTAACCATAAACCTAACACTAAACCTAACCCGTACCCTAACCCTAACCCTAACCCTAAACCTAACCCTAAACCGTACTCTAACCCTATCCCATACCCTAACACTAACCCTTACACTAACCCTAAACCTAACCCGTACCCTAACCCTAAACATAACCCTAACCCGTACCCAAACCCTAACCCTAACACGTACCCTAACCCTAACCCTGACCCTAAACCTAACCCTAACCCGTACCCTAACCTTAACCCACACCTATACCTAACACTAACCCGTACCCTTACTCCAACCCATAACCTAAACCTAACCCTACCCCTAAACTTAACCCGAACCCTAACCCTATCCCGTACCCTAAACTAACCCTAACCTGTACCCTAACCCTAACCCTAACCCTAACCCTATCCGTACACTAACCCTAACCCTAAAAATAACACTAACCCTAACACGTACTCTAAACCTAACCCTAACCCTAAACCTATCCCTAACGCGTACTCTAACCCTATCCCGTACCCCGCACTAACTCTTACCCTAACCTTAAACCTAACCCGTAACCTAACCCTAAACGTAACACTAACCCGTACCCAAATTCTAACCCTTACACATACCCTAACCCTAACCCTAACCCTAGCAATTACCCTAACCCATACCCAAACGGTAAACCTAACCCGTAACCTAACACTAACCCAAACCCGTACTCTACCCCTAAGCCTAACCCTAACACTAACCCTAACCCGTACTCTAACCCTAACCCTGACCCTAACCCTAACCCTAACCCATACACTAAGCCTAACCCATACCCTAACCCTAACCCTAAACCTATCCCTAACCCTAACCCGAAACCTAAATGTACCCCTAACCCTCTACCTAACCCATACCCAAAACTATCCCGTACCCTAACCCTAACCCTAAACCGTACGCAAACCCTAACAGTAACCCTAGCCCATACCCTAGCGCTAACCCTAACCCTAACCCGGACCCTAAACCTAACCTTAACCCTGACCCTAACACAACCCTATCCCGTACCCTAACCCTAAACCGTACACGAACCCTAACCCTAAACCTAACCCATAACCTAACGCTAAACGTAACCCTAGCCCATACCCAAACCCTAACCCGAACCTTAACCCTAACCCTAACCCGTACCCTAACCCCACCCGTAGCCTAATCCTAACTCTAACCCTAACTCCTATCCCTAAACCTAACCCTAACCCTTACCCGAACCCGAACACAAACGGTAAACCTAACCCATACCCTAACACTAACCCAAACCCGTACTCTAACCCTAACCATAACTCTAACCCTAACCCTAACCCGAAACCTAAACTTAACCCAACCCTAACCCAAACCATAACCCTTAACCGTAACCTAACCCTAACTTTAACGATAACCCTAATCCGTACCCAAACCGTAAAACTAATCCATACCCTAACCCCTAACCTAACGCTAACCCGTACCCTAACACTAACCCTAACCCTAACACTGACACTAAACCTAACCATAACCCTTAAAATAACCCTAAACCTAACCCAACCCACACCCTAAACCTAACGCTAAACCGTACCCTAACCCTAAACCGTAACCTAAACCGAACCCTAACCCTAAACTTAACCCGTTCGCTAACCCTATCCCGTACCCTAAAGTTAACCCTAACCCGTACCCTAACCCTAACCTAACCCTAAGCCTAACCCGTACATTAACCCTTACCCTAACCCTAACACTAACCCTACCCCGTACTCTAAACCTAAACCTAACCCTAACCCTAAACCGTACACTTAACCTATCCCTAACCCTAACTCGTACGCTAACCCTAACCCTAAACCTGACCCTCACCCTAACCCTCACCCTAACCCGTACCCTAAAACTAACCCATACCCTAACCCTAACCATAAACCTAACCCTAACCCTAACCCGTACCCGAAACCTAAACCTAACACTTGACCTAACCCGTACCCAAACGGTAAAAATAACCCGTACCCTAACACTAACCCAAACCCGTACTCTATCCCTAACCCTTACCCTAACACTAACCCTACCCGTACTCTAACCCTAACCCTAACTCTAACCCTAACCCGTACCCTAACCCTAACCCTAACACTATCCCTACCCCGTACTCTAACCCTAACCCAAACCCTAACCCTAACCCGTACCCATACCCTAACCCTAACCCTAACACTAACCCTAACCCGTACTCTAACCATAACCCTTACCCTAACCGTACTCTAACCATAACACTAACCCTCACCCTAAACATATCCCATACCCTAAACCTAACCCATACCCTAACCCTAAACCTAACCCTAACCTGTACCCTAAACCTAACCCTAACCCGTACCATAACCCTAATCCTAACCCGTATCCTAAGCCTAACCCATACCCTAACCCTAACCCTAATCCTAACCCTAACCCTAACCGATACCTAAACCTAACCCCAACCCTCTCCCTAACCGGTACTCTAACCCTAACCCAAACACTAACCCTAACCCGTACCCGTACCCTAACACTAACCCTAACCCTAACACTTACCCTAACCCGTACTCTAACCCTAACCCTAACCCTAACACTATCCCTACCCCATACTCTAACCCTAAACCAAACCCTAACCCTAACCCGTACCATAACCCTAACCCGAACACTAACCCTTACCCTAACACTAACCCTAAACGTAAACCAAACCCTAACCCTAACTGTACTCTAAACCTAAACCTAACCCTCACCCTAACCCTAACGCATATTGTAACCCTAACCCGTACCATAACCCTAAACCTAACCCTAAAATTAACCGTAACCCTGATCCGTATCCTAACCCTAAAACTAACCTGTACCCTAACCCCAACTCTAACCCTAAACCGTACCCTAACCCTATCCCTAACGCTAACCCTGACCCTAAACCTAACCCTAACCCGTACCCTAACCCTAACCCTAACCCTCACCTAAACCTAACCCTAACCCATACTCTAACCCTAACCCTAAACCTAACCCTATCCGTACTCTAACCCTAACCCTAAACCTAACCCAAACCCTAACACTAACCCTAACCCGTACTCTAACTCTAACCCTAAACTTAAATGTAACCATAACCCGTACTCTAACCCTAACCCATACCCTAACACTAACCCTAACCCTAACACTATCCCTAACCCATACTCTAACCCAAAACCTAACCCTAACTCTAACACTAACCCAATTATAACCCTAAACCTAACCCTAACCCTAAACCTAACACTAACCCATACACTAAACCTAACCCGTAGCCTAACACTCTTACCCTAACCCCTAACCCTAACCCTAACCCTAACCCTAACACCCTAACCCGTACCCAAACGGTAAACCTAACCCGTACCCTAACCCTACCCGTAGCCTATTCCTAACTCTAACCCTAACCCCTAACCCTAAGCCTAACCGTAACCCATACCAGAACCTGTACCCAAACGGTAAACCTAACCCGTAACTGAACACTAACCCAAATCCGTACTCTAACCCTAACCGTAACCCTAACCCTAACCCTAACCCGTACCCTAACACTAACCCTAAACCTCACCTAAACCTAACCCTAACCAGTACCCTAAGCCTAACCCGTAACCTAAACCTAAGCCTAACCCTAAACTTAACCCGTACGCTAACCCAATCCCGTACCCTAAACCTAACCCTAACCCGTACCCTAACCCTAACCCTAACCCTAACCCTATCCGTACTCTAACACTAACCCTAACCCTAAACCTAACACTAACCCTAACCCGTACTCTAACCCTAACCCTAACCCTAAACGTAACCCTAACCCGTCCTCTAACCCTAACCCGCACCCCAACACTAGCCCTAACCCTAACACTATCCCTAACCCGTACTCTAACCCAAAACCTAACCCTAAATCTAACCCTAACCCGTACTATAACCCTAAACATAACCCTAACCCTAAACCTAACACTAACCCATACTCTAACCCTAACCCGTAGCCTAACACTAACTCTTACCCTAACCCCTAACCCTAACCCTAGCGCTAACCCTTACCCTACCGGTACCCAAACGGTAAACCTAAACCATACCCTAACACTAACCCAAACACGTACACTAACCCTAACCCTAACCCTAACCCTAAACCGCACCCTAAACTTAACCCTAACACTAACCCTAACCATAACCCTTAACCGTACCTAAGCCTAACCCTAACTCATACCCTAACCCTAACACTGACCCTAACCGTAACCTTAACCATAACCCTTACCCGTACCCTAACCCTAACCCATAACCTAACACTAACCCTAACCTTAACCGTAACCTTAACCCGTACCCTAACCCTAAATGCTACCCGTACTGTAAACACAACCCTAACCCTAACCCGTACCATAACCCTATCCCTAATCCTAACCCTGACTCTAAAACTAACGCTAACCCGTACCCTAACCCTAACCCGCACCTAAACCTAACACTAACCCGTACCCTAACCCTAAACCGTAACCTAACCTAAACCTAACCCTAAACTTATCCCGTACACTAATCCTATCCCGTACCCTAAACCTAACCCTAACCCTAAGTCGTTCCCTAACCCTAACCCTAACCCTGACCCTAACCCTAACCCTAACCTGTACCCTAAACCTAACCCATACCCTAACCCTAACCCTAAACCTAACCCTAACCCTATCCCGTAACCTAAACCTAACCCTAACCCTTGTCCTAACCCGTACCCAACCCTATCCGTACCCTAACTCTAACCCTAACCCGTACCCAAACCCTAAGAGTAATCCTAACCCATACCCTAGCGCTAACTCTAACCCTAACCCAAAGCCTAAACTGCACCCTAAACCTAAACCTAACCGTAAACCTAACCATAACCCTTACCCGTACCTAAACCTAACCCATAACCTAACACTAACCCTAACCTTAACCGTAACCCTAACCCGTGTCCTTACCCTAAAACTAACCCGTACCATAACCCCAACCCTAACCCTAACCCGTACCATAACCCTATGCCTAAACCTAACCCTGACCATAAACCTAACCCTAACCCGTACCCTCAGCCTAACCCGCACCTAAACCTAACCCTAACCCGTACCCTAACACTAACCCGTAACCTAACCTAAACCTAACAGTAAACTTATCCCGTACACTAACCCTATCCCGTACCCTAAACCTAACCCTAACCTGTACCCTAAACCTAAACCTAACCCTGACCCTAAACATAACCCTAACCCGTACCCTAAATCTAACCGGTAATTTAAACTTAACCCTAAACCTAACCCGTACCCTAAACCTAACCCTAACACTAACTCGTACTCTAAACCTATCCCTAACCCTGACCCTAACCTTAACCCTAACCCGTACCCTAAGCATAACCCATACCCTAACCCTAACCCCAAACCTAACGCTAACCTTAACCCATTCCCTAAACCTAACCCTAACCCTTGACCTAACCCTTACCCAAACCTATCCCGTACCCTAACCCTAACCCCAACCTGTACCCAAACCCTAACAGTAACCCTAACCCATAGCCTAGCGCTAACCCTAACCCTAACCCTAACCCTCACCCGGACCCTAACCCTAACCCTAACCCGTATCCTAAACCTAACCCATACCCTAACTCTAAACCTAACCCTAATTCGTGCTCTAACCCTATCACCTACCCTAACACTAAACCTAATCCTAACCCTTGACCTAACCAGTAACCTAACCCTAACCCTAACCCGTACCCAAATCCTAACAGTAACCCTAAAACATACCCTAATGCTAACACTAACCCTAACCCTAACTCTAACCATTACCCGTACCCTAACACTAACCCATACCCTAACCTAACCCTAAATTTAACCGTAACCCTGACCAGTACCCTAAACCTAAAATTAACCCGTACCCTAACCCAACCCTAACCCTAACCCGTACCCTAACCCTAACCCGTACCCTAACCCAACCCGCACCTAAACCTAACCCTAACCGGTACCCTAACTCTAACACATAACCTAAACCTAACCCTAACCCTAAACTTAACCCGTACACTAAACCTATCCAGTACCCTAAACCTAACCCTAACCCGTACCCTAACCCTAACCCTAACCCTATCCGTACACTAACCCTAATCCTAACCCTAACACTAACCCTAACCCGTTCTCTAACCCTAACCATAACCCTAAACCTAACCCTAACCCGTGCTCTAACCCTATCCCGTACCCTAACACTAAACCTTACCCTAACCCTAAACCTAACCCGTACGCTAACCCTAAACGTAACCCTAACCCCTACACAAACCCTAACCCTAACACGTACACTAAACCTAACCCTTACCCTAACCCATACCCAAACGGTAAACCTAACCTGTACCCTAACATTAACCCAAACCCGTAATCTAACCCTAACCCTAACCCTAACACTAAACCTACCCTGTACTCTAACACTAACCCTAACCTAAACCTAACCCCTACCCTAACACTAACCCTAACACGTAATCTAACCCTAACCCTAACACTAACACTAACCCTATCTCGTACTCTAACACTAACCCTTATCCTAACCCTAACTCGTACCCTAACCCTAACCCTAACCCTAACACTAACCCTAACCCGTACTCTAACCCTAACCCTAACTCTAACCCTAACCCGTACCCTAACCCTAACCCTAACCCTAAACCTAACACTAACCCTAACCCGTACTCTAACTTTAACCCTAACCCTAACCCTAACCCTAACCCTAAACCGTACCCTAACCCTAACCCTAACCCTAACACTAACCCTAACCCATACTCTAACCCTAACCCTAACCCTAACACTAACCCTACCCCATACTCTAACACTAACCCTAATCCTAACCCTAACTCATACCCTAACCCTAACCCTAACCCTAACCCTAACCCTAACACTAACCCTAACCCGCACTCTAGCCCTAACCCTATCCGTATTCTAACCCTAACCCTAACCCTCACCCTAACCCTAACACGTACTGTAACCCTAACCCATACCATAACCCTAACCCTAACCCGTACCCTAACCCTAACCCTAATTCGTACCCTAACCCTAACCCTCACCCTGACCCTAACCCTAACCCTAACCCGTATCCTAAACCGAACCCATACCCTAAACCTAAACCTAACTCTAACCCGTGCTCTAACCCTATCCCGTACACGAACACTAACCCTAATCCTAACCCTTGACCTAACCCGTAAACTAAACCTAACCCTAACCCGTACCCAAACCTTAACAGTAACCCTAAACCATACCCTAGCGCTCACACTAATCCTAACCCTAACTCTAACCATTAACCGTACACTTACCCTAAACCATACCCTAACCCTAACCCTAAACTTAACCGTAACCCTGACCAGTACCCTAAACCTAAAATTAACACGGACCCTAACGCCAAACCTAACCCTAACCCGTACCCTAACCCTAACCCTAACCCACACCTAAACCTAACCCTAACCCGATACCTAAGCCTAATCCAAAACCTAAACTTAACCCGTACGCTAACCCTATCCCTTACCCTTTACCAAACCCTAACCTGTAACCTAACCCTAAACCTAACCCCAACCTAAACACTAACCCTTACCCTAACCCTATCCCTAACGCTAACCCTGACCCTAAACCTAACCCTAAACTGCACCCTAACCCTAACCCTAACCCTAACCCTAACCCTCACCTAAACCTAACCCTAACCCGTAACCTAACCCTAACCCATAATCTAAACCTAAACCTAACCCTAAACTTAACCCATATGCTAACCCTAACCTGTAAGCTAAACCTAACACATACCCTAATCCTAACCCTAAACCTAACCCTAACCCTATCCCATACCCTATACCTAATCCCAACCCTTGACCTAACACGTACCCAACCTTATCCGTAACCTAATCCTAACCCTAACCCGTACCCAAAACCTAAGAGTAACCCTAACCCATACCCTAGCGCTAACGTAACCCTAACCCTAAGCCTAACCCGAACCCTAAACCTAAACCTAACCCTAACCCTAACCATAACCCTTAACCGTACCCTAACCCTAACCCGTAACCTAAACCTAATCCTAACCCTAAACTTATCCCGTACACTAACCATATCCCGTACACTAAACCTAACCCTAAAATGTACCCTAACCCTAACCCTAACCCTAACACTAACCCTATGCCATACTCTAACCCTAACCCTAACCCTAACACTAACCCTAACATGTACTCTAAACCTAACCCTAACCCTAAACGTAACCCTAACCCGTAATCTAACACTAACCCGTTCCCTAACACTAAACCTAACCCTAACACTATCCCTAACCCGTACACTAACCCTAAACGTAACCCTAACCCATACCCAAACACTAATCCTAACATGTACCCTAAATCTAACCCTAACCCGCACACTAAAACTAACCCTAAACCTAGACCTAACACGTACACTAAACCTATCCTGTACCGTAACCTTAACCCTAACCCGTACCGTAACCCTAACACTAACCCTAACCCTAACCCTAACCCTAACCCTAAACCTAACCCATAGACTAACCCTAACTCGAACCCTAACCCTCAACATAACCCTCAATGTACCCTATCCCTAACCCTAACCCTAACACGTACCCTAACACTAACCCTTACCCTAACCCTAAACCTAAACCATACCCTAAACATAAACGTAACCCTAACCCGTACCCAAACCCTAACACTAACACGTACCCTAACCCTAAACCTATCCCTAACCCGCACACTAAACCTAACCCAAACCCTAGACCTAACACGTACACTAAACCTATCCCGTACCGTAACCTTAACCCTAAACCGTACCGTAACCCTAACACTAACCCTAACCCTAACCCTAACCCTAACCCTAATCCTAACTCGTACACTAACCCTAACCCTAACCCTAAACTTACCCTAACGCTAACCCTAACCCTAACCCTAACACTAACCCTTGCCGTACTCTAACCTAACCCTAACCCTACAACTAAACCTAACCCGTACTCTAACCCTAACCCTAACACTAACCATAACCCTAATACTAAAACTAACACGTACTCTAACCCTAAACCTAACCCTAAGACTAAACCTAACCCCCTACTATAACCCTAACCCTAAACCTAACCCTAAACCTAACCCTAACTCGTACCGTAACCCGAAATCGTACCCTAACCCTAACCCTAACCTTAACCTAACCCTAACACTGACCCTAACCCTAAACCTAATCCTGTACCCTAACCCTAACCCTAACCCGCATGCTAAACCTAACCCTAAACCTAGACCTAACCGGTACCCTAACCCTAACCCGTACCCTAACACTAACCATAACCCTAACCCTTACCCTAACCGGTACCTAAACGGTAAACCTAACCCGTACCCTAACACTAACCCAAATACGTACTCTAACCCTAACCCTAAACCAAACCTGCACCCTTAACTTCACCCTAACCCTAACCCAAACCATAACCCTTAACCGTAACCTAACCCTAACCCATACCCTAAACCTAAACCTAACCTTAACCGTAACCCTAACCCGTAACTTAAACCTAACACTAACCCATACCCTAACCCCAACCCTAACCCTAACCCGTACCCTAACACTAACCCTAACCCTAAACCAAAACCTAAACCTAACCCTAACCCATACACTAACACTAACCCTAACCTTAAACCGCACCCTAAACCTAACCCTAACCCGTACCCTAACCCGAACCCATAACCTCAACCTAACCCTAACCCTAAACTTAACCCGTACGCTAACCCTATCCCGTACCCTAAACCTAACCCTAAACTGTATCCTAACCCTAAACCTAACCCTAAGCCTAATCTGTACATTAACCCTAACCCTAAACCTAACCCTAACACTAACCATAACCCGTACTCTATCCCTAACCTTAACCGTATTCTAACCCTAACCCTAACCCTCACCCTAACCCTAACAAATACTGTAACCCTAACCCATACCATAACCCTAAACCTAAACCGGCCCCTAACCCTAACCCTAATTCATACCCTAACCCTAACCCTAACCCTGACCCTAACCCTAACCCTAACCCGTATCCTAAAAGTAACCCATACCCTAACACTAAACCTAACCCTAACCCGTGCTCTAACACTATCCCGTACCCTAACACTAACCCTAATCCTAACCCTTGACCTAACCCGTAACCTAACCCTAACCCTAACCCGTACCCAAACCCTAACAGTAACCCTAAACCATACCCTAATGCTAACATTAACCCTAACCCTAACTCTAACCATTACCCGTACCCTAACCCTAACCCATACCCTAACCTAACCCTAAACTTAACCGTAAACCTGACCAGTACCCTAAACCTAAAATTAACCCGTACCCTAACACCAACCCTAACCCTAACCCGTACCATAACCCTAACCCTAACCCTAACCCACACCTAAACCTAACCCTAACCCATAACCTAAGCCTAACCGTAACCCTAAACTTAACCCGAACGCTAACCCTATCCCGTACCCTTAACCTAACCCTAACCCGTAAACTAACCCTAAACCTATCCCTAAGCCTAACTTGTACATTAACCCTAACCCTAACACTAACACTAACCGTTCCCTGTACTCTAACCCTAACAAAAACCCTAACCCTAACCTGTAACCTAAACCTAAACCTAACCCTAACCCTAACACTAACCCTAACCCGTACTCTAACCCTAACTCTAACCCTAACCCGTACCCTAACCCTAAACCTAACCCTAACCCTAACACTAACCCTAACCCGTACTCTAACCCTAACCCTAACACTAACACTAGCCCTACCCCGTACTCTAACACTAACCTTAATCCTAACCCTAACTCGTACCCTAACCCTAACCCTAACACTAAACCTAACCCGTACTCTATCCCTAACCCTAACCGTATTCTAACACTAACCCTAACCCTCACCCTAAACCTAACACGTACTGTAACCCTAACCCATACCATAACCCTAAACCTAACCCGTACCCTAACCCTAACCCTAATTCATACCCTAACCCTAACCCTAACCCTGACAATAACCCTTACCCTAACCCGTATCCTAAACCTAACCCATACCCTAACCCTAAACCTAACCCTAACCCGTGCCTAACACTATCCCGTACACTAACACTAACCCTAATCCTAACCCTTGACCTAACCCGTAACCTAAACCTAACCCTAACGCGTACCCAAACCCTAAGAGTAACCCTAAACAATACCCTAGCGCTAACACTAACCCTAACCCTAACCCTAACCATTACCCATACCCTAACCCTAACCCATACCCTAAGCCTAACCCTAAACTTAACCATAACCCTGACACGTACACTAAACCTAAAATTAACCCGTACCCTAACCCTAACCCTAACCCTAACCCTAACACTAACCCTAGCCCGTACTCTAACAAACCCTAACCCTAAATGTAACCCTAACACATACGCTAACCCTAACACGTACCCTAACACTAACCCTAACTCTAACACTATCCGTAACCCATACTCTCACCCTAAACCTAACCCTATCTCTAACACAAACCCGTACTATAACCCTAAACCTAACCCGAACCTTAAACCTAACCCTAACCCATACTCTAACCCTATCCCGTAGCCTAACACTAACTCTAACCCTAAACCCTAACCCTAACCCTAACCCTTCCCTAACCCGTACACAAAAGGTAAACCTAACCCGTACCATAACACTAACCCAAACCCGTACTGTAACCCTAACCCTAACCCTAACCCTAAACCGCACCGTAAACATAACCCTAACCCTAACGCTAACCATAACCCTTAACCGTACCCTAAACCTAATCCTAACTCATACCCTAACACTAACACTGACCCTAACCCTAACTCATACACTAACCCTAACCCGTACCCTAATCCTAACCCTATCCGTAACCTTAACCCGTACCCTAAACCTAACCCTAAACCTTGTCCTAACCCGTACCCAAACCTATCCCATTCCCTAACCCAAACCCTAACCCGTAACCAAACTCTACGAGTAACCCAAACCCATATCCTAGCGCTAACCCTAAACCTAACCCTAAGCCTAACCCGCACCCTAAACCTAAACCTAACCTTAAACCTAACCATAACCCTTACCCGTACCCTTACCCTAACCCATAACCTAACACTAACTCTAACCTTAACCGTAACCCTAAACCGTACCCTAACCCTAAAATTAACCTGTAACGTAACCCAAACCCTAACCCTAACCCGTACCATAACTCTATCCCTAATCCTAACCCTGACCCTAAACCTAACCCTAACCTGTACCCTAACCCTAACCCGCACCTAAACCTAACTCTAAACCGTACCCTAACCCTAAACCGTAACCTAAACCTAAACCTAAACTTAAACTTATCCCGTACACAAACCTATCCCGTACCCTAAACCTAACCCTAAGCTGTACCCTAACCCTAACCCTAACCCGTACCCGTACCCTAACACTAACCCTAAATCTACCCCTGACCCTAAACCTAACCATAACCCTTACACTAATCCTAACACTAACCCTAACCCGCACCCAAAATCTAACCCTAACCCGAACCCTAACCCTAACGCGTGAACTAAACCTAACCATAAACCTAAACTTAACCTGTATGCTAACCCTATCCTGTACCCGAAACCTACCCCTAATCCGTATCCTAACCCTAAACCTAACCCTAAGCCTAAACTGTACATTAAACCCAAACCTAACGCTAACACTAACCATACCCCGTACTCTAACCCTAACCCTAACCCTAACCCTAACCCTAACCTAACCCTAACCTAACCCTAACCCTAACCTAACCGAACCCTAACCCGTACACTAACCCTAACACTAACACTAATCCTACCTGTACTCTAACCCTAAAAGTAACCCTAACCCTAATCCGTACCCTAACCCTAACCCTAATCCTAACCCTAACACTAACCCTAACCCGTACTCTAACCCTAAACCTAACCCTAACCCTAATCGTACTCTAACCCTAACCCTAACCCTCAACCTAACCCTAACCTGTACTGTAACCCTAACCGGTACCATAACCCTAACCCTAACCCGTACCCTAACCCTAAACCTAACCCTATCCGTACCCTAACCCTAACCCTAACACTATCCGTACACTAACCCTAACCCTAACCCTAAACTAACCCTAACCCGTACTCTAACCCCAACCCTAAACCTAAACCTAACCCTAACCCGAACTCTAACCCTATCCCGTAACCTAACACTAACCCTTAACCTATCCCTAAAACTAACCCGTACCCTAACCCTGAACGTAACTCTAACCCGTCCTCAAACCCTAACCCTAACATGTACCCTAACCCTAACCCTAACCCTAACACTATCCTTAACCCGTACCCAAACGGTAAAACTAACCCATACCCTAACACTAACACAAACCCGTACTCTAACCCTAACCCTTACCCTAACACTAACCCTAACCCGTACTCTAACCCTAAACCTAACCCTAACCCATACCCTAAACCTAACCCTAACCCTAACACTAACCCATACTCTAACCCTAACCCTAACTCTAACACTAACCCTACCCCGTACTCTAACACTAACCCTAACCCTAACCCAACCCACACCCTTAACCTAACCCTAACCCGCACCCTAACCCTAACCCGTAACCTAAACCGAACCCTAACCCTAAACTTAAACCGTTCGCAAACCCTATCCCGTACCCTAAACCTAATCCTAACCCGTATCATAACCCTAAACTAACCCTAAGCCTATCCATACTTTAACCCCAACCTTAACCCTAACACTAACCCTACCCGTACTCTAACCCTAACCCTAACCCTAACCCGTACCCTAACCCTATCCCTAACCCTTACCTAAACCTAACCCTAACCCGTACCCTAAGCCTAACCCGTAACCTAAACCTAAGCATAACCCTAAACTTAACCCGTACGCTAACCCTATCCCGTACCCTAAACCTAACCCTAACCCGTACCCTAACCCGTACCCTAACCCTAACCCTATACGTACTCTAACCCTAATCCTAACCCTAACCCTAACACTAACCCTAACCCGTACTCTAACCCTAACCCTAACCCTAAACGTAACCCTAACCCGTACTCTAACCCTAACCCGTACACTAACACTAACCCTAACCCTAACACTGTCCCTAAACCGTACTCTAACCCAAAACCTAACCCTAAATCTAACCCTAACCCGTACTATAACCCTAAACATAACCCTAACCCTAAACCTAACACTAATCCATACTCTAACCCTAACCCGTAGCATAACACTAACTCTTACCCTAACCCCTAACCCTAAACCTAACCCTAACCCTTACCCTACCCGTACCCAAACGGTAAACCTAACCCATACCCTAACACTAACCCAAACAGTACACTAATCCTAACCCTAACCCTAACCCTAACCCTAAACCGCAACCTAAACTTAACCCTAACACTAACCCTAACCATAACCCTTAACCGTACCTAACCCTAACCCTAAGTCATACACTAACCCTAACACTGACACTAACCGTAACCCTAACCATAACCCTTACCCGTACCCTAACCCTAACCCATAACCTAACACTAACCCTAACCTTAACCGAAACCTTAACCCGTACCCTAACCCTAAAACTAACCCGTACTGTAACCCCAAACCTAACCCTAACCCGTACCATAACCATATCCCTAATTCTAACCCTGACCCTAAACCTAACCCTAACCTGTACCCTAACCCTAACCCGCACCTAAACCTAACACTAACCCGTACCCTAACCCTAAACCGTAACCTAACCTAAACCTAACCCTAAACTTATACCGTACACTAATCCTATCCCGTACCCTAAACCTAACCCTATCCCTAAGTCGTTCCATAACCCTAACCCTAACCCTGACCCTAACCTGTACCCTAACCCGTACCCTAAACCTAACCCATACCCTAACCCTAACCCTAAACCTAACCCTACCCCTATCCTCTACCCTAAACCTAACCATAACCCTTGTCCTAACCCATACCCAACCCTATCCCGTACCCTAACTCTAACCCTAACCCGTACCCAAACCCTAAGAGTAACCCTAACCCATACCCTAGCGCTAACTCTAACCCTAACCCAAAGCCTAAACCGCACCCTAAACCTAAACCTAACCGTAAACCTAACCATAACCCTTACCCATACCCTAACCCTAACCCATAACCTAACACTAACCCTAACCTTAACCATAACCCTAACCCCTGTCCTAACCCTAAAACTAACCCGTACCATAACTCCAACCCTAACCCTAACCCATACCATAACCCTATGCCTAAACCTAACCCTAACCCATACCCTCAGCCTAACCCACACCTAAACCTAACCCTAACGCCTAAACTAACCTAAACCTAACCCTAAACTTATCCCGTACACTAACCCTATCCCGTACCCTAAACCTAACCCTAACCTGTACCCTAAACCTAACCCTAACCCGTACCCTAACCCTAAACCGTAACCTAAACCTAACCCTAACTCTAAACTTAACCTGAACACTAAACCTATTCCGTACCCTAAACCTAACCCTAACCCGTACACTAACCCTAACCCTAACACTAACAATATCCGTACACTAACCCTAACACTAACCCTAACACGTAATCTAACACTAAACTTAACCCTAACCAGTACTCTAACACTAACCCGTACCCTAACACTAACCCTTACCCTAACCCTAAACCTAACCCATATCCTAACCCTAAACGTAACCCTAACCCGTACCCAAACCCTAACCCTAACACGTAACCTAATCCTAACCCTAACTCTAACCTTAACCATAACCCTAACCCGCACACTAAACCTAACCCTAACCCTAGACCTAACACGTACACTAAACCTATCCCGAACCGTAACCTTAACCCTAACCCATACCGTAACCCTAACACTAACCCTAACACTAACCCTAACCCTTACCTAACCTTAACCCGTACACTAACCCTAACCCGAACCCTAACCCTAACCCTAACCCGTACCCTAACCCTACCGTAGCCTAACCCTAACCCTAAAATAACCCCTAAACCTAACGCTAAACCTAACCCTCACCCTAACCCGTACCCAAACGGTAAACCTAACCCGTACCCTAACACTAACCCAAACGCGTGCTCTAACCCTAAACCTAAACCTAACCCGCACCGTAAACTTAACACTAACCCTAACTCAAACCAGAACCCTTAACCGTAACCTAACCCTAACCCATACCCTAACCCTAACCCTTACCCTAACCCTAACCTGCTGTAACCCTAACCCTTAAAAAAACCCTAACCCTAACCCGTACCCTAACCCTAAACCTAACTCGTACCCTAACCCTAAACCTAACCCTGACCCTAAACTTAAGCCTAACCCGTACCCTGACCTAACCCGTACTTTAACCCTAACCCTAACTGTAACCCGTACACTAAACCTAACCCTAACACTAACTCGTACCCTAAACCTAATCCTAACCCTGACCCTAAACCTAACACTAACCCATAACCTATGCATAACCCATAACCTAACCCTAAACCTAAACCCAAGCCTAACCCTAATCCGTAACCTAAACCTAACCCTAACCCTTGACCTAAACCGTACCCAAACCTATCTTGTACCCTACCCCTAACCCGTACCCAAACACTAACAGTAACCCTAAACCATACCCTAGCGCTAAGCCTAACCCTAACCCTAACCCTAACCCTAACCATACTCTAACACTAACCCTAACCCTCACCCTAACCCTACCCCGTACTGTAACCCTAACCCGTACCATAACCCTAACCCTAACCCGTACCCTAACCCCAACACTAACTTGTACCCTAACCCTAACCCTAACCCTGACCCTAAACCTAACCCTAACCCGTACCCTAAATCTAACCCGGAATTTAAACCTAACCCTAAACCTAACCCGTACCCTAAACCTAACCCTAACACTAACTCGTACCCTAAACCTATCCCTAACCCTGACCCTAACCCTAACCCTAACCCGCACATTAAACCCTAACCCTAGACCTAACACGTACACTAACCCTATCCCATACCCTAACCGTAACTCTAACCCGTACCATGTCCTTACACTAACCCTAACCCTAACCCTAACCCGTACACTAACCCTAACCAAACCTTAACCCTAACCCTAACCCGTACCCTAACCCTACCCGTAGCCTATTCCTAACTCTAACCCTAACACCTAATCCTAAACCTAACCATAACCTGTACCCGAACCCGTACCCAAACAGTAAACCTAACCCGTACCGGAACACTAACCCAAATCCGTACTCTAACCCTAACCGTAACCCTAAACCTAACCCTAACCCGCACCCTAAACTTAACCCTAACCCTAACCCAAACCATAACCATAACCATAACCTAACCCTAACACATAACTTAACCCTAACCCTAACCTTAACCATAACCCTAATCCATAAGCTAACCCTAAAACTAACCCGGACCCTAACCCCAACCCTAACCCTAACAAGTACCCTAACACTAACCCTATCCTTAACCCTGACCCTAATCCTAACCCAAACCTTACACTAACCCTAACCCTAACCCAACCCACACCCTTAACCTAACCCTAATCCGTACCGTAACCCTAAGCCTAACCCGTAACCTAAACTGAACCCTAACCCTAAACTTAAACCGTTCGCTTACCCTATCCCGTACCCTAAACCTAATCCTAACCCGTATCTTAACCCTATCCTAACACTAAGTCTAAACCGTACTTTAACCCCAACCCTAACCCTAACACTAACCCTACCCGTACTCTAACCCTAACCCTAACCCTAACCCGTACCCTAACCCTAACACTAACCCTCACCTAAACCTAACCCTAACCCGTACCCTAAGCCTAACCCGTAACCTAAACCTAAGCCTAAACCTAAACTTAACCCGTACGCTAAACCTATCCCGTACCTTAAACCTAACCCTAACCCGTACCCTAACCCTAACCCTAACCCTATCCGTACTCTAACCCTAACCCTAACCCTAACCCTAACACTAACCCTAACCCTAAACGTAACCCTAACCCCTACTCTAACCCTAACCTGTACCCTAACACTAACCCTAACCCTAACACTATCCCTAACCCGTACTCTAACCCAAAACCTAACCCTAAATCTAACCCTAACCCGTACTATAACCCTAAACCTAACCCTAACCCTAAACCTAACACTAACCCATACTCTAACCCTAACCCATAGCCTAACACTAACTCTTACCCTAACCCCTAACCCTAACCATAACCCTAACCCTTACCCTACCCGTACACAAAAGGTAAACCTAACCCATACCCTAACACTAACCCAAACCCGTACACTAACCCTAACCCTAACCCTAACCCTAAGCTTAAACCGCACCCTAAACTTAACCCTAACACTAACCCTAACCATAACCCTTAACCGTACCTAACCCTAACTCATACCCTAACCCTAACACTGACCCTAACCGTAACCCTAACCATAACCCTTACCCGTACCCTAACCCTAACCCATAACCTAACACTAACCCTAACCTTAACCATAACCTTAACCCGTAACCAAACCCTAAAACCAACCCGTACTGTAACCCCAACCTTAACCCTAACCCGTACCATAACCCTATCCCTAATCCTAACCCTGACCCTAAACCTAACCATAACCCGTACCCTAACCCTAACCTGCACCAAAACCTAACACTAACCCGTACCCTAACCCTAAACCGTAACCTAACCTAAACCTAACCCTAAACTTATCCCGTACACTAACCCTATCCCGTACCCTAAACCTAACCCTAACCCTAAGTCGTTCCCTAACACTAACCCTAACCCTGACCCTAACCCTAACCCTAACCTGTACCCTAAACCTAACCCATACCATAACCCTAACCCTAACCGAACCCTAACCCTATCCCGTACCCTAAACCTAACCCTAACCCTTGTCCTAATCCGTACCCAACCCTATCCCGTACACTAACTCTAACCCTAACCCGTACCCAAACCCTAAGAGTAACCCTAACCCTTACACTAACCCTAACCCTAACCCTAACCCGCACCCTCAACCTAACACTAACCCATACGCTAACCCTCACCCATAACCTAAACCTAAACCTAACCCTAAACTTAACCCGTACGCTAACCCTATCCCTTACCATAAACCTAACCCTAACCCGTATCCTAACCCTAAACCTAACCCTTAGCCTAACCCGTATAATAACCCTAACGCTAACCCTAACCCTAACCCTAACAATATCCCTAACCCGTACTATAACCCTAACACTAACCTTAACCATACTCTAACCCTAACCCTCACCATAACCCTAACCCGCTCTAACCCTAACCCGTACCAAAACCCTAAACCTAACCCGTACCCTAACCCTAAACCTAACTCGTACCCTAACCCTAACCCTAACCCTGACCCTAAACCTAACCCTAACCCGTACCCTGACCTAACCCGTACTTTAACCCTAACCGTAACCCGTACACTAAACCTAACCCTAACACTAACTCCACCCTAAACCTAACCCTAACCCTGACCCTAAACTTAACACTAACCCGTACCCTATGCATAACCCATACCCTAACCCTAACCCTAAACCTAAGCCTAACCCTAACCCATACCCTAAACCTAACCCTAACCCTTGACCTAAACTGTACCCAAACCTATCCTGTACCCTACCCCTAACCCGTACACAAACACTAACAGTAACCCTAAACCATACCCTAGTGCTAACCATAACCCTAACCCTAACCCTATCCGTACTCTAACCCTAACCCTAATCCTACCCCGTACTCTAACCCTAACCCTAACTCTAACCCTAACCCGTACCCTAACCCTAAACCTAACCCTAACACAAACCCTACCCCGTACTCTAACCCTAACCCTAAACCTAACCATAACCCTAACCCGTACCCTAAACCTAACCCAAAACCTAACTCGTTCCCTATCCCTAACACTAACCCATACCCTAACCCTAACCCTAAACCTAAACTTAACCCTATCTCGTACCCTAAACCTAACCCTAACCCTTGTCCTAACCCGTACCCAACCCTATCCTGTACCCTAACTCTAACCCTAACCCGTACCCAAACCCTAAGTGTAACCCTAACGCATGCCCTAGTGCTAACTCTAACCCTAACCAAAGCCTAACCCGCACCCTAAACCTAAACCTAACCGTAACCCTAACCATAACCCTTACCCAACCCTAAACCCAACCCATAACCTAACACTAACCCTAACCTTAACCGTAACCCTTACCCGTACACTAACCCTAAAACTAACCCGTACATTAACCCCAAACCTAACCCTAACCCGTACCATAACCCTATCCCTAACCCTAACCCTGACCCTAAACCTAACCCTAACCCGCACCCTAAGCCTAACCCGCACCTAAACCTAACCCTAACCCGTACCCTAACCCTAACCCGTAACCTAACCTAAAACTAACCCTAAACTTATCCCGTACACTAACCCTATCCCGGACCCTAATCCTAACCCTAACCTGTACTCTAAACCTAACCCTAAACCTAACCCTATCCGTACACTAACCCTAACCCTAAAACTGACACTAACCCTAACCCATACTCTAAAACTAAACCTAACCCTAAAGCTAACCCTAACCCGTACTCTAACCCTAACCCGTACCCGAACACTGACCCTTACCCTAACCCTAAACTTAGCCCGTACCCTAACCCTAAATGTAACCCTAACACGTACCCACACCGTAACCCTAACACGTAACCGAACCCTATCCCTAACCCGCAAATTAAAACTACCCTAACCCTAGACCGAACACATACACTAAACCAATCCCATTGTAACCTTAACCCTAACCCGTACCGTAACCCTAACACTAACCCTAACCCTAACCCTAACCCTAACCCTAACCCGTAGACTAACCCTAACCCGAACTCTACCCTAACCCTAACCCTAAACGTACCCTAACCCTAACTCTAACCCTAACCCTAACCCTAACCTAACACTAACCCTAACCCGTACTCTAACTTAACCCTAACCCTCAAGGCAACCCTTCCCTTACTCTAACCCTAAACCTAACTCTATCACTAACCATAAACCTAACACTAAACCTAACCCGTACCCTAACCCTAACCCTAACCCTAAACCTAACCCTAAACCGTACTCTAACCCTATCCCATACCCTAACACTAACCCTTACACTAACCCTAAACCTAACCCGTACCCTAACCCTAAACATAACCCTAACCCGTACCCAAACCCTAACCCTAACACGTACCCTAACCCTAACCCTGACCCTAAACCTAACCCTAACCCGTACCCTAACCTTAACCCACACCTATACCTAACACTAACCCGTACCCTTACTCCAACCCATAACCTAAACCTAACCCTACCCCTAAACTTAACCCGAACCCTAACCCTATCCCGTACCCTAAACTAACCCTAACCTGTACCCTAACCCTAACCCTAACCCTAACCCTATCCGTACACTAACCCTAACCCTAAAAATAACACTAACCCTAACACGTACTCTAAACCTAACCCTAACCCTAAACCTATCCCTAACGCGTACTCTAACCCTATCCCGTACCCCGCACTAACTCTTACCCTAACCTTAAACCTAACCCGTAACCTAACCCTAAACGTAACACTAACCCGTACCCAAATTCTAACCCTTACACATACCCTAACCCTAACCCTAACCCTAGCAATTACCCTAACCCATACCCAAACGGTAAACCTAACCCGTAACCTAACACTAACCCAAACCCGTACTCTACCCCTAAGCCTAACCCTAACACTAACCCTAACCCGTACTCTAACCCTAACCCTGACCCTAACCCTAACCCTAACCCATACACTAAGCCTAACCCATACCCTAACCCTAACCCTAAACCTATCCCTAACCCTAACCCGAAACCTAAATGTACCCCTAACCCTCTACCTAACCCATACCCAAAACTATCCCGTACCCTAACCCTAACCCTAAACCGTACGCAAACCCTAACAGTAACCCTAGCCCATACCCTAGCGCTAACCCTAACCCTAACCCGGACCCTAAACCTAACCTTAACCCTGACCCTAACACAACCCTATCCCGTACCCTAACCCTAAACCGTACACGAACCCTAACCCTAAACCTAACCCATAACCTAACGCTAAACGTAACCCTAGCCCATACCCAAACCCTAACCCGAACCTTAACCCTAACCCTAACCCGTACCCTAACCCCACCCGTAGCCTAATCCTAACTCTAACCCTAACTCCTATCCCTAAACCTAACCCTAACCCTTACCCGAACCCGAACACAAACGGTAAACCTAACCCATACCCTAACACTAACCCAAACCCGTACTCTAACCCTAACCATAACTCTAACCCTAACCCTAACCCGAAACCTAAACTTAACCCAACCCTAACCCAAACCATAACCCTTAACCGTAACCTAACCCTAACTTTAACGATAACCCTAATCCGTACCCAAACCGTAAAACTAATCCATACCCTAACCCCTAACCTAACGCTAACCCGTACCCTAACACTAACCCTAACCCTAACACTGACACTAAACCTAACCATAACCCTTAAAATAACCCTAAACCTAACCCAACCCACACCCTAAACCTAACGCTAAACCGTACCCTAACCCTAAACCGTAACCTAAACCGAACCCTAACCCTAAACTTAACCCGTTCGCTAACCCTATCCCGTACCCTAAAGTTAACCCTAACCCGTACCCTAACCCTAACCTAACCCTAAGCCTAACCCGTACATTAACCCTTACCCTAACCCTAACACTAACCCTACCCCGTACTCTAAACCTAAACCTAACCCTAACCCTAAACCGTACACTTAACCTATCCCTAACCCTAACTCGTACGCTAACCCTAACCCTAAACCTGACCCTCACCCTAACCCTCACCCTAACCCGTACCCTAAAACTAACCCATACCCTAACCCTAACCATAAACCTAACCCTAACCCTAACCCGTACCCGAAACCTAAACCTAACACTTGACCTAACCCGTACCCAAACGGTAAAAATAACCCGTACCCTAACACTAACCCAAACCCGTACTCTATCCCTAACCCTTACCCTAACACTAACCCTACCCGTACTCTAACCCTAACCCTAACTCTAACCCTAACCCGTACCCTAACCCTAACCCTAACACTATCCCTACCCCGTACTCTAACCCTAACCCAAACCCTAACCCTAACCCGTACCCATACCCTAACCCTAACCCTAACACTAACCCTAACCCGTACTCTAACCATAACCCTTACCCTAACCGTACTCTAACCATAACACTAACCCTCACCCTAAACATATCCCATACCCTAAACCTAACCCATACCCTAACCCTAAACCTAACCCTAACCTGTACCCTAAACCTAACCCTAACCCGTACCATAACCCTAATCCTAACCCGTATCCTAAGCCTAACCCATACCCTAACCCTAACCCTAATCCTAACCCTAACCCTAACCGATACCTAAACCTAACCCCAACCCTCTCCCTAACCGGTACTCTAACCCTAACCCAAACACTAACCCTAACCCGTACCCGTACCCTAACACTAACCCTAACCCTAACACTTACCCTAACCCGTACTCTAACCCTAACCCTAACCCTAACACTATCCCTACCCCATACTCTAACCCTAAACCAAACCCTAACCCTAACCCGTACCATAACCCTAACCCGAACACTAACCCTTACCCTAACACTAACCCTAAACGTAAACCAAACCCTAACCCTAACTGTACTCTAAACCTAAACCTAACCCTCACCCTAACCCTAACGCATATTGTAACCCTAACCCGTACCATAACCCTAAACCTAACCCTAAAATTAACCGTAACCCTGATCCGTATCCTAACCCTAAAACTAACCTGTACCCTAACCCCAACTCTAACCCTAAACCGTACCCTAACCCTATCCCTAACGCTAACCCTGACCCTAAACCTAACCCTAACCCGTACCCTAACCCTAACCCTAACCCTCACCTAAACCTAACCCTAACCCATACTCTAACCCTAACCCTAAACCTAACCCTATCCGTACTCTAACCCTAACCCTAAACCTAACCCAAACCCTAACACTAACCCTAACCCGTACTCTAACTCTAACCCTAAACTTAAATGTAACCATAACCCGTACTCTAACCCTAACCCATACCCTAACACTAACCCTAACCCTAACACTATCCCTAACCCATACTCTAACCCAAAACCTAACCCTAACTCTAACACTAACCCAATTATAACCCTAAACCTAACCCTAACCCTAAACCTAACACTAACCCATACACTAAACCTAACCCGTAGCCTAACACTCTTACCCTAACCCCTAACCCTAACCCTAACCCTAACCCTAACACCCTAACCCGTACCCAAACGGTAAACCTAACCCGTACCCTAACCCTACCCGTAGCCTATTCCTAACTCTAACCCTAACCCCTAACCCTAAGCCTAACCGTAACCCATACCAGAACCTGTACCCAAACGGTAAACCTAACCCGTAACTGAACACTAACCCAAATCCGTACTCTAACCCTAACCGTAACCCTAACCCTAACCCTAACCCGTACCCTAACACTAACCCTAAACCTCACCTAAACCTAACCCTAACCAGTACCCTAAGCCTAACCCGTAACCTAAACCTAAGCCTAACCCTAAACTTAACCCGTACGCTAACCCAATCCCGTACCCTAAACCTAACCCTAACCCGTACCCTAACCCTAACCCTAACCCTAACCCTATCCGTACTCTAACACTAACCCTAACCCTAAACCTAACACTAACCCTAACCCGTACTCTAACCCTAACCCTAACCCTAAACGTAACCCTAACCCGTCCTCTAACCCTAACCCGCACCCCAACACTAGCCCTAACCCTAACACTATCCCTAACCCGTACTCTAACCCAAAACCTAACCCTAAATCTAACCCTAACCCGTACTATAACCCTAAACATAACCCTAACCCTAAACCTAACACTAACCCATACTCTAACCCTAACCCGTAGCCTAACACTAACTCTTACCCTAACCCCTAACCCTAACCCTAGCGCTAACCCTTACCCTACCGGTACCCAAACGGTAAACCTAAACCATACCCTAACACTAACCCAAACACGTACACTAACCCTAACCCTAACCCTAACCCTAAACCGCACCCTAAACTTAACCCTAACACTAACCCTAACCATAACCCTTAACCGTACCTAAGCCTAACCCTAACTCATACCCTAACCCTAACACTGACCCTAACCGTAACCTTAACCATAACCCTTACCCGTACCCTAACCCTAACCCATAACCTAACACTAACCCTAACCTTAACCGTAACCTTAACCCGTACCCTAACCCTAAATGCTACCCGTACTGTAAACACAACCCTAACCCTAACCCGTACCATAACCCTATCCCTAATCCTAACCCTGACTCTAAAACTAACGCTAACCCGTACCCTAACCCTAACCCGCACCTAAACCTAACACTAACCCGTACCCTAACCCTAAACCGTAACCTAACCTAAACCTAACCCTAAACTTATCCCGTACACTAATCCTATCCCGTACCCTAAACCTAACCCTAACCCTAAGTCGTTCCCTAACCCTAACCCTAACCCTGACCCTAACCCTAACCCTAACCTGTACCCTAAACCTAACCCATACCCTAACCCTAACCCTAAACCTAACCCTAACCCTATCCCGTAACCTAAACCTAACCCTAACCCTTGTCCTAACCCGTACCCAACCCTATCCGTACCCTAACTCTAACCCTAACCCGTACCCAAACCCTAAGAGTAATCCTAACCCATACCCTAGCGCTAACTCTAACCCTAACCCAAAGCCTAAACTGCACCCTAAACCTAAACCTAACCGTAAACCTAACCATAACCCTTACCCGTACCTAAACCTAACCCATAACCTAACACTAACCCTAACCTTAACCGTAACCCTAACCCGTGTCCTTACCCTAAAACTAACCCGTACCATAACCCCAACCCTAACCCTAACCCGTACCATAACCCTATGCCTAAACCTAACCCTGACCATAAACCTAACCCTAACCCGTACCCTCAGCCTAACCCGCACCTAAACCTAACCCTAACCCGTACCCTAACACTAACCCGTAACCTAACCTAAACCTAACAGTAAACTTATCCCGTACACTAACCCTATCCCGTACCCTAAACCTAACCCTAACCTGTACCCTAAACCTAAACCTAACCCTGACCCTAAACATAACCCTAACCCGTACCCTAAATCTAACCGGTAATTTAAACTTAACCCTAAACCTAACCCGTACCCTAAACCTAACCCTAACACTAACTCGTACTCTAAACCTATCCCTAACCCTGACCCTAACCTTAACCCTAACCCGTACCCTAAGCATAACCCATACCCTAACCCTAACCCCAAACCTAACGCTAACCTTAACCCATTCCCTAAACCTAACCCTAACCCTTGACCTAACCCTTACCCAAACCTATCCCGTACCCTAACCCTAACCCCAACCTGTACCCAAACCCTAACAGTAACCCTAACCCATAGCCTAGCGCTAACCCTAACCCTAACCCTAACCCTCACCCGGACCCTAACCCTAACCCTAACCCGTATCCTAAACCTAACCCATACCCTAACTCTAAACCTAACCCTAATTCGTGCTCTAACCCTATCACCTACCCTAACACTAAACCTAATCCTAACCCTTGACCTAACCAGTAACCTAACCCTAACCCTAACCCGTACCCAAATCCTAACAGTAACCCTAAAACATACCCTAATGCTAACACTAACCCTAACCCTAACTCTAACCATTACCCGTACCCTAACACTAACCCATACCCTAACCTAACCCTAAATTTAACCGTAACCCTGACCAGTACCCTAAACCTAAAATTAACCCGTACCCTAACCCAACCCTAACCCTAACCCGTACCCTAACCCTAACCCGTACCCTAACCCAACCCGCACCTAAACCTAACCCTAACCGGTACCCTAACTCTAACACATAACCTAAACCTAACCCTAACCCTAAACTTAACCCGTACACTAAACCTATCCAGTACCCTAAACCTAACCCTAACCCGTACCCTAACCCTAACCCTAACCCTATCCGTACACTAACCCTAATCCTAACCCTAACACTAACCCTAACCCGTTCTCTAACCCTAACCATAACCCTAAACCTAACCCTAACCCGTGCTCTAACCCTATCCCGTACCCTAACACTAAACCTTACCCTAACCCTAAACCTAACCCGTACGCTAACCCTAAACGTAACCCTAACCCCTACACAAACCCTAACCCTAACACGTACACTAAACCTAACCCTTACCCTAACCCATACCCAAACGGTAAACCTAACCTGTACCCTAACATTAACCCAAACCCGTAATCTAACCCTAACCCTAACCCTAACACTAAACCTACCCTGTACTCTAACACTAACCCTAACCTAAACCTAACCCCTACCCTAACACTAACCCTAACACGTAATCTAACCCTAACCCTAACACTAACACTAACCCTATCTCGTACTCTAACACTAACCCTTATCCTAACCCTAACTCGTACCCTAACCCTAACCCTAACCCTAACACTAACCCTAACCCGTACTCTAACCCTAACCCTAACTCTAACCCTAACCCGTACCCTAACCCTAACCCTAACCCTAAACCTAACACTAACCCTAACCCGTACTCTAACTTTAACCCTAACCCTAACCCTAACCCTAACCCTAAACCGTACCCTAACCCTAACCCTAACCCTAACACTAACCCTAACCCATACTCTAACCCTAACCCTAACCCTAACACTAACCCTACCCCATACTCTAACACTAACCCTAATCCTAACCCTAACTCATACCCTAACCCTAACCCTAACCCTAACCCTAACCCTAACACTAACCCTAACCCGCACTCTAGCCCTAACCCTATCCGTATTCTAACCCTAACCCTAACCCTCACCCTAACCCTAACACGTACTGTAACCCTAACCCATACCATAACCCTAACCCTAACCCGTACCCTAACCCTAACCCTAATTCGTACCCTAACCCTAACCCTCACCCTGACCCTAACCCTAACCCTAACCCGTATCCTAAACCGAACCCATACCCTAAACCTAAACCTAACTCTAACCCGTGCTCTAACCCTATCCCGTACACGAACACTAACCCTAATCCTAACCCTTGACCTAACCCGTAAACTAAACCTAACCCTAACCCGTACCCAAACCTTAACAGTAACCCTAAACCATACCCTAGCGCTCACACTAATCCTAACCCTAACTCTAACCATTAACCGTACACTTACCCTAAACCATACCCTAACCCTAACCCTAAACTTAACCGTAACCCTGACCAGTACCCTAAACCTAAAATTAACACGGACCCTAACGCCAAACCTAACCCTAACCCGTACCCTAACCCTAACCCTAACCCACACCTAAACCTAACCCTAACCCGATACCTAAGCCTAATCCAAAACCTAAACTTAACCCGTACGCTAACCCTATCCCTTACCCTTTACCAAACCCTAACCTGTAACCTAACCCTAAACCTAACCCCAACCTAAACACTAACCCTTACCCTAACCCTATCCCTAACGCTAACCCTGACCCTAAACCTAACCCTAAACTGCACCCTAACCCTAACCCTAACCCTAACCCTAACCCTCACCTAAACCTAACCCTAACCCGTAACCTAACCCTAACCCATAATCTAAACCTAAACCTAACCCTAAACTTAACCCATATGCTAACCCTAACCTGTAAGCTAAACCTAACACATACCCTAATCCTAACCCTAAACCTAACCCTAACCCTATCCCATACCCTATACCTAATCCCAACCCTTGACCTAACACGTACCCAACCTTATCCGTAACCTAATCCTAACCCTAACCCGTACCCAAAACCTAAGAGTAACCCTAACCCATACCCTAGCGCTAACGTAACCCTAACCCTAAGCCTAACCCGAACCCTAAACCTAAACCTAACCCTAACCCTAACCATAACCCTTAACCGTACCCTAACCCTAACCCGTAACCTAAACCTAATCCTAACCCTAAACTTATCCCGTACACTAACCATATCCCGTACACTAAACCTAACCCTAAAATGTACCCTAACCCTAACCCTAACCCTAACACTAACCCTATGCCATACTCTAACCCTAACCCTAACCCTAACACTAACCCTAACATGTACTCTAAACCTAACCCTAACCCTAAACGTAACCCTAACCCGTAATCTAACACTAACCCGTTCCCTAACACTAAACCTAACCCTAACACTATCCCTAACCCGTACACTAACCCTAAACGTAACCCTAACCCATACCCAAACACTAATCCTAACATGTACCCTAAATCTAACCCTAACCCGCACACTAAAACTAACCCTAAACCTAGACCTAACACGTACACTAAACCTATCCTGTACCGTAACCTTAACCCTAACCCGTACCGTAACCCTAACACTAACCCTAACCCTAACCCTAACCCTAACCCTAAACCTAACCCATAGACTAACCCTAACTCGAACCCTAACCCTCAACATAACCCTCAATGTACCCTATCCCTAACCCTAACCCTAACACGTACCCTAACACTAACCCTTACCCTAACCCTAAACCTAAACCATACCCTAAACATAAACGTAACCCTAACCCGTACCCAAACCCTAACACTAACACGTACCCTAACCCTAAACCTATCCCTAACCCGCACACTAAACCTAACCCAAACCCTAGACCTAACACGTACACTAAACCTATCCCTTACCGTAACCTTAACCCTAAACCGTACCGTAACCCTAACACTAACCCTAACCCTAACCCTAACCCTAACCCTAATCCTAACTCGTACACTAACCCTAACCCTAACCCTAAACTTACCCTAACGCTAACCCTAACCCTAACCCTAACACTAACCCTTGCCGTACTCTAACCTAACCCTAACCCTACAACTAAACCTAACCCGTACTCTAACCCTAACCCTAACACTAACCATAACCCTAATACTAAAACTAACACGTACTCTAACCCTAAACCTAACCCTAAGACTAAACCTAACCCCCTACTATAACCCTAACCCTAAACCTAACCCTAAACCTAACCCTAACTCGTACCGTAACCCGAAATCGTACCCTAACCCTAACCCTAACCTTAACCTAACCCTAACACTGACCCTAACCCTAAACCTAATCCTGTACCCTAACCCTAACCCTAACCCGCATGCTAAACCTAACCCTAAACCTAGACCTAACCGGTACCCTAACCCTAACCCGTACCCTAACACTAACCATAACCCTAACCCTTACCCTAACCGGTACCTAAACGGTAAACCTAACCCGTACCCTAACACTAACCCAAATACGTACTCTAACCCTAACCCTAAACCAAACCTGCACCCTTAACTTCACCCTAACCCTAACCCAAACCATAACCCTTAACCGTAACCTAACCCTAACCCATACCCTAAACCTAAACCTAACCTTAACCGTAACCCTAACCCGTAACTTAAACCTAACACTAACCCATACCCTAACCCCAACCCTAACCCTAACCCGTACCCTAACACTAACCCTAACCCTAAACCAAAACCTAAACCTAACCCTAACCCATACACTAACACTAACCCTAACCTTAAACCGCACCCTAAACCTAACCCTAACCCGTACCCTAACCCGAACCCATAACCTCAACCTAACCCTAACCCTAAACTTAACCCGTACGCTAACCCTATCCCGTACCCTAAACCTAACCCTAAACTGTATCCTAACCCTAAACCTAACCCTAAGCCTAATCTGTACATTAACCCTAACCCTAAACCTAACCCTAACACTAACCATAACCCGTACTCTATCCCTAACCTTAACCGTATTCTAACCCTAACCCTAACCCTCACCCTAACCCTAACAAATACTGTAACCCTAACCCATACCATAACCCTAAACCTAAACCGGCCCCTAACCCTAACCCTAATTCATACCCTAACCCTAACCCTAACCCTGACCCTAACCCTAACCCTAACCCGTATCCTAAAAGTAACCCATACCCTAACACTAAACCTAACCCTAACCCGTGCTCTAACACTATCCCGTACCCTAACACTAACCCTAATCCTAACCCTTGACCTAACCCGTAACCTAACCCTAACCCTAACCCGTACCCAAACCCTAACAGTAACCCTAAACCATACCCTAATGCTAACATTAACCCTAACCCTAACTCTAACCATTACCCGTACCCTAACCCTAACCCATACCCTAACCTAACCCTAAACTTAACCGTAAACCTGACCAGTACCCTAAACCTAAAATTAACCCGTACCCTAACACCAACCCTAACCCTAACCCGTACCATAACCCTAACCCTAACCCTAACCCACACCTAAACCTAACCCTAACCCATAACCTAAGCCTAACCGTAACCCTAAACTTAACCCGAACGCTAACCCTATCCCGTACCCTTAACCTAACCCTAACCCGTAAACTAACCCTAAACCTATCCCTAAGCCTAACTTGTACATTAACCCTAACCCTAACACTAACACTAACCGTTCCCTGTACTCTAACCCTAACAAAAACCCTAACCCTAACCTGTAACCTAAACCTAAACCTAACCCTAACCCTAACACTAACCCTAACCCGTACTCTAACCCTAACTCTAACCCTAACCCGTACCCTAACCCTAAACCTAACCCTAACCCTAACACTAACCCTAACCCGTACTCTAACCCTAACCCTAACACTAACACTAGCCCTACCCCGTACTCTAACACTAACCTTAATCCTAACCCTAACTCGTACCCTAACCCTAACCCTAACACTAAACCTAACCCGTACTCTATCCCTAACCCTAACCGTATTCTAACACTAACCCTAACCCTCACCCTAAACCTAACACGTACTGTAACCCTAACCCATACCATAACCCTAAACCTAACCCGTACCCTAACCCTAACCCTAATTCATACCCTAACCCTAACCCTAACCCTGACAATAACCCTTACCCTAACCCGTATCCTAAACCTAACCCATACCCTAACCCTAAACCTAACCCTAACCCGTGCCTAACACTATCCCGTACACTAACACTAACCCTAATCCTAACCCTTGACCTAACCCGTAACCTAAACCTAACCCTAACGCGTACCCAAACCCTAAGAGTAACCCTAAACAATACCCTAGCGCTAACACTAACCCTAACCCTAACCCTAACCATTACCCATACCCTAACCCTAACCCATACCCTAAGCCTAACCCTAAACTTAACCATAACCCTGACACGTACACTAAACCTAAAATTAACCCGTACCCTAACCCTAACCCTAACCCTAACCCTAACACTAACCCTAGCCCGTACTCTAACAAACCCTAACCCTAAATGTAACCCTAACACATACGCTAACCCTAACACGTACCCTAACACTAACCCTAACTCTAACACTATCCGTAACCCATACTCTCACCCTAAACCTAACCCTATCTCTAACACAAACCCGTACTATAACCCTAAACCTAACCCGAACCTTAAACCTAACCCTAACCCATACTCTAACCCTATCCCGTAGCCTAACACTAACTCTAACCCTAAACCCTAACCCTAACCCTAACCCTTCCCTAACCCGTACACAAAAGGTAAACCTAACCCGTACCATAACACTAACCCAAACCCGTACTGTAACCCTAACCCTAACCCTAACCCTAAACCGCACCGTAAACATAACCCTAACCCTAACGCTAACCATAACCCTTAACCGTACCCTAAACCTAATCCTAACTCATACCCTAACACTAACACTGACCCTAACCCTAACTCATACACTAACCCTAACCCGTACCCTAATCCTAACCCTATCCGTAACCTTAACCCGTACCCTAAACCTAACCCTAAACCTTGTCCTAACCCGTACCCAAACCTATCCCATTCCCTAACCCAAACCCTAACCCGTAACCAAACTCTACGAGTAACCCAAACCCATATCCTAGCGCTAACCCTAAACCTAACCCTAAGCCTAACCCGCACCCTAAACCTAAACCTAACCTTAAACCTAACCATAACCCTTACCCGTACCCTTACCCTAACCCATAACCTAACACTAACTCTAACCTTAACCGTAACCCTAAACCGTACCCTAACCCTAAAATTAACCTGTAACGTAACCCAAACCCTAACCCTAACCCGTACCATAACTCTATCCCTAATCCTAACCCTGACCCTAAACCTAACCCTAACCTGTACCCTAACCCTAACCCGCACCTAAACCTAACTCTAAACCGTACCCTAACCCTAAACCGTAACCTAAACCTAAACCTAAACTTAAACTTATCCCGTACACAAACCTATCCCGTACCCTAAACCTAACCCTAAGCTGTACCCTAACCCTAACCCTAACCCGTACCCGTACCCTAACACTAACCCTAAATCTACCCCTGACCCTAAACCTAACCATAACCCTTACACTAATCCTAACACTAACCCTAACCCGCACCCAAAATCTAACCCTAACCCGAACCCTAACCCTAACGCGTGAACTAAACCTAACCATAAACCTAAACTTAACCTGTATGCTAACCCTATCCTGTACCCGAAACCTACCCCTAATCCGTATCCTAACCCTAAACCTAACCCTAAGCCTAAACTGTACATTAAACCCAAACCTAACGCTAACACTAACCATACCCCGTACTCTAACCCTAACCCTAACCCTAACCCTAACCCTAACCTAACCCTAACCTAACCCTAACCCTAACCTAACCGAACCCTAACCCGTACACTAACCCTAACACTAACACTAATCCTACCTGTACTCTAACCCTAAAAGTAACCCTAACCCTAATCCGTACCCTAACCCTAACCCTAACCCTAACCCTAACACTAACCCTAACCCGTACTCTAACCCTAAACCTAACCCTAACCCTAATCGTACTCTAACCCTAACCCTAACCCTCAACCTAACCCTAACCTGTACTGTAACCCTAACCGGTACCATAACCCTAACCCTAACCCGTACCCTAACCCTAAACCTAACCCTATCCGTACCCTAACCCTAACCCTAACACTATCCGTACACTAACCCTAACCCTAACCCTAAACTAACCCTAACCCGTACTCTAACCCCAACCCTAAACCTAAACCTAACCCTAACCCGAACTCTAACCCTATCCCGTAACCTAACACTAACCCTTAACCTATCCCTAAAACTAACCCGTACCCTAACCCTGAACGTAACTCTAACCCGTCCTCAAACCCTAACCCTAACATGTACCCTAACCCTAACCCTAACCTTAACACTATCCTTAAACCGTACCCAAACGGTAAAACTAACCCATACCCTAACACTAACACAAACCCGTACTCTAACCCTAACCCTTACCCTAACACTAACCCTAACCCGTACTCTAACCCTAAACCTAACCCTAACCCATACCCTAAACCTAACCCTAACCCTAACACTAACCCATACTCTAACCCTAACCCTAACTCTAACACTAACCCTACCCCGTACTCTAACACTAACCCTAACCCTAACCCAACCCGCACCCTAAACCGAACCCTAACCCGCACCCTAACCCTAACCCGTAACCTAAACCGAACCCTAACCCTAAACTTAAACCGTTCGCAAACCCTATCCCGTACCCTAAACCTAATCCTAACCCGTATCATAACCCTAAACTAACCCTAAGCCTATCCATACTTTAACCCCAACCTTAACCCTAACACTAACCCTACCCGTACTCTAACCCTAACCCTAACCCTAACCCGTACCCTAACCCTATCCCTAACCCTTACCTAAACCTAACCCTAACCCGTACCCTAAGCCTAACCCGTAACCTAAACCTAAGCATAACCCTAAACTTAACCCGTACGCTAACCCTATCCCGTACCCTAAACCTAACCCTAACCCGTACCCTAACCCGTACCCTAACCCTAACCCTATACGTACTCTAACCCTAATCCTAACCCTAACCCTAACACTAACCCTAACCCGTACTCTAACCCTAACCCTAACCCTAAACGTAACCCTAACCCGTACTCTAACCCTAACCCGTACACTAACACTAACCCTAACCCTAACACTGTCCCTAAACCGTACTCTAACCCAAAACCTAACCCTAAATCTAACCCTAACCCGTACTATAACCCTAAACATAACCCTAACCCTAAACCTAACACTAATCCATACTCTAACCCTAACCCGTAGCATAACACTAACTCTTACCCTAACCCCTAACCCTAAACCTAACCCTAACCCTTACCCTACCCGTACCCAAACGGTAAACCTAACCCATACCCTAACACTAACCCAAACAGTACACTAATCCTAACCCTAACCCTAACCCTAACCCTAAACCGCAACCTAAACTTAACCCTAACACTAACCCTAACCATAACCCTTAACCGTACCTAACCCTAACCCTAAGTCATACACTAACCCTAACACTGACACTAACCGTAACCCTAACCATAACCCTTACCCGTACCCTAACCCTAACCCATAACCTAACACTAACCCTAACCTTAACCGAAACCTTAACCCGTACCCTAACCCTAAAACTAACCCGTACTGTAACCCCAAACCTAACCCTAACCCGTACCATAACCATATCCCTAATTCTAACCCTGACCCTAAACCTAACCCTAACCTGTACCCTAACCCTAACCCGCACCTAAACCTAACACTAACCCGTACCCTAACCCTAAACCGTAACCTAACCTAAACCTAACCCTAAACTTATACCGTACACTAATCCTATCCCGTACCCTAAACCTAACCCTATCCCTAAGTCGTTCCATAACCCTAACCCTAACCCTGACCCTAACCTGTACCCTAACCCGTACCCTAAACCTAACCCATACCCTAACCCTAACCCTAAACCTAACCCTACCCCTATCCTCTACCCTAAACCTAACCATAACCCTTGTCCTAACCCATACCCAACCCTATCCCGTACCCTAACTCTAACCCTAACCCGTACCCAAACCCTAAGAGTAACCCTAACCCATACCCTAGCGCTAACTCTAACCCTAACCCAAAGCCTAAACCGCACCCTAAACCTAAACCTAACCGTAAACCTAACCATAACCCTTACCCATACCCTAACCCTAACCCATAACCTAACACTAACCCTAACCTTAACCATAACCCTAACCCCTGTCCTAACCCTAAAACTAACCCGTACCATAACTCCAACCCTAACCCTAACCCATACCATAACCCTATGCCTAAACCTAACCCTAACCCATACCCTCAGCCTAACCCACACCTAAACCTAACCCTAACGCCTAAACTAACCTAAACCTAACCCTAAACTTATCCCGTACACTAACCCTATCCCGTACCCTAAACCTAACCCTAACCTGTACCCTAAACCTAACCCTAACCCGTACCCTAACCCTAAACCGTAACCTAAACCTAACCCTAACTCTAAACTTAACCTGAACACTAAACCTATTCCGTACCCTAAACCTAACCCTAACCCGTACACTAACCCTAACCCTAACACTAACAATATCCGTACACTAACCCTAACACTAACCCTAACACGTAATCTAACACTAAACTTAACCCTAACCAGTACTCTAACACTAACTCGTACCCTAACACTAACCCTTACCCTAACCCTAAACCTAACCCATATCCTAACCCTAAACGTAACCCTAACCCGTACCCAAACCCTAACCCTAACACGTAACCTAATCCTAACCCTAACTCTAACCTTAACCATAACCCTAACCCGCACACTAAACCTAACCCTAACCCTAGACCTAACACGTACACTAAACCTATCCCGAACCGTAACCTTAACCCTAACCCATACCGTAACCCTAACACTAACCCTAACACTAACCCTAACCCTTACCTAACCTTAACCCGTACACTAACCCTAACCCGAACCCTAACCCTAACCCTAACCCGTACCCTAACCCTACCGTAGCCTAACCCTAACCCTAAAATAACCCCTAAACCTAACGCTAAACCTAACCCTCACCCTAACCCGTACCCAAACGGTAAACCTAACCCGTACCCTAACACTAACCCAAACGCGTGCTCTAAACCTAAACCTAAACCTAACCCGCACCGTAAACTTAACACTAACCCTAACTCAAACCAGAACCCTTAACCGTAACCTAACCCTAACCCATACCCTAACCCTAACCCTTACCCTAACCCTAACCTGCTGTAACCCTAACCCTTAAAAAAACCCTAACCCTAACCCGTACCCTAACCCTAAACCTAACTCGTACCCTAACCCTAAACCTAACCCTGACCCTAAACTTAAGCCTAACCCGTACCCTGACCTAACCCGTACTTTAACCCTAACCCTAACTGTAACCCGTACACTAAACCTAACCCTAACACTAACTCGTACCCTAAACCTAATCCTAACCCTGACCCTAAACCTAACACTAACCCATAACCTATGCATAACCCATAACCTAACCCTAAACCTAAACCTAAGCCTAACCCTAATCCGTAACCTAAACCTAACCCTAACCCTTGACCTAAACCGTACCCAAACCTATCTTGTACCCTACCCCTAACCCGTACCCAAACACTAACAGTAACCCTAAACCATACCCTAGCGCTAAGCCTAACCCTAACCCTAACCCTAACCCTAACCATACTCTAACACTAACCCTAACCCTCACCCTAACCCTACCCCGTACTGTAACCCTAACCCGTACCATAACCCTAACCCTAACCCGTACCCTAACCCCAACACTAACTTGTACCCTAACCCTAACCCTAACCCTGACCCTAAACCTAACCCTAACCCGTACCCTAAATCTAACCCGGAATTTAAACCTAACCCTAAACCTAACCCGTACCCTAAACCTAACCCTAACACTAACTCGTACCCTAAACCTATCCCTAACCCTGACCCTAACCCTAACCCTAACCCGCACATTAAACCCTAACCCTAGACCTAACACGTACACTAACCCTATCCCATACCCTAACCGTAACTCTAACCCGTACCATGTCCTTACACTAACCCTAACCCTAACCCTAACCCGTACACTAACCCTAACCAAACCTTAACCCTAACCCTAACCCGTACCCTAACCCTACCCGTAGCCTATTCCTAACTCTAACCCTAACACCTAATCCTAAACCTAACCATAACCTGTACCCGAACCCGTACCCAAACAGTAAACCTAACCCGTACCAGAACACTAACCCAAATCCGTACTCTAACCCTAACCGTAACCCTAAACCTAACCCTAACCCGCACCCTAAACTTAACCCTAACCCTAACCCAAACCATAACCATAACCATAACCTAACCCTAACACATAACTTAACCCTAACCCTAACCTTAACCATAACCCTAATCCATAAGCTAACCCTAAAACTAACCCGGACCCTAACCCCAACCCTAACCCTAACAAGTACCCTAACACTAACCCTATCCTTAACCCTGACCCTAATCCTAACCCAAACCTTACACTAACCCTAACCCTAACCCAACCCACACCCTTAACCTAACCCTAATCCGTACCGTAACCCTAAGCCTAACCCGTAACCTAAACTGAACCCTAACCCTAAACTTAAACCGTTCGCTTACCCTATCCCGTACCCTAAACCTAATCCTAACCCGTATCTTAACCCTATCCTAACACTAAGTCTAAACCGTACTTTAACCCCAACCCTAACCCTAACACTAACCCTACCCGTACTCTAACCCTAACCCTAACCCTAACCCGTACCCTAACCCTAACACTAACCCTCACCTAAACCTAACCCTAACCCGTACCCTAAGCCTAACCCGTAACCTAAACCTAAGCCTAAACCTAAACTTAACCCGTACGCTAAACCTATCCCGTACCTTAAACCTAACCCTAACCCGTACCCTAACCCTAACCCTAACCCTATCCGTACTCTAACCCTAACCCTAACCCTAACCCTAACACTAACCCTAACCCTAAACGTAACCCTAACCCCTACTCTAACCCTAACCTGTACCCTAACACTAACCCTAACCCTAACACTATCCCTAACCCGTACTCTAACCCAAAACCTAACCCTAAATCTAACCCTAACCCGTACTATAACCCTAAACCTAACCCTAACCCTAAACCTAACACTAACCCATACTCTAACCCTAACCCATAGCCTAACACTAACTCTTACCCTAACCCCTAACCCTAACCATAACCCTAACCCTTACCCTACCCGTACACAAAAGGTAAACCTAACCCATACCCTAACACTAACCCAAACCCGTACACTAACCCTAACCCTAACCCTAACCCTAAGCTTAAACCGCACCCTAAACTTAACCCTAACACTAACCCTAACCATAACCCTTAACCGTACCTAACCCTAACTCATACCCTAACCCTAACACTGACCCTAACCGTAACCCTAACCATAACCCTTACCCGTACCCTAACCCTAACCCATAACCTAACACTAACCCTAACCTTAACCATAACCTTAACCCGTAACCAAACCCTAAAACCAACCCGTACTGTAACCCCAACCTTAACCCTAACCCGTACCATAACCCTATCCCTAATCCTAACCCTGACCCTAAACCTAACCATAACCCGTACCCTAACCCTAACCTGCACCAAAACCTAACACTAACCCGTACCCTAACCCTAAACCGTAACCTAACCTAAACCTAACCCTAAACTTATCCCGTACACTAACCCTATCCCGTACCCTAAACCTAACCCTAACCCTAAGTCGTTCCCTAACACTAACCCTAACCCTGACCCTAACCCTAACCCTAACCTGTACCCTAAACCTAACCCATACCATAACCCTAACCCTAACCGAACCCTAACCCTATCCCGTACCCTAAACCTAACCCTAACCCTTGTCCTAATCCGTACCCAACCCTATCCCGTACACTAACTCTAACCCTAACCCGTACCCAAACCCTAAGAGTAACCCTAACCCTTACACTAACCCTAACCCTAACCCTAACCCGCACCCTCAACCTAACACTAACCCATACGCTAACCCTCACCCATAACCTAAACCTAAACCTAACCCTAAACTTAACCCGTACGCTAACCCTATCCCTTACCATAAACCTAACCCTAACCCGTATCCTAACCCTAAACCTAACCCTTAGCCTAACCCGTATAATAACCCTAACGCTAACCCTAACCCTAACCCTAACAATATCCCTAACCCGTACTATAACCCTAACACTAACCTTAACCATACTCTAACCCTAACCCTCACCATAACCCTAACCCGCTCTAACCCTAACCCGTACCAAAACCCTAAACCTAACCCGTACCCTAACCCTAAACCTAACTCGTACCCTAACCCTAACCCTAACCCTGACCCTAAACCTAACCCTAACCCGTACCCTGACCTAACCCGTACTTTAACCCTAACCGTAACCCGTACACTAAACCTAACCCTAACACTAACTCCACCCTAAACCTAACCCTAACCCTGACCCTAAACTTAACACTAACCCGTACCCTATGCATAACCCATACCCTAAACCTAACCCTAAACCTAAGCCTAACCCTAACCCATACCCTAAACCTAACCCTAACCCTTGACCTAAACTGTACCCAAACCTATCCTGTACCCTACCCCTAACCCGTACACAAACACTAACAGTAACCCTAAACCATACCCTAGTGCTAACCATAACCCTAACCCTAACCCTATCCGTACTCTAACCCTAACCCTAATCCTACCCCGTACTCTAACCCTAACCCTAACTCTAACCCTAACCCGTACCCTAACCCTAACACAAACCCTACCCCGTACTCTAACCCTAACCCTAAACCTAACCATAACCCTAACCCGTACCCTAAACCTAACCCAAAACCTAACTCGTTCCCTATCCCTAACACTAACCCATACCCTAACCCTAAACCTAAACCTAAACTTAACCCTATCTCGTACCCTAAACCTAACCCTAACCCTTGTCCTAACCCGTACCCAACCCTATCCTGTACCCTAACTCTAACCCTAACCCATACCCAAACCCTAAGTGTAACCCTAACGCATGCCCTAGTGCTAACTCTAACCCTAACCAAAGCCTAACCCGCACCCTAAACCTAAACCTAACCGTAACCCTAACCATAACCCTTACCCATACCCTAAACCCAACCCATAACCTAACACTAACCCTAACCTTAACCGTAACCCTTACCCGTACACTAACCCTAAAACTAACCCGTACATTAACCCCAAACCTAACCCTAACCCGTACCATAACCCTATCCCTAACCCTAACCCTGACCCTAAACCTAACCCTAACCCGCACCCTAAGCCTAACCCGCACCTAAACCTAACCCTAACCCGTACCCTAACCCTAACCCGTAACCTAACCTAAAACTAACCCTAAACTTATCCCGTACACTAACCCTATCCCGGACCCTAATCCTAACCCTAACCTGTACTCTAAACCTAACCCTAAACCTAACCCTATCCGTACACTAACCCTAACCCTAAAACTGACACTAACCCTAACCCATACTCTAAAACTAAACCTAACCCTAAAGCTAACCCTAACCCGTACTCTAACCCTAACCCGTACCCGAACACTGACCCTTACCCTAACCCTAAACTTAGCCCGTACCCTAACCCTAAATGTAACCCTAACACGTACCCACACCGTAACCCTAACACGTAACCGAACCCTATCCCTAACCCGCAAATTAAAACTACCCTAACCCTAGACCGAACACATACACTAAACCAATCCCATTGTAACCTTAACCCTAACCCGTACCGTAACCCTAACACTAACCCTAACCCTAACCCTAACCCTAACCCTAACCCGTAGACTAACCCTAACCCGAACCCTACCCTAACCCTAACCCTAAACGTACCCTAACCCTAACCCTAACCCTAACCCTAACCCTAACCTAACACTAACCCTAACCCGTACTCTAACTTAACCCTAACCCTCAAGGCAACCCTTCCCTTACTCTAACCCTAAACCTAACTCTATCACTAACCATAAACCTAACACTAAACCTAACCCGTACCCTAACCCTAACCCTAACCCTAAACCTAACCCTAAACCGTACTCTAACCCTATCCCATACCCTAACACTAACCCTTACACTAACCCTAAACCTAACCCGTACCCTAACCCTAAACATAACCCTAACCCGTACCCAAACCCTAACCCTAACACGTACCCTAACCCTAACCCTGACCCTAAACCTAACCCTAACCCGTACCCTAACCTTAACCCACACCTATACCTAACACTAACCCGTACCCTTACTCCAACCCATAACCTAAACCTAACCCTACCCCTAAACTTAACCCGAACCCTAACCCTATCCCGTACCCTAAACTAACCCTAACCTGTACCCTAACCCTAACCCTAACCCTAACCCTATCCGTACACTAACCCTAACCCTAAAAATAACACTAAACCTAACACGTACTCTAAACCTAACCCTAACCCTAAACCTATCCCTAACGCGTACTCTAACCCTATCCCGTACCCCGCACTAACTCTTACCCTAACCTTAAACCTAACCCGTAACCTAACCCTAAACGTAACACTAACCCGTACCCAAATTCTAACCCTTACACATACCCTAACCCTAACCCTAACCCTAGCAATTACCCTAACCCATACCCAAACGGTAAACCTAACCCGTAACCTAACACTAACCCAAACCCGTACTCTACCCCTAAGCCTAACCCTAACACTAACCCTAACCCGTACTCTAACCCTAACCCTAACCCTAACACTAACCCAACCCGTACTCTAACCCTAACCCTAACCCGTACCCGTACCCGTACCCTTACCCTAACACTAACCCTAAAACTAACACTAACACTAACCCGTACTCTAAACCTAACACTTACCCTAACCGTACTCTAACACTATCCCTAACCCTCACTCTAACCCTAACCCGTACTGTAACCCTAACCCATAACATAACCCTAACCCTAACACGTACCCTAACCCTAACCCTAATTCATACCCTAACCCTAACCCTAATCCTGACCCTAACACTAACCCGTACCCAAAACCTATCCCATACCCTAACCCTAAACCTAAAACTAACCCGTACGCTAACCCTAACCCTAAACCGTACTCTAACCCTAACACTAACACTAACACTAACCCTACCCTGTAGTCTAACACTAAACCTAATCCTAACCGTAACCCTAACCCTAACGCTAACCCTAACCCTAACCCTAACAGTAACCCTAACCCTAACTCTAACCCTAACCCGAACCCTAGCCCTAACCCTAACCCTAACACTAACCCTACCCCGTACTCTAACCCTAACCCTAACTCTAACCCTAACCTGTACCCTAACCCTAACCCTAACCCTAACCCGTACCGTAACCCTAACCCTAACCCTAACCCTAACCCTAACCCTAACCCTAACCCGTAGACTAACCCTAACCCGAACCCTACCCTAACCCTCACCCTAACCCTAACCCTAACCTAACACTAAACCTAACCCGTACTCTAACTTAACCTTAACCCTCAACGCAACCCTTCCCGTACTCTAACCCTAAACCTAACTCTATCACTAACCATAACCCTAACACTAACCCTAACCCGTACCCTAACCCTAACTCTAACCCTAAACCTAAACCTAAACCTAACCCGTACTCTAACCCTATCCCGTACCCTAACACTAACCCTTACCCTAACCCTAAACCTAAACCGTACCCTAACCCTAAACGTAACCCTAACCCGTACCCAAACCCTAACCCTAACACGTACCCTAACCCTAAACCTGACCCTAAACCTAACCATATCCCATACCCTAACCCTAACCCACACCTATACCTAACACTAACTCGTACCCTAACTCTAACCCATAACCTAAACCTAACCCTACCCCTAAACTTAACCCGAACCCTAACCCTATCCCGTACCCTAAACTAACCCTAACCTGTACCCTAACCCTAACCCTAACCCTAACACTATCCGTACACTAACCCTAACTCTAACCCTAACACTAACCCTAACACGTACTCTAACCCTAACCCTAACCCTAAACCTAACCCTAACGCGTACTCTAACCCTATCCCGTACCCCGCACTAACTCTTACCCTAACCCTAAACCTAACCCGTAACCTAACCCTAAACGTAACACTAACCCGTACCCAAACTCTAACCCTTACACATACCCAAACCCTAAACCTAACCCTAGCAATTACCCTAACCCATACCCAAACGGTAAACCTAACCAATACCCTAACACTAACCCAAACCCGTACTCTAACCCTAAACCTAACCCGAACACTAACCCTAACCTGTACTCTAACACTAAACCTAACCCTAACCATAACCCGTACCCTAAACCTACCCTAACACTAACCCTAACCCGTACTCTAACCCTAACCCTAACACTAACCCAACCCGTACTCTAACCCTAAACCTAACCCGTACCCGTACCCTAACCCTAACACTAACCCTAAACCTAACACTAACCCTAACCAGTACTCTAACCCTAACACTTACCCTAACCGTACTCTAACACTAACCCTAACCCTCACTCTAACCCTAACCCGTACTGTAACCCTAACCCATACCATAACCCTAAACCTAACCGGTACCCTAACCCTAACCCTAATTCGTACCCTAACCCTAACCCTAACCCTGACCCTAACACTAACCCGTACCCTAAACCTAACCTATACCCTAACCCTAAACCTAAACCTAACCCGTACGCTAACCCTAACCCTAAACCGTACTCTAACCCTAACCGTAACCCTAACACTAACCCTACCCTGTACTCTAACACTAAACCTAATCCTAACCCTAACCCTAACCCTAACCCTAACGCTAACCCTAATCCCTAACCCTAACAGTAACCCTAACCCGTACTCTAACCTAACCCTAACCCTAAACATAACCCTAACCCGTACCCAAACCCTAACCCTAACACGTACCCTAACCCTAACCCTGACCCTAAACCTAACCCTAACCCGTACCCTAACCTTAACCCACACCTATACCTAACACTAACCCGTACCCTAACTCCAACCCATAACCTAAACCTAACCCTACCCCTAAACTTAACCCGAACCCTAACCCTATCCCGTACCCTAAACTAACCCTAACCTGTACCCTAACCCTAACCCTAACCCTAACCCTAACCCTAACCCTATCCGTACACTAACCCTAACCCTAACAATAACACTAACCCTAACACGTACTCTAAACCTAACTCTAACCCTAAACCTATCCCTAACGCGTACTCTAACCCTATCCCGTACCCCGCACTAACTCTTACCCTAACCTTAAACCTAACCCGTAACCTAACCCTAAACGTAACACTAACCCGTACCCAAATTCTAACCCTTACACATACCCTAACCCTAACCCTAACCCTAGCAATTACCCTAACCCATACCCAAACGGTAAACCTAACCCGTAACCTAACACTAACCCAAACCCGTACTCTACCCCTAAGCCTAACCCTAACACTAACCCTAACCCGTACTCTAACCCTAACCCTAACCCTAACACTAACCCAACCCGTACTCTAACCCTAACCCTAACCCTAACCCGTACCCGTACCCTAACCCTAACACTAACCCTAAACCTAACACTAACACTAACCCGTACTCTAAACCTAACACTTACCCTAACCGTACTCTAACACTAACCCTAACCCTCACTCTAACCCTAACCCGTACTGTAACCCTAACCCATAACATAACCCTAACCCTAACACGTACCCTAACCCTAACCCTAATTCATACCCTAACCCTAACCCTAATCCTGACCCTAACACTAACCCGTACCCAAAACCTATCCCATACCCTAACCCTAAACCTAAAACTAACCCGTACGCTAACCCTAACCCTAAACCGTACTCTAACCCTAACACTAACACTAACACTAACCCTACCCTGTAGTCTAACACTAAACCTAATCCTAACCGTAACCCTAACCCTAACGCTAACCCTAACCCTAACCCTAACAGTAACCCTAACCCTAACTCTAACCCTAACCCGAACCCTAGCCCTAACCCTAACCCTAACACTAACCCTACCCCGTACTCTAACCCTAACCCTAACTCTAACCCTAACCTGTACCCTAACCCTAACCCTAACCCTAACCCGTACCGTAACCCTAACCCTAACCCTAACCCTAACCCTAACCCTAACCCGTAGACTAACCCTAACCCGAACCCTACCCTAACCCTCACCCTAACCCTAACCCTAACCTAACACTAAACCTAACCCGTACTCTAACTTAACCTTAACCCTCAACGCAAACCTTCCCGTACTCTAACCCTAAACCTAACTCTATCACTAACCATAAATCTAACACTAACCCTAACCCGTACCCTAACCCTAACTCTAACCCTAAACCTAAACCTAAACCTAACCCGTACTCTAACCCTATCCCGTACCCTAACACTAACCCTTACCCTAACCCTAAACCTAAACCGTACCCTAACCCTAAACGTAACCCTAACCCGACCCAAACCCTAACCCTAACACGTACCCTAACCATAAACCTGACCCTAAACCTAACCATATCCCGTACCCTAACCCTAACCCACACCTATACCTAACACTAACTCGTACCCTAACTCTAACCCATAACCTAAACCTAACCCTACCCCTAAACTTAACCCGAACCCTAACCCTATCCCGTACCCTAAACTAACCCTAACCTGTACCCTAACCCTACCCTAACCCTAACACTATCCGTACACTAACCCTAACTCTAACCCTAACACTAACCCTAACACGTACTCTAACCCTAACCCTAACCCTAAACCTAACCCTAACGCGTACTCTAACCCTATCCCGTACCCCGCACTAACTCTTACCCTAACCCTAAACCTAACCCGTAACCTAACCCTAAACGTAACACTAACCCGTACCCAAACTCTAACCCTTACACATACCCAAACCCTAAACCTAACCCTAGCAATTACCCTAACCCGTACCCAAACGGTAAACCTAACCAATACCCTAACACTAACCCAAACCCGTACTCTAACCCTAAACCTAACCCGAACACTAACCCTAACCCGTACTCTAACACTAAACCTAACCCTAACCATAACCCGTACCCTAAACCTACCCTAACACTAACCCTAACCCGTACTCTAACCCTAACCCTAACACTAACCCAACCCGTACTCTAACCCTAAACCTAACCCGTACCCGTACCCTAACCCTAACACTAACCCTAAACCTAACACTAACCCTAAACAGTACTCTAACCCTAACACTTACCCTAACGGTACTCTAACACTAACCCTAACCCTCACTCTAACCCTAACCCGTACTGTAACCCTAACCCATACCATAACCCTAAACCTAACCCGTACCCTAACCCTAACCCTAATTCGTACCCTAACCCTAACCCTAACCCTGACCCTAACACTAAACCGTACCCTAAACCTAACCTATACCCTAACCCTAAACCTAAACCTAACCCGTACGCTAACCCTAACCCTAAACCGTACTCTAACCCTAACCGTAACCCTAACACTAACCCTACCCCGTACTCTAACACTAAACCTAATCCTAACCCTAACCCTAACCCTAACCCTAACGCTAACCCTAACCCTAACCCTAACAGTAACCCTAACCCGTACTCTAACCTAACCCTAACCCTAAACCTAACCCTAACCCGTACTCTAAACCTAACCCTAACCCTAACACTAACCATAACACTAACACTAAACCTAACACGTACTCTAACCCTACACCTAACTCTAACACTAACCCTAACTCATACCGTAACCCGAACTCGTACCCTAACACTAACCGTAACCTTAACCTAACCCTAACCATGACCCTAACCCTAAACCTAATCCTGTACCCTAACCCTAAACCTAACCCTAACCCTAACCCGCATCCTAAACCTAACCCTAAACCTAGACCTAACCCGTACCCTAACCCTAACCCGTACCATATCACTAACCCTAACCCTAACCCTTAACCTAAACCATACCCAAAGGGTAAACCTAACCCGTACCCTAACACTAACCCTAACCCGTACTCTAACCCTAACCCTATACCAAACCCGCACCCTTAACTTAACCCTAACCCTAACCCAAACCATAACCCTTAACCGTCACCTAACCCTAACCCATACCCTAAACCTAACCCTAACCTTAACCATAACCCTAACCCGTAACCTAACACTAAAACTAACCCATACCCTAACCCCAACCCTAACCCTAACCCGTACCCTAACAATAACCTTAACCCTAAACCTGACCTTAAACCTAACCCTACCCGTATACTAACACTAACCCTAACCCGCACCCTAAACCTAACCCTAACCCGTACGCTAACCCTATCCCGTAACCTAAACCTAACCCTAACCCTAAACTTAACCCGTACGCTAACCCTAATTCGTACCCTAAACCTAACCCTAACCTGTATCTTAACCCTAAACCTAACCCTAAGCCTAATCTGTACATTAACCCTAATCCTAAACCTAACCCTAACACTAACCCTAACCCGTACTCTATCCCTAACCCTAACCGTATTCTAACCCTAACCCTAACCCTCACCCTAACCGTAACCCGTACTGTAACCCTAACCCATACCATAACCCTAAACCTAACCCGTACCCTAACCCTAACCCTAATTCGTACCCTAACCCTAACCCTAACACTGACCCTAACCCTCACCCGTATCCTAAACCTAACCCATACCCTAACCCTAAACCTAACCCAAACCCGTGCTCTAACCCTATCACGTACACTAACACTAACCCTAATCCTAACCTTTGACCTAACCCGTAAACTAACCCTAACCCTAAACCGTACCCAAACCCTAACAGTAACCCTAAACCATACCCTAACACTAACACTAACCCTAACCCTAACTCTAACCATTACACGTACCCTAGCCCTAACCCATACACTAGACCTAACCCTAAACTTAACCGTAACCATGACGAGTACCCTAAACCTAAAATTAACCCATACCCTAACCCCAACCCTAACCCTAACCCGTACCATAACCCTAACCCTAACCCTAACCCACACCTAAACCTAAACCTAACCCGTAACCTAAGCCTAACCCTAACACTAAACTTAACCCGTACGCTACCCTATCCCGTACCCTTAACCTAACCCTAGCCTGTAAACTAACCCTAAACCTAACCCTAAGCCTAACCCATACATTAACCCTAACCCTAACCCTAACACTAACCATACCCCGTACTCTAACCCTAACCCTAACTCTAACCCTAACCTGTACCCTAACCCGAACCCTAACCCTAACACTAACGCTACCCCGTACTCTAACCCTAACACAAACCCTATCCCTAAACCCTACACTAACCCTAACCCTAACCCTAACTCTAACACTAACCCTAACCCGTACTCTAACCCTAACCCTAACCCAAACCGTACTCTAACCGTAACACTAACCCTCACCCTAACCCTAACCGTACTGTAACCCTAACCCGTACCATAACCCTAACCCTAACCCTAAATTTAATCGTAACCCTGACCCGTACCCTAACCCTAAAACTAACCCATACCCTAACCACAACCCTAAACCTAACCTGTACCCTAACCCTATCCTTAACGCTAACCCTGACCCTAAACCTAAACCTAACCCGTACCCTATCCCTAACCCGAACCCTAACCCTCAACTAAACTTAAACCTAACACGTAGCCTAACCCTAACCCATAACCTAAACCTAACCCTAACACTAAACTTAAGCCCTACACTAACCCTATCCCGTACCCTAAACTTAACCCTTACCCTATCCGCACTCTAACCCTAACCCTAACCATAACCCTAACCCTAGCCCATACTCTAACACTAACCCTAACCCTAAACGTAACCCTAACCCATACGCTAACTCTAACCCATACCCTAACACTAACCCTAACCCTAACACTATCCCTAACCCATACTCTAAACCTAAACCTAACCCTATCTCTAACCCAAACCCGTACTATAACCCTAAACCTAACCCTAACCTTAAACCTAAACCTAACCCGTACTCTAACCCTATCCCATAGCCTAACACTAACTCTAACCCTAACCCCTAACCCTAACCCTAACCCTTACCTAACCCGTACCCAAACGGTAAACCTAACCCGTACCATAACACTAACCCAAAACCGTACTCTAACCCTAACCCTAACCCTAACCCTAAACCACACCCTAAACTTAACCCTAACCCTAACGCTAGCCATAACCCTTAACCGTACCCTAAACCTAACCCTAACTCGTACCCTAACCCTAACACTGACCCTAAACCTAACCCGTACACTAACCCTAACCGGTACCCTAACCCTAACCCTAATTCGTACCCTAACCCTAACCGTAACCCTGACCCTAACTCTAAACATATCACGTACCCTAAACCTAAACTGGATCTTAAAAATAAACCTAACCCTAACCCATACCCTAAACCTAACCCTAACCCGTAACCTAACCCTAAACCTAACCCGAAACCTGACCCTAACCCTAACCCTAACACGTACCCTAAGCCTAACCCATGCCCTAACCCTAACCCTAACCCTAACACTAAACCTACCCCGTACTCTAACCCTAACCCTAACTCTAACCCGTACCGGTACCCTAACCCTAACCCTAACCCTAACCCTAACCCTAACACTAATCCTAACACGTACTCTAACCCTAACCCTTACCCTAAACGTGCTCTAACACTAACCCTAACCCTAACCCTTACCCTAACTCGAACTGTAACCCTAACCTATACCATAACCCTAACCCTAACCCGTACCCTAACCCTAACCCTAATTCGTACCCTAACCCTAACCCTAACCATGACCCTAACCCTAACCCTAACCCGTAACCTAAACCTAACCCACACCCTAAAACTAAACTTAATCCTCACCTGTAGCCTAAACCTAACCCTAACCCGTACCCTAAACCTAATCCTAACCCGTACCCTAAGCCTAACCCGTACCCTAACCCTAACCCTATTCCTAAACCTAACACTAACCCGTACTTAAACCTAACCCTAACCCTTGACCTAACCCGTACCCAACCCTATCCTGTAACCTAACCCTAACCCTAACCTGTACCCAAAACCTAACAGTAACCCTAACCCAAAATGTAGCGCTAACCCTAACACTAACCCTCACCCTAACCCGCACCCTAAAACAAAACCTAACCCTAACACTAACCATAACCATTACCCGTACCCTAACCCTAACCCATACCCTAACCCTAACCCTAATCTTAACCGTAAACCTGACCCGTACCCTAAACCTAAAATTAAACCATACCCTAACCCCAACCCTATCCCTAACCCGTACCCTAACCCTAACCCTAACCCTAACACACACCTAAACCTAACCATAACCCGTAACCTAAGCCTAAACCTAACCCTAAACTTAACCCCTACGCTAACCCTATCCCATACCCTAAACCTATTCCTAACCCGTATCCTAACCTTAAACCTAACCCTAAGCCTAAACCGTACATTAACCCTAACCCTAACACTAGCACTAAACCTACCCCGTACTCTAACCCTAACCCTAACTCTAACCCTAATCCGTACCCTAACCCTAACCCTAACCCTAACCCTAACACTAACCCTACCCCGTATTCTAACCCTTACCCAAACCCTATCCCTAACCCGTACCATAACCCTAACCCGAAACCTAACCCTTACCCTAACCCTAACCCTAACCGTACTCTAACCCTAACCCTAACCCTCACCCTAACCCTAACCCGTACTGTAACCCTAACCCGTACCATAACCCTAACCCTAATCCTAAACTTAACTGTAACCCTGACCCGTACCCTAACGCTAAAACTAACCCATAACCTAACCCCAACCCTAAGCCTAACCTGTCCCCTATCCCTATCCCTAACGCTAACCCTGACCCTAAAACTAACCCTAACCCGTACCCTAACCCTAAACCTAACCCTCACCTAAACTTAACCCTAACCCATACCCTAACCCTAACCTGTAACCTAAACCTAACCCTAACCCTAAACATAACCCGTACGCTAACCCTATCCCATACCCTAAACCTAACCCTAACCCGTACCCTAACCCTAACTCTAAACCTAACCCTATCCGTACTCTAACCCTAAACCTAACCCTAAACCTAACACTAACACTAACCAGTACTCTAACCCTAACCCTAACCCTAAACGTAACCCTAACCCGTACTCTAACCCTAACCCGTACCCTAACACTAACCCTAACCTTAACACTATTCCTAACCCGTACTCTAACCCTAAACTTAACCCTAACCCGTACTATAACCCTAAACCTAACCCTAACCCTAAACCTAATACTAACCCATACTCTAACCCTATCCCGTAGCCTAACACTAACTCTAACCCTAATCCCTAACCCTAACCCTAACCCTAACCCTTACCCTAACCCGTACCCAAACCGTAAAAGTAACCCACACCCTAACCCTAACCAAAACCCATACTCTAACCCTAACCCTAAGCCTAATCCTAACCCTAAACCACACCCTAAACTTAACCCTAACCATAACCCTAACCATAACCCTTAACCATACCTAACCCTAACCCTAACTCGTACCCTAACCCTAACACTGACCCTAACCCTAACCGTAACCCTAACCCTATCCGTACTCTAACCCTAACCCTAAACCTACCCCGTACTCTAACCCTAACCCTAACTCTAACCCTAACCCGTACCCTTCCCCTAAACCTAACCCTAACACTAACCCTACCCCGTACTCTAACCCAAACCCTAAACCTAACCATAACCCTAACCCGTACCCTAAACCTAACCCAAACCCTAACTCGTTCCCTATTCCTAACACTAAACTTTAGCCTAACCCTAACCCTAACCCGTACCCTAAACCTAACCCATACCCCTACCCTAACCCTAAACCTAACCCTAACCCTTGTCCTAACCCGTACCCAACCCTATCCCGTACCCTAACTCTAAACCTAACCCGTACCCAAACCCTAAGAGTAACCCTAACCCATGCCCTAGCGCTAACTCTAACCCTAACCCAAAGCCTAACCCGCACCCTAAACCTAAACCTAACCGTAACCCTAACCATAACCCTTACCCGTACCCAAACCCCAACCCATAACCTAACACTAACCCTAACCTTAACCGTAACCCTAACCCGTACCCTAAACCTAAAACTAACCCGTACCATAACCCCAAATCTAACCCTAACCCGTACCATAACCCTATCCCTAACCCTAACCCTGACCCTAAACCTAACCCTAACCCGTACCCTAAGCCTAACCTGCACCTAAACCTAACCCTAACCCGTAACCTAACCCTAACCCGTAACCTAACCTAAACCTAACCCTAAACTTATCCCGTACACTAACCCTATCCCGGACCCTAAACCTAACCCTAACCTGTACTCTAAACCTAACCCTAAACCTAACCCTATCCGTACACTAACCCTAACCCTAAAACTAACACTAACCCTAACCCATACTCTAAACCTAAACCTAACCCTAAAGCTAACCCTAAACCGTACTCTAACCCTAACCCGTACCCTAACACTGACCCTTACCCTAACCCTAAACTTAGCCCGTACCCTAACCCTAAATGTAACCCTAACACGTACCCACACTGTAACCCTAACACGTACCCGAACTCTAACCCTAACCCGCAAACTAAAACTAACCCTAACCCTAGACCGAACACGTACACTAAACCTATCCCGTTGTAACTTTAACCCTAACCCGTACCGTAACCGTAACACTAACCCTAACCCTAACACTAACCCTAACACTAACCCTAACTCGTAGACTAACCCTAACCCGAACCCTACCCTAACCCTCACCCTAACCCAACCCTAACCAAACACTAACCCTAACCCATACTCTAATTTAACCCTAACCCTCAATGCAACCCTTCCCGTACTCTAACCCTAAACCTAACTCTATCACTAACCATAACCCTAAAACTAACCCTAACCCGTACCCTAACCCTAACACTAACCCTAAACCTAACCCTAACCCATACACTAACCCTATCCCGTACCCTAACACTAACCCTTACCCTAACCCTAAACCTAAACCGTACCCTAACCCTAAACGTAACCCTAACCCGTACCCAAACCCTAACCCTAACACGTACCCTAACCCTAACCCTGACCCTAAACCTAACCCTATCCCGTACCCTAACCCTAACCCACACCTATACCTAACACTAACCCGTACCCTAACTCTAAACCATAACCTAAACCTAACCCTACCCCTAAACTTAACCCAAACCCTAACCCTATCCCGTACCCTAAACAAACCCTAACCTGTACCCTAACCCTAACCCTAACCCTAACCCTAACCCTATCCGAACACTAACCCTAACCCTAACCCTAACACTAACCCTAACACGTACTCTAACCCTAACCCTAACCCTAAACCTAACCCTAACGCGTACTCTAACCCTATCCCGTACCCCCACTAACTCTTACCCTAACCCTAAACCTAACCCGTAACCTAACCCTAAATGTAACACTAACCCGTACCCAAACTCTAACCCTTACACATACCCTAACCCTAAACCTAACCCTAGCAATTACCCTAACCCGTACCCAAACGGTAAACCTAACCCGTACCCTAACACTAACCCAAACCCGTACTCTAACCCTAAACCTAACTCGAAAACTAACCCTAACCCTTACTCTAACACTAACCCTAACCCTATCGATAACCCGTATTCTAAACCTAACCCTAACACTAACCCTAACCCGTACTCTAACCCTAACCCTAACACTAACCCAACCCGTACTCTAACCCTAACCCTAACCCTAACCCTTACCCGTACCCTAACCCTAACACTAACCCTAAACCTAACACTAACCCTAACCCGTACTCTAACGCTAACACTTACCCTAACCGTACTCTAACACTAAACCTAACCCTCACTCTAACCCTAACCCGTACTGTAACCCTAACCCATACCATAACCCTAACCCTAACCCGTACCCTAACCCTAAACCTAATTCGTACCCTAACCCTAACCCTAACCCTGACCCTAACCCTAACCCGTACCCTAAACCTAACCCATACCCTAACCCTAAACCTAAACCTAACCCGTACCCTAACCCTAACCCTAACCCGTACTCTAACCCTAACCCTAACCCTAACACTAACCCTACCCCGTACTCTAACATTAAACCTAATCCTAACCCTAACTCTAACCCTAACGCTAACCCTAACCCTAAACCTAACACTAACCCTAAACCTAACACTAACCCTAACCCGTACTCTAACCTAACCCTAACCCTAAACCTAACCCTAACCCGTACTCTAAACCTAACCCTAACCCTAACACTAACCATAACACTAACACTAAACCTAACACGTACTCTAACCCCAAACCTAACCCTAACACTAACCCTAACTCGTACCGTAACTCGAACTCGTACCCTAACATTAAGCGTAACCTTAACCTAACTCTAACACTGACCCTAACCCTAAACCTAATCCTGTACCCTAACCCTAACCCTAACCCGCATCCTAAACCTAACCCTAAACCTAGACCTAACCCGTTCCCTAACCCTAACCCGTACCCTATCACTAAAACTAACCCTAACCCTTAACCTAAACCGTACCCAAACGGTAAACCTAACCCATACCCTAACACTAACCCAAACCCGTACTCTAACCCTAACCCTATACCAAACCCGCACCCTTAAATTAACCCTAACCCTAACCCAAACCATAACCCTTAACCGTAACCTAACCCTAACTGATACCCTAAACCTAACACTAACCTTAACCGTAACCCTAACAGGTAACCTAACACTAAAACTAACCATACCCTAACCCCAACCCTAACCCTAACCCGTACCCTAACAATAACCCTAACCCTAAACCTGACCCTAAACCTAACCCTAACCCGTATACTAACACTAACCCTAAACCGCACCCTAAACCTAACCCTAATCCGTACCCTAACCTTAACCCGTAACCTAAACCTAACCCTAACCCTAAACTTAACCCATACGCTAACCCTAATTCGTACCCTAAACCTAACCCTAACCCGTATCCTAACCCTAAACCTAACCCTAAGCCTAATCTGTACATTAACCCTAATCCTAAACCTAACCCTAACACTAAACCTAACCCGTACTCTATCCCTAACCCTAACCGTATTCTAACCCTAACCCTAACCCTCAGCCTAACCGTAACCCGTACTGTAACCCTAACCCGTACCATAACCCTAAACCTAACCCGTACCCTAACCCTAACCCTAATTCGTACCCTAACCCTAACCCTAACACTGACCCTAACCCTAACCCATATCCTAAACCTAACCGCTACCCTAACCCTAACCCTAACCCTAACCCTAACCGTACTCTAACCGTAACACTAACCCTCACCCTAACCCTAACCGTTCTGTAACCCTAACCCGTACCATAACCCTAACCATAACCCTAAATTTAATCATAACCCTGACCCGTACCCTAACCCTAAAACTAACCCGTACCCTAACCACAACCCTAAACCTAACCCGTACCCTAACCCTATCCCTAACGCTAACACCGACCCTAAACCTAAACCTAACCCATACCCTATCCCTAACCCGGACCCTAACCCTTACCTAAACCTAACCCTAACACGTAGCCTAACCCTAACCCGTAACCTAAACCTAACCCTAACCCTAAACTTAAGCCCTACGCTAACCCTATCCTGTACCCTAAACCTAACACTAACCCTATCCGCACTCTAACTCTAACCCTAACCCTAACCCAACACTAACCATAGCCCGAACTCTAACACTAACCCTAACCCTAAACGTAACCCTAACCCATACGCTAACCCTAACCCGTACCCTAACACTAACCCTAACCCTAACACTATCCCTAACCCATACTCTAAACCTAAACCTAACCCTATCTCTACCCCAAACCCGTACTATAACCCTAAACCTAACCCTAACCTTAAACCTAACCCTAACCCGTACTCTAACCCTATCCCGTAGCCTAACACTAACTCTAACCCTAACCCCTAACCCTAACCCTAACCCTTACCTAACCCGTACCCAAACGGTAAACCTAACCCGTACCATAACACTAACCCAAAACCGTACTCTAACCCTAACCCTAAACCTAACCCTAAACCGCACCCTAAACTTAACCCAAACCCTAACGCTAACCATAACCCTTAACCGTACCCTAAACCTAACCCGAACTCGTACCCTAACCCTAACACTGACCCTAAACCTAACCCGTACACTAACCCTAAACCGTACCCTAACCCTAACCCTAATTCGTACCCTAACCCTAACCGTAACCCTGACCCTAACTCTAAACATATCACGTACCCTAAACCTAAACTGGATCCTAACCATAAACCTAACCCAAACCCGTACCCTAAACCTAACCCTAACCCGTACCCTAACCCTAAACCTAACCCAAAACCTGACCCTAACCCTAACCCTAACACGTACCCTAAGCCTAACACATGCCCTAACCTTAACCCTAACCCTAACACTAACCCTACCCCGTACTCTAACCCTAACCCTAACTCTAACCCGTACCTGTACCCTAATCCTAACCCTAACCCTAACCCTAACACTAAACCTAACACGTACTCTAACCCTAACCCTTACCCTAACCGTACTCTAACACTAACCCTAACCCTCACCTTAACCCTAACCCGAACTCTAACCCTAACCCAAACCATAACCCTAACCCTAACCCGTACCCTAACCCTAACCCTAATTCGTACCCTAACCCTAACCCTAACCATGACCCTACCCTAACCTTAACCCGTACCTTCACCTAACCCATACCCTAACCCTAAACCTAATCCTAACCTGTACCCTAAACCTAACCCTAACCCGTACCCTAAACCTAATCCTAACCTGTACCCTAAGCCTAACCCATACCCTAACCCTAACCCTACTCCTAACCCTAACACTAACCCGTACTTAAACCTAACCCTAACCCTTGACCTAACCCGTACCCAACCCTATCCTGTAACTTAACCCTAACCCTAACCTGTACCCAAACCCTAACAGTAACCCTAACCCGTAACGTAGGGCTAACCCTAACCCTAACCCTCACCCTAACCCACACCCTAAAACAAAACCTAACCCTAACACTAACCATAACCATTACCCGTACCCTAACCCTAACCCATACCCTAACCCTAACCCTAAACTTAACCGTAACCCTGACCCGTACCCTAAACCTAAAATTAAACCATACCCTAACCCCAACCCTATCCCTAACCCGTACCCTAACCCTAACCCTAACCCTAACCCTAACACACACCTAAACCTAACCCTAACTCATAACCTAAGCCTAACCCTAACCCTAAACTTAACCCCTACGCTAACCCTATACCGTACCTAAACCGAATCCTAACCCATATCCTAACCCTAAATCTAACCCTAAGCCTAACCCGTACATTAACACTAACCCTAACACTAACACTAACCATACCCCGTACTCTAACCCTAACCCTAACTCTAACCCTAATCCGTACCCTAACCCAAACCCTAACCCTAACCCTAACACTAACCCTACCCCGTACTCTAATCCTTACCCAAACCCTATCCATAACCGTACCATAACCCTAACCGGAAACCTAACCCTTACCCTAACCCTAACCCTAACCCTAACCGTACTCTAACCCTAACCCTAACCCTCACCCTAACCCTAACCTGTACTGTAACCCTAACCCGTACCATAACCCTAACCCTAACACTAATCTTAACCGTAACCCTGACCCGTACCCTAACCCTAAAACTAAGCCGTAACCTAACCCCAACCCTAACCCTAACCTGTACCCTATCCCTATCCCTAACGTTAACCCTGACCCTAAAACTAACCCTAACCCGTACCCTAACCCTAAACCTAACCCTCACCTAAACTTAACCCTAACCCATACCCTAACCCTAACCCGTAACCTAAACCTAACCCTAACCCAAAACATAACCCGTACGCTAACCCTATCCCGTACTCTAAACCTAACCCTAACCCGTACCCTAACCCTAACCCTAAACCTAAACCTATCCATACTCTAACCCTAAACCTAACCCTAAACCTAACACTAACCCTAACCCGTACTCTAACCCTAACCCTAACTCTAAACGTAACCCTAACCCGTACTCTAACCCTAACCCTAACTCTAACCCTAACCCGTACCCTAACCCTAAACCTAACCCTAACACAAACCCTATCCTGTACTCTAACCCTAACCCTAAACCTAACCCGTACTATAACCCTAAATCTAACCCTAACCCTAAACCTAATACTAACCCATACTCTAACCCTATCCCGTAGCCTAACACTAACTCTAACCCTAACCCCTAACCCTAACCCTAACCCTAACCCTTACCCTAACCCGTACCCAAACTGTAAAAGTAACCAGTACCCTAACACTAACCAAAACCCGTACTCTAACCCTAACCCTAAGCCTAATCCTAACCCTAAACCGCACCCTAAACGTAACCCTAACCGTAACCCTAACCATAACCCTTAACCGTACCTAACCCTAACCCTAACTCGTACCCTAACCCTAACACTGACCCTAACCCTAACCCTAACCCTATCCGTACTCTAACCCTAAACCTAACCCTACCCCGTACTCTAACCCTAACCCTAACTCTAACCCTAACCCATACCCTAACCATAAACCTAACCCTAACACTAACCCTACCCCGTACTCTAACCCTAACCCTAAACCTAACCATAACCCTAACCCGTACCCTAAACCTAACCCAAACCCTAACTCATTCCCTATCCCTAACCCTAACCCTTACCCTAACCCTAACCCTAACCTGTACCCTAAACCTAACCCATACCCTAACCCTAACCCTAAACCTAACCCTAACCCTATCCCGTACCCTAAACCTAACCCTAACCCTTGTCCTAACCCGTACCCAACCCTATCCCGTACCCTAACTCTAACCCGTACCCAAACCCTAAGAGTAACCCTAACCCGTACCCTAGCGCTAACCCTAACCCTAACCCTAAGCCTAACCCGCACCCTAAACCTAAACCTAACCATAACCCTAAACATAACCCTTACCCCTGCCCTAACCCTAACCCATAACCTAACACTAATCCTAACCTTAAAAGTAACCCTAACCCTAAAACCACCCTGCACACTAAAACTAACCCTAACCCTAGACCTAACACGTACACTGAACCTATCCTGTACCGTAACCTTAACCCTAACCTGAACCGTAACCATAACACTAACCCTAAACCTAACCCTAACCCTAACCCTAACACTAACCCTAACCCGTACTCTAACTTAACCCTAACCATAAACCTAACCCTAACGCGTACTCTAACCCTAACCCTAACACTAACACTAACCATAATCCTAACACTAAACCCAACCCGTACTCTAAACCTAAACCTAACACTGACACTAACACTAAACCCCTACTATAAACCTAACCCTAAACCTAACCCTATCCCTAACCCTAACTCATACCGTAACCCGAACCTGTAGCCTAACCATAACCCTAACACTAAACCTAACACTAACCGTGACCCTAACCATAAACCTAATCCCGTACCCTATCCCTGACCCTAACCAGCATCTAACCTAACCCTAACCCTAATACTAACCCGTACCCTAACCCTACCCGTACCCTAACACTACCCTAACCCTAACCCTAACATGTACCATAAACCTAACACTAACCCTAACCCGTACCGTAACCCTAACACGTACACTAACCCTAACCCTAACCCTAACCCTAACCCTTACCCTAACCCGTACCCAAACGGTAAACCTAACTTCTACCACAACACTAACCAAAACTCGTACTCTAACCCTAACCCTAACCCTAACCCTACACCTAAACCTAACCTTAAACTTAACCAGTACGCTAACCCTATCCCGTACCCTAAACCTAACACTAACCCGTAACCTAACCCTAAACCTAACCCTAAGCCTAATCTGTACATTAACCCTAACCCTAACCCTAACAGTACCCAAACCCCGTACTCTAACCGTAAGCCTAACTCTAACCCTAACCCGTTCCCTAACCCTAAACCTAACCCTAACACTAACCCAGCCCATACTCTAACACTATCCCTAACCCTAACCCTAACCCGTACCCTAAACCTAACCCTAACCCTAACTCGTACCCTAACCATAACCCTAACCCTGACCCTAACCCTGAACCTAACCCGTACCCTAAACTTAACCCATACCCTAACCCTAACCCTAAGCCTAACCCTAACCTTATCCCGTACCCTATACCTAACCCTAACCCTAGTCCTAACCCGTACCCAACCCTATCCCGTACACTTATCCTAATCCTAACCCGTACCCAAACCCTAATAGTTACCCTCACCCATACCCTGCGCTAAGCCTAACCTTAACACTAAGCCTAACCCGCACCCTAAGCCTAAACATAACCGTAACCCTAACCATAACCCTACCCGTACCCTAACACTAACCCATTACCTAACACTAACCCTAACCTTAACCGTAACCCTACCCCGTACCCTAACACTAAAACTAACCCGTACCGTAACCCCAACCCAAACCCTAACCCATACCATAACCCTATTCCTAATCCTAACCCTGACCCTAAACCTAACCCTAACTCGAACCCTAACCCTAACCCGTAAACTAAACCTAAAACTAACCCTAAAATTATCTAACTAATTTAGGGGTACACTAACCCTATCCCGTACCCTAAACCTAACCCTAACCCGTACCCTAACCCTAACACTAACCCTAACACTATCCGTACACTAACCCTAACCCTAACACTAACACTAACCCTAACCCGTACTCTAACCCTAACCCTAATCCTAAACCTTACCCTAACCCGTACTCTAACCCTATCCCGTAACCTAACACTAACCCTTACCCTAACCCTAAACATAACCCGTAACCTAACCCTAAACGTAAGCCTAACCCATCCCCAAACCCTAACCCTAACACGTACCCTAACCCTAACCCTAACCCTAACCCTTAACCTAACCCGTACCCAAACGGTAAACCTAACCCGTACCCTAACACTAACCCAAACCTGTACTCTAACCTTAACCATAACCCTAACCCTAACCCTAACCCGCACCCTAAATTTAACCCTAACCCTAACCAAAACCATAACCCTTAACCATAACCTAACCCTAACCCATAACCTAACCCTAACCCTAACTTTAACCATAACCCTAATCCGTACCCAAACCCTAAAACTAACCCATACCCTAACCCCTTCCATAACGCTAACCCGTACCCTAACACTAACCCTAACCCTAGCCCTGACACAAAACCTAAACCTAACCCTTACACTAACCCTAACCCTAACCCAATCGGCACCCTAAAACTAACCCTAACCCATACCCTAAACCTAAACCGTAACCTAAACCGAACACTAACCCTAAACTTAACCCATTCGCTACCCCTATCCCGTACCCTAAGCTAACACTAACCCTAACCTAACCCTAAGCCTAACCCGTACATTAACCCTTACCCTAACCCTAACAATAACCCTACCCCATACTCTAACCCTAAACCTAACCCTAACCCTAATCCGTACACTAAACCTATCCCTAACCCTAACTCGTACACTAACCCTAACCCAAACCTGACCCTAACCCTAACCCGTACCCGTACCCTAAAACTAACACATACTCTAACCCTAACCATAAACCTAACCATAACTCTAACACGTACACTAAACCTAAACCTAACCCTTGACCTAACCCGTACCCAAAATTATCCCGTACCCTAACACTAACCCGTACCCAAACCCTAACAGTAACCCAAACCCATACAATAGCGCTAACCCTAACCCTAACCCTAACACTAACCCGCACCCTAAACCTAAACCTAACCCTAACCCTAACCATAAACCTTACCCGTATCCTAACCCTAACCCATACCCTAACACTTACACTAACCTTAACCGTAACCCTAACCCGTACACTAAACCTAAAACTAACCGGTACCCTAACCCCAACCCTAACCCTAACCCGTACCATAACCCTATCCCTAACCCTAACACTGACCCTAAACCTAACACTAACCCGTACCCTAAACCTAACCCGCACCTAAGCCTAACCTACCCAGTAACCTAACTCTAACCCATAACCTAAACCTAACCCTAACTAAACTTAACCCGTACACTCACCCAATACCGTACCCTAAACCTAACCCTAACCCGTACCCTAACCCTAACCCTAACCCTAACCCTATGCGTACACTAACCCTAACTCTAACCCTAACACTAAACCTAACCCGTACTCTAACGCTAACCCTAACCCTAAACCTAACCCTAACCCATACTCTAATCCTATCCCGTACCCTAACACTCACCCTTACCCTAACCCTAAAACTAACCCGTACCCTAACCCTAAATATAACTCTAACCTGTCCAAAACCCTAACCCTAACACGTACCCTAACCCTAACCCTAACCCTAACACTTTCCCTAACCCGTACCCAAACGGTAAAACTAACCCGTACCCTAACACTAACCCAAACCCGTACTCTAACCCTAACCCTTAACCTAACACTAACCCTACCCCGTACTCTAACCCTAACCTTAACCCTAACCCGTACTCTAACCCTAACCTAACCCTAACACTAACCCCACCCCGTACTCTAACACTAACCCTAACCCTAACCCTAACCCTAACCCGTACTCTAACCCTAACCATAAACCTAACCCTAACCGTATTCTAACCCCAACCCTAAACCTCAGCCTAACCGTAACCCGTACTGTAACCCTAACCCGTACCATAACCCTAACCCTAACCCGTACCCTAACCCTAACCCTAATACTTACCCAAACCCTAACCGTAACCCTGACCCAAACCCTAACCCTATCCCGTACCCTAAACCTAACCTGTACCCTAACCCTAAACCTAACCCTAACTCGTACTCTAACCCTAAACCTACCCTAAACCTGACCCTAACCCTAACCCTAACACGTACCCTAAGCCTAACCCATAACCTAACCCTAACCCTAACCCTAACACTAACATTAACCCTATTCCGTACTCTAACCCTAACCCTAAACCTAACCTGTACTCTAACCCTAACCCTAACCCTAACACTAACCCTACACCGTACTCTAACACTAACCCTAACACTTACCCGTACTCTATCCCTGACCCTAAACCTAACCCAATCCCTAACCCTAACTGTATTCTAACCGTAACCCTAACCCTCACCCTAACCCTCACCCTAACCCTCACCCTAACCCGTACTGTAACCCTAAACCGTACCATAACCCTAACCCTAACCCGTCCGCTAACCCTAACCCTAATTCGTACCCTAACACTAACCCTAACCCTGACCCTAACCCTAACCCTAACCCGTACCCTAAACCTAACCTGTACCCTAACCCTAAACCTAACCCTAAACCTGATCCTAAACCTAACCCTAACAAGTACCCTACGCCTAACCCATACCCTAACCCTAACCCTGACCCTAACACTAACACTAACCATACCCCATACCCTAACCCTAAACCTAACCCTAACACTAACCCTAACCCGTACTCTAACCCTAACTCTTACCCTAACCGTAGTCTAACACTAACCCTAACTCTCACCCTAACCCTAACTCGTACTGTAACCCTATCCCATAACATAACCCTAACCCTAACCCGTACCCTAACACTAAACCTATTTCGTACCCTAACCCTAAACCTAACCTCACCCTAATCCTAACCCTAACCCGTACCCTAAACCTAACCCAAACCCTAACCCCAAACCTAACCCTAACCTGTACCCTAAACCTAACCCTAACCAGTACCCCAACCCTTATCCTAACCCGTACCCTAAGCCTAACCCATACCCTAAGGCTAACCCTAATCCTAACATTAACCCTAACCCGTACCTAAACCTAACCCTAACCCTTGACCTAACCCCTACCCAACCCTATCCCGAACCTAACCCTAACCCAAACACGCACCCTAAACCTAAACCTAACCTTAACACTAACCATAACCATTACCCGTACCCTAACCCTAACCCATACCCTAACCCAAACCCTAATCCCTACCCTAACCCGAACCGGTACCTAAACCTAACCCCAACCCTATCACTAACCCGTAATATAACCCTAAACCTAACCCGTACCTGTACTCTAATCCCAACCCTAACCCTAATCCTAACACTATCCCAACACCGTATTCTAACACTAACCCAAAACCTAACCCTAACCCATACCATAACCATAACTCGAACCCTAACCCTTACCCTAACACTAACCCTAAACCAAACCCTAACCCTAACCGTAACCGTACTCTAAACCTAAACCTAACCCTCACCCAACCCTAACCCGTACTGTAACCCTACCCGTACCATAACCCTGACCCTAACCCTAAACTTAACCGTAACCTTGACCCGTACCCTAACCCAAAAAACCCCGTACCCTAACCCCAACCCTAACCCTAACCCGTACCCTAACCTTATCCCTAACGCTAACCCTGACCCTAAACCTAACACTAACCCGTACCCTAAACCTAACCCTAACCCTCACCTAAACCTAACCCTAACCCGTAACCTAAGCCTAACCCGTAACCTAAACCTAACCCTAACCCTAAACTTAACCTGTACGCTAACCCTATCCCGTACCCTAAACCTAACCCTAACACTTACCCTAACCCTAACCCTAACCCTAACCCTAAACGTACCATAACCCTAACCCTAACACTAACCCTAACACGTACTCTAACTTAACCTTACACCTAAACCTAACCCTTCCCGTACTCTAAACCTAACCCTAACCATAACACTAACCATAACCCTAACACTAACCCTAACCCGTACTCTAACCCTAACCCTAACCCTAAACCTAACCCTAACCCGTACTCTAACCCTATCCCGTACCCTAACACTAATCCTTACCCTAACCCTAAACCTAACCGTACCCTAACCCTAAATGTAAACCTAACCCATACCCAAACCCTAACCCTAACACGTACGCTAACCCTAACCCTAACCCTAACACTTACACTAACCCCTACCCAAACGGTAAACCTAACCCGTAACCTAACACTAACCCAAACCCATACTCTAACCCTAAAACTAACCCTAACACTAACCCTACTCCGTACTCTAACACTAACCCTACCCTAACCCTAAACCTTACCCTAACCCTAACCCGAACACTAACCCTAACCCGGACTCTAACCCTAACCCTAACACTAACACTAACCCTACCCCGTACTCTAACACTAACCCTAACCCTAACCCTAACCTGTACCCTAACCCTAACCCTAACCCTAACACTACCACTAACCCTAATGCGTACTCTAATGCTAACCCTAACCCTAACCGTATTCTAACCCCAACCCTAACCCTCACCCTAACCCTAACCCGTACTGTAACCCTAACCCGTACCATAACCCTAACCCTAACTCGTACCCTAACCCTAAACCTAATTCGTACCCTAACCCTAACCATAACCTTGACCCTAACTCTAAACATATCAGGTCCCTAAACATAACCTGGATCCTAACCCTAAACCTAACCCTAACCTGTACCCTAAACCTACCCTAACCTGTACCCTAACCCTAAACCTAACCCTAAACCTGACCCTAACCCTAACCCTAACATGAACCCTAAGCCTAACCCATACCCTAACCTTAACCTTAACCCTAACACAAACACTAAACCTACCCCGTACTCTAACACTAACTCTAACCCTAAACCTAACCCATACCCTAACCTTAAACCTAACACGAAACCTGACCATAACCCTAACCCTAACACGTACCCTAAGCCTAACCCATACCCTAACCCTAACCCTAACACTAACCCTACCCCGTACTCTAACCCTAAACCTAACTCTAACGCGTACCCGTACCCTAACCCTAACCCTTACCCTAAACCTAACCCTAACCCTAACACTAAACCGAACACGAACTCTAACCCTAACCGTTACCCTAACTGTACTCTAACACTAACCCTAACCCTCACCCTAACCCTAACTCAAACTGTAATCCTAACCCATACCCTAACCCTAACCCTAACCCGTACCCTAACCCTAACCCTAATTTGTACCCTAAACCTAACCCTAAACATGACCCTAACCCAAAACTAACCCGTAACCTAAACCTAACCCATACCCTAACCCTAAACCGAATCCTAACCTGTACCCTAAACCTAACCCTAACCCGTACACTAACCCTAATCCTAACCCGTAACCTAAGGCGAACCCATACCCTAAACCTAACCCTACTCCTAACCCTAACCCTAACCCGTACTTAAACCTAATCCTAACCCTTGACCTAACCCGTACCCAACCCTATCCTATAACCTATCCCTAAACCTAACCTGTACCCAAACCCTAACAGTAACCCTAACCCATAACGTAGCACTAATCCTAACCCTAACCCTCACCCTAACCCGTACCTTAAAACTAAACCTAACCCTAACACTAACCATAACCATTACCCGTACCCTAACCCTAACCCATACCCTAACCCTAACCCTAAACTTAACCGTAACCCTGACCCGCACCCTAAACCTAAAATTAAAACATACCCTAACCCCAACCCTATCCCTAACCCGTACCCTAACCCTAATCCTAACACTAACACTAACACACACCTAAACCTAACCCTAACCCGTAACCTAAGCCTAACCCTAACCCTAAACTTAACCCGTACGCTAACCCTATCCCGTACCCTAAACCTAATCCTAACCCATATCCTAACCCTAAACCTAACCCTAAGCCTAACCCGTACATTAACCCTAACCCTAACACTAACACTAACCCTACCCCGTACTCTAACCCTAATCCTAACTCTAACCCTAATCCGTACCCTAACCCTAACCCTAACCCTACCCCGTACTCTAACCCTTACCCAAACCCTAACCCTAACCCGTACCATAACCCTAACCCTAACCCTTACCCTTACCCTAACCCTAAACCTAACCCGTACCCTAAACCTAACCCATACCCTAACCCTAAACCTAAACCTAACCCGTACCCTAACCCTAACCCTAAACCGTACTCTAACCCTAACCCTAACCCTAACACTAACCCTAACCCGTACTCTAACACTAAACCTAATCCTAACCCTAAATCGTACCCTAACCCTAAACCTAACCCTAACCCTAACACTAACCCTAACCCGTACTCTATCCCTAACCCTAACCGTATTCTAACCCTAACCCTCACCCTAACCCTAACACGTACTCTAACCCTAACCCATACCATAACCCTAAACCTAACCCATACCCTAACCCTAACCCTAATTCGTACCCTAACCCTAACCCTAACCCTGACCCTAACCCTAACCCTAAACCGTACCCTAAACCTAACCCATACCCTAACCCTAAACCTAAACCTAACCCGTACCCTAACCCTAACCCTAACCCTAACCCGTAATCTAAACCTAACCCATACCCTAACCCTAAACCTAACCCTAACCCGTGCTCTAACCCTATCCCGTACACTAACACTAACCCTAATGCTAACCATTGACCTAACCCGTAACCTAACCCTAACCCTAACCCGTAACCAACCCTTAACAGTAACCCTAAACCATACCCTAGCGCTAACACTAACCCTAATCCTAACTTTAACCATTACCCGTACCCTAACCCTAACCCTAACCCATACCCTAACCCTAATGCTACACTTAATCGTAACCCTGACCAGTACCCTAAACCTAAAATTAACCCGGACCCTAACGCCAAACCTAACCCTAAACCGTACCCTAACCCTAACCCTAACCCTAACCCACACCTAAACCTAACCCTAACCCGTAACCTAAGCCTAACCCTAAACCTAAACTTCTCGTACGCTAACCCTATCCCGTACCCTAAACCTAACCGTAACCCGTATCCTAACCCTAAACCTAACCCTAAGCCTTATCTGTACATTAAACCTAACCCTAACTCTAACACTAACGCTAACCGGTACCCTAACCCTAACCCTAACCCTAACCCTAACACGTACCCTAAACCTAACCCTAACCCTTACCCTAACCCTAACCCTAACCCTGACCCTAACCCTAACCCTAACCCGTACCCTAAGCCTAACCCATACCCTAACCCTAAACCTAATCCTAACCCTAACCCTAACCTGTACCCTAAACATAACCCTAACCCTTAACCTAACCCGTAACCTAACCCTAACCCTAACCCGTAGCCAAACCCTAACAGTAACCCTAAACCATACCCTAGCGCTAACACTAACCCTAACCCTAACCATTACCCGTACCCTAACCCTAACCCATACCCTAACCCTACCCCTAAACTTAACCGTAACCCTGACCCGTACACTAAACCTAAAATTAACCCGTACCCTAACCCCAACCCTAACCCTAACCTGTACCCTAACCCTAACCCTAAACCTAACCCACACCAAACCTAACCTTAACCTGTAACCTAAGCCTAACCCTAACCCTAACACGTACCCTAAACCTAACCCTAACCCGTACCCTAACCCTAACCCTAACCCTATCCGTAACCCTAACCCGTACCCTAAACCTAAAACTAACCCTTGTCCTAACCCATACCCAAACCTATTCCGTACCCTAAACCTAACCCTAAATCATACCTAAACCCTCCGAGTAACCCTAACCCATACACTAGCGCTAACCCTAACCCTAACCCTAAGCCTAACCCGCACCCTAAACCTAAACCTAACCTTAACCCTAACCATAACCCTTAACCGTACCCTAACCCTAACCCATAACCTAAAACTAACCCTAACCTTAACCGTAAACCTAAACCGTACCCTAACCCTAAAAATAACCCGTACCGTAACACAAACCCTAACCCTAACCCGTACCATAACCCTATCCCTAATCCTAACCCTGATCCTAAACCTAACCCTAACCTGTACCCTAACCCTAACCCGCAATTAAACCTAACCCTAACCCATACCCTAACCCTAAACCGTAACCTAAACGTAAAGCTAACCCTAAAATTATCCCGTACACTAACCCTATACCGTACCCTAATCCTAACCCCAACCTGTACCCTAACCCTAACCCTAACCCTTACCGTACACTAACGCTAACCCTAACCCTAACACTAACCGTAACCCATACTCTAACCCTAACCCTAACCCTAAACCTAACCCTAACCCGTACACTAACCCTAAACCGTACCCTAACACTAACGCTTACCCTAACCCTAAACCTAACCCGTACCCTAAACCTAAACGTAACCCTTGACCTAACCCGTAACCAACCCTAATTCATATCCTACCCTTAACCCTAACCCGTATCCAAACCCTAACAGTAACCCTAACCATACCCTAGTGCTAACCCTAATCCTAACCCTAAGGCTAAACCGCACCCTAAACCTAAACCTAACCGTAAAACTAACCATAACCCTTACCCATACCCTAAACCTAACCCATAACCTAACACTAACCCTAACATTAACCGTAAACTTAACCCGTACCATAACCCTAAAAATAACCCATACGGTAACCCCAACCCTAACCCTAACCCGTACCATAAACCTATCCCTAATCCTAACCCGTCCGCTAACCCTAAACCTAATTCGTACCCTAACCCTAACCCTAACCCTGACCCTAACCCTAACCCTAACCCGTACCCTAAACATAACCCGTACCCTAACCCTAAACCTAACCCTAAACCTGACCCTAACCCTAACCCTAACACGTACCCTAAGCCTAACCCATACCCTAACCCTAAACCTAACCCTTACACTAACACTAACCATACCCCGTACCCTAACCCTAAACCTAAACCTAACACTAACCCTAACCCGTACTCTAACCCTAACCCTTACCCTAACCGTACTCTAAACCTAAACCTAACCCTCACCCTAACCCTAACTCGTACTGTAACCCTAACCCATACCATAACCCTAACCCTAAATCGTACCCTAACACTAACCCAAACCCATACTCTAACCCTAATCCTAACCCAAACCCGCACCCTTAAGTTTACCCTAACCCTAACCCAAACCATAACCCTTAACCGTAACCTAACACTACCCATAACCTAACCCTAACCCTAACCTTAAAAGTAACCCTAACCCATAACCTAACCCTAAAACTAACCTATACCCTAACCACAACCCTAACCCTAACCCGTACCCTAAACCTAACCGTATCCCTAACCCTGACCCTAAACCTAACCCTAACCCGTACAATAACCTTACCCTAAGCCTAAATCGCACCCTAAAAATAACCCTAACCCATACGCTAACCCTAACCCGTAACCTAAACCTAACCCTAACACTAAACTTAACCCGTACGCTAACCCAATCCTGTACCCTAAACCTAACCCTAACCCGTAAACTAACCCTAAACTTAACCCTAAGCCTAACCCGTAGTTTAACCCTAACCCTATCCCTACCCCTTACTCTAACCCTAACCCTAACCCTAACCCGTACCCTAACCCTAACCCTAACCATTTCCCTAACCCTAACACTAACCCTAACCCATACCCTAACCCTAACCCTAACCCTAACACTAACCGTACACTAACCCTAACCCTAACCCTCATCCTAACCCTAACCCGTACTGTAAACCTAACCCGTAGCATAACCCTAACCCTAACACGGACCCTAACCCTAATCCTAACTCGTACCCTAACCCTAACCCTGACCCTAACACTAACCCTAACCCGTAACCTAAACCTAACCCCCACCCTAACCCTAACCCGTACCCTAAACTTAACCCTAACCCTAACTCTTGCCCTAACCCTAAGCTGAACCCTGACCCTAACACTAACCCTAACCCGTAACCTAAAACTAACCCACACCCTAACCCTAACCCGTACCCTAAACCTAACCCTAACCCTAACTCGTGCCCTAACCCTAAGCTAAACCCTGACCCTAACCCTAAAAAAACCCGTACCCTAAGTCTAAACCATACCCTAACACTAAACCTAACCCTAAACCTAACCCTAACCCTAACCCATACACTAAACCTCACCTTAACCCTTGACCTAACCCATACCCAAACCTATCCCGTACCCTAAACCTAACCCTAATCCGTACTCAAACCCTAACTGTAACCCTAACCCATAACCTATCGCTAACCCAGCCCTAACCCTAATCCTAACCCGCACCCTAAACCTAAACCTAACCCTCTCCCTAAGCATAACCCTTACCTGTCCACTAACCCTAACCCATACCCTAACACTAACCTTAACATAACAGTAACCCTAACCAGTACCCTAACGCTAAAACTATCCCCTACCCTAACACCAGCCCTAACCCTAACCCGTACCATAACCCTATCCCTAACCCTAACCCTGACCCTAAACCTAACCCTAAACCGTACCCTAACCCTAACCCGCAACTAAACCTAACCCTAACCCGTACCCTAACCCTAACCCGTAAACTAAACCTAACCCTAACCCTAAACTTAACCCGTACACTATCCCTAATCCGTACCCAAAACCTAACCCTAACACGTACCCTAACCCTAACCCTAACCCTAACGCTATCCGTACACTAACCCTAACCCTAACCCTAACACTAACCCTAACCCGTACTCTAACCCTAACCCTAAACCTAAACCTAACCCTAACCCGTACTCTAACCCTAACCCTCACCCTAACACTAACCCTTACCCTAACCGTAAACCTAACCCGTACCCTAACCCTAAACGTAAACCTAACTGGTACCCAAACACTAAAACTAACACGTACACTAACCCTAACCCTATCCCTAAACTTAACCCTCACCCGCACACTAAACCTAACCCTCACCCTGGACATAACACGTACACTAAACCTATCCCGTACCGGGACCTTAAACCTAAACTGTACCATAACCCTAACACTAACCCTAACCCTAACCTAACCCTAACTCTAACCCGTACCCTAACCCTCCCAGTACCTAACCCTAACTCTAACCCTAACCCCTAAACCTAACCCTAACCCTAACCCTTACACTAACCCGTACCCAAACGGTAAACCTAACCCGTACCCTAACACTAACCCAAACCCGTACTCTAACCCTAACGCTAACCCTAACCCTAACCCACACCCTACACTTAACCCTAAACCTAACCCAAACCATAACCCTTAACCGTAACCTAACCCTAAACCTAACCCTAAGCCTAACTCATACATTAAACCTAACCCTAACACTAACAATAACCCTACCATGTACTCTAACCCTAACCGTAACTCTAACCCTAACCCGTAACCTAACCCTAACCCTAACCCTAAACCTAACACTAACCCTACCCCGTACTCTAACCCTAACACAAACGATAACCCTAACCTGTACTCTAACCCTAACCGTACTCTAACCCTAACACTACCCTCACCCTAACCCTAACCCTACTGTAACCCTAACCCGTACAATAACCCTAACCCTATTCCGTACCCTAAACCTAACCCTAACCCTTGCCCTAACCCATACCCAACCCTATCCCGTACCTTAACCCTAACCCTAACCAGTCCACAAATCCTAAGAGTAAACCTCACCCATGCCCTAGAGCTAACCCTAACCCTAACCCTAACTGTAACACTAACCCGCACCCTAAACCTAAACCTAACCCTAACCCTAACCATAACCCTTACCCGTACCCTAACCCTATCCCATACCCTAACCCTAACCCTAAACTTAACCGTAACCCTGACCCGTACCCTAACCCTAAAATTAACCCGTACCTAATCCCAACCCTAACCCTAAATCTAACCCTAACCCGTACCCTAACCCTAACCCAACCTTAACCCTAACCCGTACTCTAAACCTAACCCGTACTCTAACCCTAAACCTAACCCTAACCCTAACCCTAACCGTACTCTAACCCTAATCGTAACTCTCACCCTAACACTAACCCGTACTGTAACACTAACCCGTAACATAACCCTAAACCGAACCCTAACCTTAAGCATAACCCTGACCCATACCCTAACCCTAAATCTCACCCGGACCCTAACCCCAAACCTAACTCTAACCCTTACCCTAAACCTATCCCTAACGCTAACCCTGACCCTAAACCTAAACCTAAACCATAGCCTAACCCTAACCCTACCTCGTACCCTAACCCTAACCCTGACCCTAACCCTAATCCTAACCCGTACCTTAAACCTAACCCGTAACCTAACCCTAACCCTAACCCGTACCCTAAACCTAACCCTAAACCTAACTCATACCCTAACCCTAACCCTAACCCTGACCGTAACCCTAACCATGGCCTGTACCCTAAACCTAACCCATACCATAATCCTAACCCTAAATCTAACCCTATCCCTAAACCGTACCCTAAACCTACCCTAAACCTTGACCTAACCCTAACCCAACCCTATCCCGTAACCTAAACCTAACCCTAACCGGTACCCAAACCCTAACAGTAACCCTAACCCATACCCAACGCTAACCCTAACCCTTACCCTAACCCTAACCCGCACCCTAAACCTAAACCTAACCCTAACCCTAACCTTAACCCTTACCCGTACCCTACCCCTAACCCATACCCGAAACCTAACCCTAACTTTAACCGTAACCCTGACCTGTACACTAACCCTAAAACTAACCCGTACCCTAACCCTAATCCTAAACCTAACCCGCACCTAAACCTAACCCTAACCCATACCCTAACCCTAACCCGTAACCTAAACCTAACCCTAACCCTAACCCTAAACTTAAACCGTACGCAAACCCTATTCCGAACCCTAACCCGTACCCTAACCCTAACCCTAACCCTAACCCTAAACCTATCCGTACACTAACCCTAACCCTAACCCTAACTATAACACTAACCCTAACCTGTACTCTAACCATAACCCTAACTTTAAACCTAACCCTAACCAGTACTCTAAACCTAACCCGTACAGTAACACTAACCCAAACCCTAACACTAACCCTAACCCATACTCTAAACCTAAACCTAACCCTAATTCTAAACCTAACCCGTATTATAACCCTAACCCTAACCCTAGCCCTAACCCTAACACTAAACCGTACAGTAATGCTACCCCGTACCCTACCCCTAACCCTAATCGTAAACATAACCCTAACCCTGAACCTAACCCCTAATACTAACCCGTACCCTAACCCTAAACCATAGCCTAACCCATTACCCTAAACATAACCCGTAACCTAACCCTAAAAGTAACGCTAACCCGTACCCAAACACTAACCCTAACACGTACCCTAACCCTAACCCTAAACTTCACACTAAACCTAACGCTAACCGTAGACCTAACATGTACACTAACCTTATCCCGTAAAAAATCTTAAGTCTAACCCGTACCATAACCCTAACACTAACCCGAACCCCAACCTTAACCCTAAACCACACTAACCCTAAACCTAACCCTAACCCGTACCCTAACCCTACCCGTAACCTAACCCTAACTCTAACCCTAACCGCTAACCTTAAACCTAACCCTAACCCTTACCCTAACATGTACCCAAAAGATAAACCACACCGTACCCTAACACTAACCCAAACCCGTACTCTAACCCTAACTCTAACCCTAAACCTAACCCTAAACCGCACCCTAAACTTAACCCTAACCCTAACCCTAACCATAACCGTTAACCGGACCCTAACCCTAACCCACACCCTAAACCTAACCCTAAGTTTAACCGTAACCCTAACCCGTACCCTAACCCTAAACCTAACCCGTACCCTAACCCCAACCCTAACCCTCACCCGTACCCTAACACTAACCCTAACCCTAACCCTGGCCCTAAACCCAACCCTAACCCTTACACTAATCCTAAACCTAACCCTAACCCGTACCCTAACCCTAACCCGCACCTAAACCTAACCCTAACCCGTACCCTAACCCAAACCCGTAACCTAAACCTAACCCTAACCCTAAACTTAACCTGTACGCTAACCCTATTCCGTACCCTAAACCTAACCTGAACCCGTAATCTAACCCTAAACCTAAAACTAAGCCTAACCCGTACATTAACCCTAACCCTAACCCTAACCCTAACACTAACCCTACCCCGTACTCTAACCCTAACCCTAACCCTAAACCGTACCCTAACCCTAACCCTAACCCTAACACTAATGCTAACCGGTTCTCTAAACCTAACCTTAAACCTCACCCTAGCTCTAAACCGTACTGTAACCCTAACCCATACCATAACCCTAACCCTAACCCGTACCCTAACCCTAAACCTAACTCGTTACCTAACCCTAACCCTAACACTGACCCTAACCCTAACCCTAACCCGTACCCTAAACCTAACCCGTACCCTACCCCGAACCCTAACCCTAACCCGTACACTAAACCTAACCCTAAAGCTAACTCGTATCCTTAACCTAACCCTAACCCTGACCCTAACCCTAACACTAACCTGTACCCTAAGCTTAACCCATACCCCAAACCTAACCCTAATCCCAACCCTAAAACTTACCCTAACCCTAACCCGTAACATAAAACTAACCCTAACCCTAAACTTAATCAGTACGCTAACCCTATCCCGTACACTAAACCTAACCCTACCCCGTAACCTAACCCTCACCCTAACCCTAAACCTAACCCTAACCCTGACCCTAACCCTAACCCTCACCCGTACCCTAACCCTAAACCATACCCTAACCCATTACCCTAAATCTAACCAGTACCCTAACCCTAAACGTAACGCTAACCTGTACCCAAACACTAACCGTAACATGTACCCTAACCCTAACCCTAACCTGCACACTAAACCTAACCCTAACCCTAGACCTAACACGTACACTATCCCTATACCGTACCCCAATCTTAAACCTAACCCGTACCGTAACCCTAACACTAACCCTAACCCCAACCCTAACCCTAACCCAAACCCTAACCCTAACCCTAACCCATACCCTAACCCTACCTGTAGCGTAAATCTAACTCTAACCCTAACCCCTAACCCTAACCCTAACCCTAACCCTTACCCTAACATGTATCCAAATGGTAAACCACACCATACCCTAACACTAACCCAAACCCGTACTCTAACCCTAACCATAACCCTAACCCTAACCCGCACGCTAAACTTACACCTAACCCTAACCCAAACAATAACCCTTAACCGTAACCTAACCCTAACATACCCTAACCCCAACCCTAACCCTGCCCGTACCCTAACACTAACCCTAACCCTAACCATGGCCCTAAACCCAACCCTAAACCTTACACTAATCCTAAACCTAATCCTAACCCGCACCCTAAACCTAACCCTAACCCGTACCCTAACACTAACCCGTAACCTAAACCTAACCCTAACTCGTACCCTAACCCCAACCCGCACCTAAACCTAACCCTAACCTGTACCCTAACCCAAACCCGTAACCTAAACCTAACCGTAACCCTTAACTTAACCCATACGCTAACCCTATCCCGTACCCTAAATGTAACCCGAACCCGTAACCTAACCCTAAACCTAAAACTAATCCTAACCGGTATTTTAACCCTAACCCTAATCCTAACACTAACCCTAGCCCGTACTCTAACCCTAACCCTAACCCGTACCCTAAGCCGTACCTTAACCCTAACACTTTCCTTAACCCTAACACTAAACCTAACCCGTACTCTAACCCTAACCCTAACCCTAACCCTAACCGTATTATAACACTAACCCTAAACCTCACCCTAACACTAACCCGTACTGTAACCCTAACCCATAACATAATCCTCACCCTAACCCGTACCCTAACCCTAAACCTAACTCGTACCCTAACTCTAACCCTGACCCAAACACTAATGCAAACCCGTAACCTAAACCTAACCTGTACCCTAATCCTAACCCTAACCGTACACCGTACCCTCAACCAAACCCTAACCCTAACTCATACCCTAATCCTAACCCTAACCCTGACCCTAACCCTAACACTAACCCGTACCCTAAACTTAACCCATACACTAAACCTACCCCTAAAGCTAACCCTAACCCTAACCCGTATCCTAAACCTAACCCTAACCCTAAACTTAACCCGTAAACTAACCGTATCCCATACCCTAAACCTAACCCTAACCCGTACCCTAACCCTAACTCTAACCCTAACCCTATCCGTACACTAAAACTAACCCTAACCCTAACACTAACCCTAACCCGTACTCTAACACTAACCGTAACCTTAAACGTAACCCAAACCCGTACTCTAACCCTAAACCTAACCCTAACCCGTACTCTAACCCTAACCTGTACCCTAACCCTAACCCGTACCCTAACACTAACCCTAACCCTAACACTAACCCTAACCCATACTCTAACCTAAACCTAACCCTAACTCTAACCCTAACCCGTACTATAACCCTAACCCGTACACTAACACTAACCCTAAGCCTACCAATAACCCTACCCCGTACTCTAACCCTAAACCTAACCCAAACTCTAACCCTAACCCGTAATGTAACCCTAACCTAAACCTAACCCTAACCCTAACCCTTACAGTAACCCTAACGCGTACCCTAACCCTAACCCTAACCCTAAACCTAACCCTAACCTTGACCCTAAACCTAACCCTAACCCGTACCCTAACCCTAAACCGTACCCTAACCCGTACCCTAAACCTAACCCGTACCCTAAACCTAAATGTAACCCTAACCGGTACCCAAACCCTAACCCTAAAACGTACCCTAACCCTAAACCTAACCCTAGACCTAACACCTACACTAACCCTATACTGTACCCTAACCTTAACCCTAATCCGTAACGTAATCCTAACACTAACCCTAACCCGTACCCTAACCCGTACCCTAACCCTACCCGTAGCCTAACCCTAACTCTAAACCTAACCCCTAACCCTAACCCTAACCCTTACCCTAACCCGTACTGAAAAGGTAAACATAACCCTTACCCTAACACTAAACCAAATCAGTACTCTAACCCTAAACCTAACCCTAAACCTAACCCTAACCTGTACCCTAACCCTTCCCGTAGCATAACCCTAACACTAACCCTAACCCCTAATCCTATCCCTCACCCTAACCCTTACCCTAACACGTCCCCAAACAGTAAACCTCACACGTACCCTAACACTAACCCAAACCCGTACTCTAAACCTAACCCTAATCCTAACCCTAACCCTAACCCGCACCCTAAACTTAACCCTAACCCTAACGCAAACCATAACCCTTAACCGTAACCTAACCCTAACCCATACCCTAACCCTTACCCTAACCTTAACCGTAACCCTAACTCGTACCCTAACCCTAAAACTACCCCGTACCCTAACCCCAACCCTAACCTTAACGCGTACACACACACTAACCCTAACCCTAACCCTGACCCTAAACCTAACCCTAACCACACACTTACCCTAACCCTAACCCTAACCCTAACACTAACCCTATCCCGTATTCTAAAACTAACCCTAAACCTAACCCGTACTCTAACCTTAACCCTAACACTAACACTAACCATAACCCTAACACTAACCCTAACCAGTACTCTAACCCTAAACGTAACCCTAACACTAACCCTAACTCCCTACTATAATCCTAACCCTAAACCTAACCCTTACCCTAACCCTAACCCGTACTTTAACACACCCAAACCCTAAACCTAAACCTAACCTTAAACCTGACCCTAAACCTAACCCCAATCCCTTACCCTAACCCTAACCCGCATCCTAACCCTAACCCTAAAACCTAGACCTAACCCGTAGCCTAACCCTAACCCATACCCTAACACTAACCCATACCCTAACCCTAACATTAACCCTAACCTTAACTTGTACACTAACCATAACCCTAACCCATCCCCTAACCCTAACCCAGGGCCTAAATCTAACCCGCACCCTAAACCTGACCCTAACCCTAGACATTAACCGTACCCTAACCCTATCCCGTACCCTAACCCTAGTCCTAACCCGTATCCTAACCGTAACACTAACCCTAACCCGTACACTAACCTAACACTAACCCTAACCCGTACCCTAAAACTAACCCGCACCGAAACCTAACCCTAACCCGTACCCTAACCCTAACCCGTAACCTAAACCTAACCCTAACACTAAACTGAACCCGTACACTAACCCTATCTCACACCCAAAACCTAACACTAACCCGTACCCTAACCCTAACTCTAACCCTAACCCTACCCGTACACTAACCTTAACCCTAACCCTAACACTAAACCTAACCCGTATTCTAAAACTACCCCTAACCCTAAACCTAACCCAAACCCGTACTCCAACACTAACCCGTACCCAAACACTAACCCATACACTAACCCTAAACCTAAACCGTACCCTAACCCTAAACGGAACCCTAACCTGTACCCAAACCCTAACCCAAACACGTACTCTAATCCTAACCCTAACCCTAAACCTAACCCTAAACTGCACACTAAACCTAACCCTAAACCTAGACCTAAAACTTACATTAACCCAATCCCGTATCGGAAACTTAACCCTAACCCGTACCGGTACCCTAACACTAACTGTAACCCTAACCCTAACCCTAACCCTAAACTTAACCCATACACTAACCCTAACTCGAAACCTAACCCTAACTGTAACCCGTACCCTAACCCTACCCGAAGCCTAACCCTAACTCTAACCCTAACAAATAACCCTAACCCTAATCCTAAACCTAACCCACACCTAAACCTAACCCTAACATTAACCCTAACCCGCACCTAAACCTAACCCTAAACCGTACCTGGCCCTAACCCATAACCTAAACCTAAACCTAACCCTAAACTTAACCCGTACGCTAACCCTATTCCGTACCCTAAACCTAACCCTACCCCGTACCCTAACCCTAACCCTAACCCTAACACTATCCGTACACTGACCCTAACCCTAACCCTAAACCTAACCCTAACCCGTACTCTAACACTAACCCGTACCCTAACCCTAACCCATACACTAACACTAACCCTAACCCGTACCCTAACACTAACCCTAACCCGTACTCTAACCCTAAACCTAACCCTAACTCTAACCCTAACCCGTACTATAACCCTAACCCATACCCTAACACTAACCCTAACCCTAACAATAACCCTACCACGTACTCTAACCCTAAACCTAACCCTAACATTAACCCTAACCCGTAATGTAACCCTAACCCTACCCTAAACCTAAGCCTCACCCTTACAGTAACCCTAACGCGTACCCTAACCCTAACCCTGACCCTAAACCTAACCCTAACTGTACACTAACCCTAACACTAACCCTAACCCTAACACTAAACCTATCCCGTACTCTAACCCTAACCCTAACCCTAATCCTAACCCTAACCCATACTCTAACCTTAACCCTAACCCTAACACTAACCATAACCCTAACACTAATCCTAACCAGTACTCTAACCCTAAACGTAACCCTAACACTAACCCTAACCCCCTACTATAATCCTAACCCTAAACCTAACCCTTACCCTAAGCCTAACTCGTACCGTAACCCTAAACCGTACCCAACCCTAACCTTAACCCTAAACCTAACCCTATTCTTGACCCTTACCCTAACCCTAATCCTGTACCCTAAACTTAACCCTAACCCGCATCCTAAACCTAACCCTAAGCCTAGACTTAACACTTAGGCTAACCCTAACCCGTACCCTAACACGAACCCTAACCCTAAACCTAACCTGTAACCTAACACTAAACCTAACACGTACCCTAACCCGTACCCTAACCCTAACCCATCCCCAAACCTTAATCCTAACCCTAACACTAACCCTAACCCTCCACTATAACCCTAACGCTAAACCTAACCCTAACCCTAACCCTAAATCGTACTGTTAACTTTACCCGTACCCTAACCGTAACCCTAAACCTAAACTTAACCGTAACCCTAACCCTAACCCTAACCCGAATCCCGTACCCTAAACCTAACCCTATCCCGCATCCTAAACCTAACCCTAACCCTAGACCTAACACGTACCCTAACCCTAACCCGTACCCTAACACTAACCCTAACCCTAACCGTAACACGGACCCTAAACCTAACCAGTACCCTAATCCTAACAATAACCCTAACCCGTACCCTAACCCTAAACTGTACCCAAACACTTACCCTAACACGTACCCTAACCCTAACCCTAACCCGTAACCTAAACCTAACCCTAACCCTAACTCATACCCTAGCCCTAACCCTAACCCTGACCCTAACCCTAACCCTAACCCGTACCCTAAACCTAACCCTAACCCTAACCCTAAACCTGACACTAAACCTAACCCGTACCCTAAAACTAACCCTAAACCTTCACCTAACCCGTACCCAACCCTTTCCCGTGCTCTAAACCTAACCCTAACCCTAACCCTAACCCTAACCCTAACCCATACCCTAACCCTAACCCTAACCCTGACCCTAACCCTAACCCTAACACTAACCCTACCCCGTACTCTAACCCTAACCCTAACACTAACGCTAACCGTACTCTAAACCTAACCCTAACCCTCACCCTTACCCTAACCCGTACTGTACAACTAACCCGTACCAATAGCCTAAACCTAACCCGTACCCTAACCCTAACCCTAACTCGTACCCTAACCATAACCCTAACCCTGACCCTAACACTAACCCTAACCTGTACCTTAACCTAACCCTAACCCGTAACCTAACGCTAACCCTAACAGTATCCCTACGCTAACCCTAACCCGTACCCTAAGCCTAACCCATACCCTAAAAATAAACCTAATCCTAACCCTATCCCTAACCTGTACCCTAAACCTAAACCTAACCCTTGACCTAACCCGTATCCAACCCTATCCCGTAACCTAACCCTAAACTAACCCGTACCCAAATCCTAACAGTAACACTAACCCATTCCCGAGCGCTAATCCTAACACTAACCCTAACTCTAACCCTAACCTGCACCCAAACCTAAAGCTAACCCTAACACTAAACATAACCCTTACCCTAACCCTAACCCTAACCCGTACTCTAATCCTAACCCTAACCCTAACCCTAACCGTACTCTAAACATAACCCTTACCCATTCCCTAACCCAAACCCTAAACCTAACCCGTACCATACCCTATCACTAACCCGAACACTGACCCTAAACCTAACCCTAAACCGTACCCCAACCCTAACCCTAACCCGCACCTAAAACTAACCCTAACGTGTACCCTAAACCTAACCTGTACCCTACCCCTAACCCTAACCCTAACCCGTACCCTAAACCTAACCCTAACCCTAACTCGTACCCTAACCCTAACCCTAACCCTGACCCTAACCCTAACCCTAACCCGTACCCTAAGCCTAACACATACCGTAAACCTAAACCTAACCCTAACCCTAACCCGTACATTCACCCTAACTCTAACCCTAACACTAACCCTACCCTGTACTCTAACCCTAAACCGTACCCTAACACTAACCCGTACCCTAACCCTAACCCTAACACTAACCCTAACCCGTACTCTAACCCTAACCCTAACCCTAACCCTAACCCTAACCGTACTCTACACCTAACCCTAACCCTCACCCTAACCTTAACCTGTACTGTAACCCTAACCTGTACCAATACCCTAAAACTAACCCGTACCATTACCGTAACCCTAACTCGTACCCTAACCCTAACCCTAACCCTGACCCGAAACCTAACCCTAACCAATACCCTAAACCTAACCCATAACCTAAACCTAACACTAACCCTAAACTTAACCCGTACACTAACCCTATCCCATACCCTAAACCTAACCCTAACCCATTCAGTAACCTTAACCCGTAACCTCACCCTAACCCTGACCGTAATCTTAACCCTATCCCGTACCCTAACCCTAAACCGTACCCTAAACCGAACCCTAATTCTAACCCGTAACCTAAACCTAAATGTAACCCTAACCCGTACCCTAACCCTAACCCTAACACGTACCCTCACCATAACCCGTACCCTAAACCTAACCCGCACCTAAACCTAACCCAAACCCGTACCCTAACCCTAACCCGTAACCTAAACCTAACACTAACCCTAAACTTAACCCGTACACTAACCCTATCCCGTACCCTAAACCTAACCCAAACCCGTACCCTAACACTAACCCTAACCCTAACCCTATCCATACACTAACCCTAACCCTAACCCTAACACTAACCCTAACCTGTACTGAACCCTAACCCTAACCCTAAACCTAACCCTAACCCGTACTCTAACCCTTACCCGCAACCTAACACTAACACTTACCCTAACCCTAAACCTAACCTGTACCGTAACCCTAAACATAAGCCTAACACATACCCAAACCCTAACCCAAACACGTACCCTATCCCTAACCCTAACCCTAACCCGCACACTAAACCTAACCCTAAGCCTAGACCTAACACGTACACTAACCCTATCCCGTAACCTAACCTTAACCCTAACACGTACCGTAACCCTAACACTAACCCTAACCCTAACCCTAAACCTAAACCTAACCCTAACCCTTATCCAAACACGAACCCAAACATTAAACCTAACCCGTACCCTAACACTAACCCAAACCCGTACTCTAACCCTAACCTTAACCCTACCTTAACCCTAACACTAATCCTAACCCGTACTCTAACCCTAACCCTAAACCTAAACGTAACCCTAACCCGTTATCTAAGCCTAAACATAACCCTAACACTAACACTAACCCCTTACTATAACCCTAACCTTAAAGCTAACGCTAACCCTAACCCTAACCCTAACACGTACCATAACCCGAACTCGTACCCTAACCCTAACCCTAAACCTAACCCTAACCCTTACCCTAACCCTAAACCTAATCCCGTACACTAACCCTAACCCTAATCTGCATCCTAAACCTAACCCTAAACCTAGACCTAAACCATACCCTAACCCTAACCCATACCCTAACACTAACCCTATCCCGTACCAAAATCCTAACACTAACCCTAACCCGTACACTAACCCTAACCCGTACCCTATCCTTAACCCGATGCCTAACCCTAACCCACACCCTAAACCTAACCCTAACCCTAGACCTAAACCGTACCCTAAACCTATCCCGTAACCTAACCCTAACGCTAACCTGTACCCTAACCCTAACACTAACCCTAACCCTTACCCTAACCCGTACCCTGGCGGTAAACCTAACCCATACCCTAACACTAACCCAAACCCGCACTGTAACCCTAACCCTAACCCTAACCCTCACCCTAAACTTAACCCTAACCCTAACCCAAACCATAAACCTTAACCGTAACCTAACCCTAACACATACCCTAACCATAACCCTAACCTTAACCATAACCCTAACCCATACCCTAAATCTAAAACTAACCCGTACACTAACCCCAACCCTAACCTTAATACGTACCCTAACACTAACCTTAACCCTAACACTGACCCTAACCCTAAACCTAACCCGTACCCTAACCCTAATCCGTACCCTAACCATAAACCTAACCCTAACCCTAAACTTAACCCTAACCCGTACAGTAACCCTAACCCGTACCCTAACCCTAACCCTAAACCTAAAGCTAACCATAACCCTGACCCTAAACCAAACCCTAACCCGTCCACTAACCCTAAACCGTACCCTAACCCTAAACCTAACCCGTACCCTAACCCTAAACATAACGCTAACCTGTACCCAAACCCTATCCCTAACACGTACCCTAATCCTAACCCTAACCGCACACTAAACCTGACCCTAACCCTAGATCTAACACGTACACTAACCCTATCCCGTACGCCAGCCTTAATCCAAACCCGTACCGTAACCTTAACACTAACCCTATCCCTAACTCTAACCTGTACACTAACCCTAACCCGAACCCTAAACCTAACCCTAACCCGTACCCTAACCCTACCTGTAGCCTAACCCTAAATCTAACCCTAACCCCTAACCCTAACCCTAAACCTAACCCTTACCCTAACCCGTACCCAAACGGTAAAACTAACCCGTACCCTAACACTAACCCAAACCCGTACTCTAACACTAACCCTAACCCAAACCCGCACCCTAAACCTAACACTAACCCTAACCCAAACCATAATCCTTAACCGTAACCTAACCCTAACCCATAGCCTAACCCTAACCCTAACCTTAACCGTAACCCTAACCTGTACCCTAAACCTAAAACTAACCCGTACCCTAACCCCAACCCTAACCATAACCCGTACCCTAACACTAACCCGTACCCTAACACTAACCCTTACCCTCACCCTAAACCTAACCCGTACCCTAAACCTAAACGTAACCCTAACCCGTACCCAAACCCTAACCCTAACACGTACGCTAACCCTAACCCTTACCCTTACTCGCACACTAAACCTAACCCTAACCCTAGACCTAACACGTACACTAAACCTATCCCGTACCGTAAACTTAACGCTAAACCGTACCATAAACCTAAAACTAACCCGAACCCTAACCCTAACTCTAACCCTAAACGTACCCTAACCCAAACCATAACCCGCATCCTAAACCAAACCCTAAACCTAGACCTAACCCGTACCCAAACCCTAACCCGTACCCTAACACTAACCCCAAACCTAACCCTAACCCATACCATAACCCTAACGCTAAACCTAACCCGTACCCTAAACCTAACCCGTACACTATCCCTAACCCGATGCCTAACACTAACCCACACCCTAAACCTAACCCTAACCCTAGACCTAAACCTAACCCAAACCCTAACCCTAACATTTACTTTAAAAGTAACCCTAACCCGTACCCTAACCCAAAAACTAACCCATACACTAACCCTAAAACTAAACCGTAACCTAACCCCAAACCTAACCCTAACCCATACCCTAACCATAACCCTCTCCCGTACCCTAACCCTAACCCTAACCCTTTCCCTAACCCTAACATTAACCCTAACCCTAACCCTAACCCTAACCCTAACCCTAACCCTAACCCTCTAACCCTAACCCTAACCCTAACCCTAACCCCTAACCCTAACCCTAACCCTAACCCTAACCCTAAACGTAACCCTAACCCGTAATCTAAACCTAACCCATACCCTAACACTAAAACTAACCCTAACACTATCCCTAACCCGTACCCTAACCCTAAACGTAATCCTAACCCGTACTCAAACCCTAACCCTAACACATACCCTAACCCTAACCCTAACACTAACCCTAACCCGTACTCTAACCCTAAACCTAACCCTAACCCGTACTCTAACCCTAACCCTAACCCTAACACTAACCGTAACCCGTACTCTATCCCTAACCCTAACCGTATTCTAACCCTAACCCTAACCCTCACCCTAACCCTAACACGTACTGTAACCATAACCCATACCATAACCCTAACCCTAAACTTAACCGTAAACCTAACCCATACCCTAACCCTAAAACTAACCCGTAACCTAACCACAACCCTAACCCTAACCCGTACCCTAACCCTATCCCTAACGCTAACCCTGACCCTAAACCTAAACCTAAACCTAACCCGTACCCTATCCCTAACCCTAACCCTAACCCTCACCTAAACCTAAACCTAACCCGTACCCTAACCCTAACCCGTAACCTAAACCTAACCCTAAACCTAAACTTAACCCCTACGCTAACCCTATCCCGTACCCTAAACCTAACCCTAACCCGTACCCTAACCCTAACCCTGTCCGCACTCTAACCCTAACCATAACCCTAACCCTAACACTAACCCTAGCCCGTACTCTAACACTAAACCTAACCCTAAATGTAACCCTAACCCATATGCTAACCCTAACCCTAACCCTAACCCATACCCTAATCCTAACCCTAAAACTTTCCCTAACCCTAACACTAAACCTAACCCATACTCTAACCCTAAACCTAACCCTATCTCTAACCCAAATACGTACTATAACCCTAAACCTAACCCTAACCTTAAACCTAATCCTAACCCGTACTCTAACCCTGTCCCTTAGCCTAACACTACCTCTAACCCTAACCCCTAAAACTAACCCTAACCCTTTCCTAACCCATACCCAAAAGGTAAACCTAATCCGTACCATAACACTAACCCAAACCCTTACTCTAACCCTAACCCTAACCCTAACACTAAACCGCACCCTAAACTTAACCCTAACGCTAACGCTAAACATAACCCTTAACCGTACCCTAAACCTAACCCTAACTCGTACCCTAACCCTAACACTGACCCTAACCCTAACACGTACACTAACCCTAATCCGTACCCTAACACTAAACCTAACCCTAACCCTAACCCTATCCGTAACCCTAACCCGTATCCTAAACCTAACCCTAACCCTTGTCGTAACCTGTACGCAAACCTATCACGTACCCTAACCCTAACCCTAAACCGTATCCAAACCCTACGAGTAACCCTAACCCATACACTAGCTCTAACCCTAACCATAACCCTAAGCCTAACCCGCAACCTAAAGCTAAACCTAACCGTAACCCTAACCATAACCCTTACCCGTACCCTAACCCTAACCCATACCCTAACACTAACCCTAACCTTAACCATAACCCTAAACCATACCCTAACCCTAAAACTAACCGGTAACGTAACCCAAACCCTAACCCTAACCCGTACCATAACCCTATCCCTAATCCTAACCCTGACCCTAAACCTAACCCTAACCCATACCCTAACCCTAAACCACACCTAAACCTAACCCTAACCCATACCCTAACCCTAACCCACACCTAAACCTAACCCTAACCCGTACCCTAACCCTAACCCATAACCTAAACCTAACCCTAAACCTAAACTTAACCCCTACGCTAACCCTAACCCGTACCTTAAACCTAACCCTAACCTGTACCCTAACCCTAACCCTAACCCTAACCCTAACCCTATCCGTACAATATCCCTAACCCTAACCCTAACACTAACCCTAACCCATACTCTAACCCTAAACCTAACCCTAAACCTAACCCTAACCCATACTCTAACCCTAACCCGTACCCTAACACTAACCCTTACCCTAACCCTAAACCTAACCCGTACCCTAAACCTTAACGTAACCCTTGACCTATACCGTACCCAACCCTAATTCGTAACCTAACCCTAACCCTAACCCGTACCCAAACCCTAACAGTAACCCTAAGCATAACCTAGCGCTAACCCTAACCCTAACCCTAAGCCTAACCCGCACCCTAAACTTAAACCTAACCGTAACCGTAACCATAACCCTTACCCGTACCCTAAACCTAACCCATAACCTAACACTAACCCTAACATTAACCGTAACCCTAACCCTAACCATAACCCTAACCATAACCCGCACCCTAAACTTAACCCAAACCCTTACCCTAACCTGTACCCAAATGGTAAACCTAACCCATACCCTAACACTAATCCAAACCCGTACTCTAATCCAAACCCTAACCCTAAACCTAACCCTAACCCTAACCCGTACCCTAACCCTTCCCGTAGCCTAACCCTAACTCTAACCCTAACCCCTAACCCTAACCCTAACCCTAACCCTTACCCTAACACTTACCCAAACGGTAAACCTAACACGTACCCTAACACTAACCCAAACCCGTATCTAAACCTAACCCGAACCCTAACCCTAACCATAACCGGCACCCTAAACTTAACCCTAACCCTAACCCAAAACATAACCCTTAACCATAACCTAACCCTAACCCATACCCTAACCCTAACCCTAACCTTAACCGTAACCCTAACTCGTAACCTAACCCTAAATCTAACCCGTACCCTAACCCCAACCCTAACATTAACGCGTACACTAACACTAACCCTAACCCTAACCCTGACCCTAAACCTAACCCTAACTGTACACTAAACCTAACCCTAACCGTAACCCTAATCCCGTACCCTAAACCTAACCCTAACCCGCATCATAAACCTAACCCAAAACCTAGACCTAACCCGTAGCCTAACCCTAACCCATACACAAACCTTAACAGTAACCCTAAACCATACCCTAGCACTAACACAAACCCTAACCCTAAATCTAACCATTACCCGTACCCTAACCCTAACCCATACCCTAACCCTAAACCTAAACTTAACAGTAACCCTGACCAGTACCCTAAACCTAAAATTAACCCGGACAATAACGCCAACCCTAATCCTAATCCGTACCCTAACCCTAACCCTAACCCTAACCCACACCTAAACATAACCCTAACCCGTAACCTAAGCCTAACCCTAAACCTAAACTTAACCCGTACGCTAACCCTATCCCGTACCGTTAACAAAACCCTAACCCGTAACCTAACCCTAAACCTAACCCCAAACCTAACCCTAACCCTTACCCTAACCCTATCCCTAACGCTAACCCTGACATCAAACCTAACCCTAAACCGTACCCTAACCCTAACCCTAACCCTAACCCTCACCTAAACCTAACCCTAACCCATACCCTAACCCTAACCCGTACCCTAAACCTAAACCTAACCCTAAACTTAACCCATACGCTAACCCTAACCGGTACATTAAACCTAACCCATACCCTAATCCTAACCCTAAACCTAAACCTAACCCTATCCCGTACCCTTTACCTAATCCAAACCCTTGACCTTACCCGTACCCAACCTTATCCTGTACCCTAACCCAACCCTAACCCGTACCCAAAGCCTAAGAGTAACCCTAACCCATACCCTAGGCGCTAAACGTAACCCTAACCCTAAGCCTAACCCGAACCCTAAACCTAAACCTAACCCTAACCCTAACCATAACCCTTACCCTTACCCTAACCCTAACCCATACCCTAACCCTAACGCGCACCTAAACCGTACCCTAACCCGTACCCTAACCCTACCCGTAGCCTATTTCTAAATCTAAACCTAACCCCTAACCCTAAGCCTAACCATAACCTGTACCCGAAATCGTACCCAAACGGTAAACCTAACGCGTACGGGAACACTAATCCAAATCCGTACTCTAACCCTAACCGTAACCCTAAACCTAACCCTAACCCGCACCCTAAACTTAACCCTAACCCTAACCCAAACCATAACCCTTAACCGTAACCTAACCCTAACACATAACCTAACCCTTACCCTACCCTTAACCATAACCCTAATCCGTAAGCTAACCCTAAAACTAACCCGGACCCTAACCCCAACACTAACCCTAACAAGTACCCTAACACTAACCCTATCCCTAACCCTGACCCTAAACCTAAACCAAACCTTACACTAACCCTAACCCTAACCCAACCCGCACCCTAAACCTAACCCTAACCCGTACCCTAACCCTAACCCGTAACCTAAACCGAACCCTAACCCTAAACTTAAACCGTTCGCTAACCCTATCCCGTACCCTAAACCTAATCCTAACCCGTATCTTAACCCTAACCTAACCCTAAGCCTGAACCGTACTTTAACCCCAACCCTAACCCTAACACTAACCCTACCCGTACTCTAACCCTAACACTATCCCTAACCCGTACCCTAACCCTAAACGTAACCCTAACCCGTACCCAAACCATAACCCTAACAAGTACCCTAACCCTAACCCTAACCCTAACACTAACACTAACCCTAACCCGTACTCTAACCCTACCCTAACCCTAACCCTAACGCGACTCTAACCCTAACCCTAACCCTAACACTAACCCTACCCAGTACTCTAACACTAACGCTAATCCTAACTCTAACTCGTACCCTAACCCTAACCCTAACACTAACCCTAACACTAACCCTAACCCGTACTCTATCCCTAACCCTAACCGTATTCTAACCCTAACCCCAACCCTCACCCTAACCCTAACACGTATCGTAACCCTAACCCATACAATAACCCTAACCCTAAACTTAACCGTAACGCTAACCCATACACTAACCCAAAAACTAAACCGTACCCTAACCCCAACCCTAACCCTAACCCTAACCCTAACCCTATCCGTACTCTAACCCTAACCCTAACACTAACACTAACCCTAACCCGTACTCTAACCCTAACCCGTACCCTAACACTAACCATAACCCTAACACTATCCCTAACCCGTACTCTAACCCAAAACCTAACCCTAACTCTAATCCTAACCCGTACTATAACCCTAAACCTAACCCTAACCCTAAACCTAACACTAACCCATATTCTAAACCTAACCCGTAGCCTAACACTAACTCTTACCCTAACCCCTAACCCTAACACTAACCCTAAACCTTACCCTAACCCGTACCCAAACGGTAAACCTAACCCGTACCCTAACACTAACCCAAACCCGTACTCTAACCCTAACCTTAACCCTAACCCTAAACCGCATCCTAAACTTAACCCTAACACTAACCCTAACCATAACCCTTAACCGTACCTACCTTAACCCTAACTCGTACCCTAACCATAACACTGACCCTAACCGTAACCCTAACCATAACCCTTACCCGTACCCTAACCCTAACCCATAACTTAACTCTAACCCTAACCTTAACCGTAACCTTAACCCGTACCCTAACCCTAAAACTAACCCGTACTGTAACCCCAACCCTAACCCTAAACCGTACCATGACCCTATCCCTAATCCTAACCCTGACCCTAAACCTAACCCTAACCTGTACCCTAACCCTAACCCGCACCTAAACCTAACACTAACCCGTACCCTATCCCTAAACCGTAACCTAATCTAAACCTAACCCTAAACATTCCCGTACACTAACCCTATCCCGTACCCTAAACCTAAACCTAACCTGTACCCTAAACCTAACCCTAACCTGTACCCTAACCCTAACCCGTAACCTAAACCTAACCGTAACTATAAACTTAACCTGAACACTAAACCTATTCCGTACCCTAAACCTAACCCTAACTATAAACTTAACCTGAACACTAAACCTATTCCGTACCCTAAACCTAACCCTAACACGTACACTAACCCTAACCTAACCCTAACAATATCCGTACACTAACCCTAACACTAAGCCTAACCCGTACTCTAAACCTAAACCTAACCCTAAACCTAACCCTAACCGGTACTCTAACCCTAACCCGTACCCTAACACTAACCCTTATCCTAACCCTAAACCTAAACCGTACCCTAACCCTAAACGTAACCCTAACCCGTACCCAAACCCTAACCCTAACACGTAACCTAATCCTAACCCTAACCCTAACCCTAACCATAACCCTGACCCGCACACTAAACCTAACCTGAACCCTAGACCTAACACGTACACTAACCCTATCCCTTACCGTAACTTAACCCTAACCCGTACCGTAACCCTAACACTAACCCTAACTCTAACCGTAACACTTACCTAACCCTAACCCGTACACTAACTCTAAACCGAAAGCTAACCCTAACCTTAACCCGTACCCTAACCCTACCATAGCCTAACCCTAACCCTAAAATAACCCCTAAACCTAACGTTAAACCTAACCCTTACCCTAACCCGTACCCAAACAGTAAACCTAACCCGTACCCTAACACTAACCCAAACACGTGCTCTAACCCTAAACCTAACCCTAACCCGCACCCTAAACTTAACACTAACGCTAACCCAAACCGAAACCCTTAACCGTAACCTAACCCTAACCCATACCCTAACCCTAACCTTAACCATAACCCTAAACCGTACCCGAACCTTAAAACTAACCCGTATGCTAACCTCAACCCTAAACCTAATCCGTAACCTAACACTAACCCTAACCCTAACCCTGAACTTAAATCTAACCCTAAAACTTACACTAACCCTAACCCTAACCCTAACCCGCACCCTCAACCTAACCCTAACTGTACCCTAACCCTAACCCGTAACCGAAACCTACACCTAACCCTAAACTTAACCCGTACGCTAACCCTATCCCATACCATAAACCTAAACCTAACCCGTATCCTAACACTAAACCTAACCCTTAGCCTAACCCGTACAATAACCCTAACCCTAACCCTAACCCTAACCCTAACCCTAACACTATCCCTAACCCGTACTTTAACCCTAACACTAACCTTAACCATACTCTAACCCTAACCCTAACCCTAACCCTAACCCTAACCCGCTGTAACCCTAACCTGTACCAAAAACCCTAACCCTAAGCCATACCCTAACCCTAACCCTAACTCGTACCCTAACCCTAACCCTAACCCTGACCCTAAACCTAACCCTAACCCGTACCCTAACCCTAACCCGCACCTAAACCTAACACTAACCCGTACCCTAACCCTAATCCGTAACCTAACACTAATCCTAACCTTAACCCTGACCCTAACCCTAACCCGCACCCTCAACCTAACCCTAACCGTACCCTAACCCTAACCCGTAACCTAAACCTAAACCTGACCCTAAACTTAACCCGTACGCTAACCCTATCCCTTACCATAAACCTAACCCTAACCCGTATCCTAACCCTAAACCTAACCCTTAGCCTAACGCGTACAATAACTCTAACCCTCACCCTAACACTAACCCTACCCATACTCTAACCCTAATCCTAACCCTAACCCGTACCCTAACACTAACCCTAACCCTCACCTAAACCTAACGCTAACCCGTACCCTAAGCCTAACCCGTACCTAAACCTAAGCCTAACCCTAAACTTAACCCGTACGCTAACCCTATCCCTTACCCTAAACCTAACCCTAACCCGTACCCTAACCCTAACCCAAACCCTAACCCTATCCATACTCTAACCCTAAGCCTAACCCTAACCCTAACACTAACCCTAACCCGTACTCTAACCCTAACCCTAACCCTAAACGTAACCCTAACCCGTACTCTAACCCTAACCCGTATCCTAACACTAACCCTAACCCTAACACTATCCCTAACCCGTACTCTAACCCAAAACCTAACCCTAACTCTAATCCTAACCCGTACTATAACCCTAAACCTAAACCTAACACTAACCCATACTCTAACCCTAACCCGTAGCCTAACACTAACTCTTACCCTATCCCCTAACCCTAACCCTAACCCTTACCCTACCCGTACCCAAACGGTAAACCTAATCCATACCCTAACACTAACCCAAACCCGTACACTAACCCTAACCCTAACCCTAACCTTAAACCGCACCCTAAACATAACCCTAACACTAACCCTAACCATAACCCTTAACCGTACCTAACACTAACCCTAACTCATACCCTAACCCTAACACTGACCCTAACCGTAACCCTAACCATAACCCTTACCCATACCCTAACCCTAACCCATAACCTAACACTAACCCTAACCTTAACCGTAACCTTAACCCATACCCAAACCCTAAAACTAACCCATACTTTAACCCCAAACCTAACCCTAACCCGGACCATAACCCTATCCCTAATCCTAACCCTGACCCTAAACCTAACCCTAACCCATACCCTAACCCTAACCCGCACCTAAACCTAACACTAACCCATACCCTAACCATAAACCGTAACCTAACCTAAAACTAACCCTAAACTTATCCCGTACACTAATCCTATCCCGTACCCTAAACCTAACCCTAACCCTAAGTCGTTCCCTAACCCTAACCCTAACCCTGACCCTAACCCTAACCCTAACCCGTACCCTAAACCTAACCCATACCCTAACCCTAACCCTAAACCTAACCCTAACCCTATACCGTACCCTAAACCTAACCCTAACCCTTGTCCTAACCCATACGCAACCCTATCCCGTACCCTAACTCTCACCCTAACCCGTGCCCAAACCCTAAGAGTAACCCTAACCCATACCCTAGCGCTAACTCTAACCCTAACCCAAAGCCTAAACCGCACCCTAAACCTAAACCTAACCGTAAACCTAACCATAACCCTTACCCGTACCCTAACCCTAACCCATAACCTAACACTAACACTAACCTTAACCGTAACCCTAACCCGTGTCCTAACCCTAAAACCAACCCGTACCATAACCCCAACCCTAACCCTAACCCGTAACATAACCCTATACCTAAACCTAACCCTGACCCTAAACCTAAACCTAACCCGTACCCTCAGCCTAACCCGCACCTAAACCTAACACTAACCCGTACCCTAACCCTAACCCGTAACCTAACCTAAACCTAACCCTAAACTTATCCCATACACTAACCCTATCCCGTACCCTAAACCTAACCCTAACCTGTACCCTAAACCTAACCCTAACCCGTACCATAACCCTAACCCGTAACCTAAACCTAACCCTAACTCTAAACTTAACCTGAACACTAAACCTATTCCGTACCCTAAACCTAACCCTAACCCGTACACTAACCCTAACGCTAACACTAACAATATCTGTACACTAACCCTAACACTAACCCTAACCCGTACTCTAACACTAAACCTAACCCTAAACCTAACCCTAACCGGTACTCTAACCCTAACCCGTACCCTAGCACTAACCCTTACCCTAACCCTAAACCTAACCCGTACCCTAACCCTAAACGTAACCCTAACCCGTACCCAAACCCTAACTCTAACACGTAACCTAATCCTAACCCTAACCCTAACCCTAACCATAACCCTAACCCGCACACTAAACCTAACCCTAACCCTAGACCTAACACGTACACAAACCCTATCCCTTACCGTTACCTTAACCCTAACCCGTACCGTAACCCTAACACTAACCCTAACACTAACCCTAACCCTTATCTAACCCTAACACGTACACTAACCCTAACCCGAACCCTAACCCTAAACCTAACCCATACCCTAACCCTACCGTAGCCTAACCCTAACCCTAAAATAACCCCTAAACCTAACGCTAAACCTAACCCTTACCCTAACCTGTACCCAAACGGTAAACCTAACCCATACCCCAACACTAACCCAAACCCGTACTCTAAACCTAACCCTTACCCTAACACTAACCCTACCCCGTACTCTAACCCTAAACCTAACCCTAACCCGTAACCTAACCCTAACCCTAACCCTAACACTAACCCTAACCCGTACTCTAACCCTAACCCTAACACTAACACTAACCCTACCCCGTACTCTAACACTAACCCTAACCCTAACCCTAACCCTAACCCGTACCCTTACCCTAACACTAACCCTAACTCTAACACTAACCTTAACCCGTAGTCTAACCCTAACCCTAAACCTAACCGTATTCTAACCCTAAACCTAACCCTCATCCTAACCGTAACCCGTACTGTAACCTTAACCCGTACCATAACCCTAAAATTAACCCGTACCCTAACCCTAAACCTAACCCTAACCCTAACCCTAACACTAATGCTAACACGTACTCTAACCCTAACCCGAACCCTAACCGTACTCTAACCCTAACCCTAAACCTAACCCTAACACTAGCACTAACGCTAACACGTACTCTAACCCTAACCCGAACCCTAACCGTACTCTAACCCTAACCCTAAACCTCACCCTAACCCTAACCCATAATGAAACCCTAACCCATACCATAACCCTAACCCTAACCCGTACCCTAACCCTAACCCTAACCATGACATAACCCTAACCCTAACGGGTAACCTAAACCTAACCCGTACCCTAAACCTAACCCTAACCCTAACTCGTACCCTAAACCTACCCTAAACTGACCCTAACCCTAACCCTAATGCGTACCCTAAACCTAACCCATAACCTAACCCTAACCCTTAACCTAACCCTAACCCTAACCCTAACCCCAAACTAAACGTACCCCTAACCCTCTACCTAACCCGTACCCAAACCTATCCCGTAACCTAACCCAAACCCTAACCCGTACGCAAACCCTAAGAGTAACCCTAGCCCGTACCCTAGCGCTAACCCTAACCCTAACCCTAATCCGGACCCTAAACTTAACGCTAACCCTGACCCTAACACTAAACCTATCCCGTACCCTAACCCTAAACCATACACGAACCCTAACCCTAAACCTAACCCATACCCTAACGCTAAATGTAAACCTAGCCCATACCCAAACCCTAACCCGAACCTTAACCCTAACCCTAACCCGTACCCTAACCCCACCCGTAGCCTAATCCTAACTCTAAACCTAACTCCTAACCCTAAGCCTAACCCTAACCCCTACCCGAACCTGTACCCAAACGGTAAACCTAAACCATATGCTAACACTAACCCAAACCCGTATTCTAACCCTAACCATAACCCTAACCCTAACCCTAACCCGCACCCTAAACTTAACCCTAACCCTAACCCAAACCATAACCCTCAACCGTAACCTAACCCTAACCCATAACCTAACCCTAACCCTAACTTTAACCATAACCCTTATCCGTACCCAAACCCTAAAACTAACCCATACCCTAACCCCAAACCTAACGCTAACCCATACCTAACACTAACCCTAACCCTAACCCTGACACTAAACCTAACCCCAACCCTTACACTAACCCTAACCCTAACCCAACCCGCACCCTAAACCTAACGCTAACCCGTACCCTAACCCTAAACCGTAACCTAAACCGAACCCTAACCCTAAACTTAACCCGTTCACTAACCGTATCCCGTACCCTAAAGCAAACCCTAACCCGTATCCTAACCCTAACCTAACCCTAAGCCTAAACCGTACATTAACCCTTACCTTAACCCTAACACTAACCCTACCCCGTACTCTAAACCTAAACCTAACCCTAACCCGAACCCGTACACTTAACCTATCCTTAACCCTAACTCGTACCCTAACCCTAACCCTAAACCTGACCCTAACCATAACCCTAACCCGTACCCTAAAAATAACCCATAACCTAACCCTAACCATAAACCTAACCCTAACCATAACCTGTACCCTAAAGCTAAACCTAACACTTGACCTAACCCGTACCCAAATGGTAAAATTAACCCGTACCCTAACACTAACCCAAACCTGTACTCTAACCCTAACTCTTACCCTAACACTAACCCTACCCGTACTCTAACCCTAACCCTAACTCTAACCCTAACCCGTACCCTAACCCTAACCCTATCACTATCCCTACCCCGTTCTCTAACCCTAACCCAAACCCTAACCCTAACCCGTACCCATACCCTAACCCTAACCCTAACCCTAACACTAACCCTAACCCGTACTCTAAACCTAACCCTTACCCTAACCGTACTCTAACCCTAAAATTAACCCTCACCCTAACCCTATCCCATACCCTAAACTTAACCCATACCCTAACCCTAAACCTAACCATAACCTGTACCCTAAACCTAACCCTAACCCGTACCCTAACCCTAATCCTACCCATACCCTAAGCCTAAACCATACCCTAACCCTAACCCTAATCCTAACCCTAACCCTAACCGGTACCTAAACCTAACCCCAACCCTATCCCTAACCCGTACTCTAACCCTAACACTAACCGTGTTCTAACCCTAACCCTAACACTCACCCTAACCCTAACCCATACTGTAACCCTAACCCATACCATAACCCTAAACCTAAACCGTACCCTAACCCTAACCCTAATTCGTACCCTAACCCTAACTCTAACCCTGACCCAAACCCTAACCCTAACCCGTATCCTAAACCTAACCCATACCCTAACCCTAAACCTAACCCTAACCCGTGCTCTAACCCTATCCCGTACACTAACACTAACCCTAATCCTAAACCTTGACCTAACCCGTAACCTAACCCTAACCCTAACCCGTAATCAAACCCTAACAGTAACCCTAAACCATACCCTAACGCTAACACTATCCCTAACCCTAACACTAACCATTACCCGTACCCTAACCCTAACCCATACCCTAACCCTAACCCTAAACTTAACTGTAACCCTGACCAGTACCCTAAAACTAAAATTAACCCATACACTAACCCCAACCCTAACCCTTACCCGTACCCTAACCCACACCTAAACCTAACCCTAACCCGTAACCTAAGCCTAAACCTAACCCTAAACTTAACCCGTACGCTAACCCTATCCCATACCATTAACCTAACCCTAACCCGTAAACTATCCCTAAACCTAACCCTAAGCCTAACCCGTACATTAACCCTAACCCTGACACTAACACTAACCCTACCTCGTACTCTAACCCTGACCCTAACTCTAACCCTAACCCGAACCCTAACCCTAACCCAAACCCTAACACTAACCCTACCCCGTACTCTAACCCTAACAAAAACCCGACCCTAACCCATACCCTAACCCTAACACTAACCCTAACACTAACCCTACCCCGTACTCTGACACTAACCCTAATCCTAACCCTAACTCGTACCCCAACCCTAAATCTAACCATAACCCTAACACTAAACCTAACCCGAACTCTATCCCTAACCCTAACCGCATTCTAACCCTACCCCTAACCCTCACCCTAACCCTAAAACGTACTCTAACCCTAAGCCATACCATAACCCTAAACCTAACCCGTAACCTAACCCTAACCCTAATTCGTACCCTAACCGTAACCCTCACCCTGACCCTAACCCTAACCCGTATCCTAAACCTAACCCATAATCTAACCCTAAACCTAACTCTAACCCGTGCTCTAATCCTATCCCGTACCCTAACACTAACCCTAATCCTAACCCTTGACCTAACCCGTAACCTAACCCTAGCCCTAACCCGTACCCAAACCGTAACAGTAATCCTAAACCATACCCTAGCGCTCACACTAACCCTAACCCTAACTCTAACCATTAACCGTACCCTAACCCTAACCCATACCCTAACCCTACTCTAAACTTAACCGTAACTCAGACCAGTACCCTAAACCTAAAATTAACCCGGATCCTAACCTCAACCCTAACCCTAACCCATACCCTAAACCTAACCCTAACCATAACCCACACCTGAACCTAACCCTAACCCGTAACCTAAGCCTAACCCTAAACCTAAACTTAACCCGTACACTAACACTATCCCGTACCCTTAACCAAACCCTAACCTGTAACCTAACCCTAAACCTAACCCCAACCCTAACACTAACCCTTACCCTAACCCTATCCCTAACGCTAACCCTGACCCTAAACCTAACCCTAAACTGTACCCTAACCCTAACCCTAACCCTCACCTATACCTAACCCTAACCCGTACCCTAACCCTAACCCATAACCTAAACCTAACCCTAAACCTAAACTTAACCCGTACGCTAACCCTATCCCGTACCAAAACCTAAACCTAACCCATACCCTAACCCTAACCCTAACCCTAACCCAATCCGTACACTAAACCTAACCCTAACCCGTACCCTAACCCTAACCCGTAACCTAAACCTAAACCTAACCCTAAACTTAACCCATACGCTAACCCTAACCCGTGCCCTAAACCTAACCCAAACCCTAATCCTAACCCTAAACCTAACCCTAACCCTATCCCGTACCCTATACCTAATCCGAACCCTTGACCTAACCCCTACCCAACCTTATCCGTACCCTAACCCTAACCCTAACCCGTACCCAAAACCTAAGAGTAACCCTATCCCATACCCTAGCACTAAACGTAACCCTAACCCTAAGCCTGACCCGAACCCAAAACCTTAAACTAACCCTAACCCTAACCATAACCCTTACCCGTACCCTAACCCTAACCCTAACCCATCCCTAACCCTAACCCGCAAATAAACCTTACCCTAACCTGTACCCTAACCCTAACCCGTAACCTAAACGGAAACCTAACCCTAAACTTATCCCGTACACTAAACCTATCCCGTACCCTAAACCTAACCCTAACCTGTACCCTAACCCTAACCCTAACCCTATCCGTACACTAACCCTAACCCTAAACCTAACACTAACCCTATGCCATACTCTAACCCTAACCCTAACCCTAAACCTAACACTAACCCTATCACTAACCCTAACATATACTCTAAACCTAACCCTAACCCTAAACGTAACCCTAACCCGTAATCTAACACTAACCCGTACCCTAACACTAACCCTAACCCTAACACTATCCCTAACCCGTACCCTAACCCTAAACGTAACCCTAACCCGTACCCAAACCCTCACCCTAACACGTACCCTAAATCTAACCCTAACCCGCACACTAAAACTAACCCTAAACCTAGACCTAACACGAACACTAAACCTATCCTGTACCGTAACCTTAACCCTAACCCGTACCGTAACCCTAACACTAACCCTAACCCTAACCCTAACCCATAGACTAACCCTAACCCGAACCCTAACCCTAACCCTAAGCCTCAATGTACCCTAACCCTAACCCTAACCCGTACCCTAACACTAACCCTTACCCTAACCCTAAACCTAACCCATACCCTAATCCTAAACGTAACCCTAACCCATACCCAAACCCTAACCCTAACACGTACCCTAACCCTAACCCTATCCTTAACCCGCACTAAACCTAACCTTAACCCTAGACTTAACACGAACACTAAACCTATCCCGTACCGTAACCTTAACCCTAAACCGTACCGTAAACCTACCACTAACCCTAACCCTAACCCTAACCCTAACCCTAACCCTAACCCTAACCCGTACTATAACCCTAAACCTAAACCTAAACTTACCCTAACACTAACCCTAACACTAACCCTAACACTAACCATTACCCGTACTCTAACCTAACCCTAACCCTACACCCTAACACTAACCATAACCCTAACACTAAACCTAACACGTACTCCAACCCTAAACCTAACCCTAACACTAACCCTAACCCCCTACTATAACCCTAACCCTAAACCTAACCTAACCCTAACCCTAACTCGTATCGTAACCCGAACTCGTACCCTAACCCTAACCTTAACCTAACCTTAACCCTGACCCTAACCCTAAACCTAATCCTGTACCCTAACCCTAACCCTAACCCGCATGCTAAACCTAACCCTAAACCTAGACCTAACCCGTACCCTAACCCTAACCCATACCCTAACGCTAACCCTAACCCTAACCCTTACCCTAACCTGGACCCAAACGGTAAACCTAACCCGCACCCTAACACTAACCCAAACACGTACTCTAACCCTAACCCTAAACCAAACCTGCACCCTTAACTTAACCCTAACCCTAACCCAAAACATAACCCTTAACCGTAACCTAACCCTAACCCATACCCTAAACCTAACCATCACCTTAACCATAACCCTAACCCATAACTTAAACCTAACACTAACCCATACCCTAACCCCAACCCTAAACCTAACCCGTACCCTAACACTAACCCTAACCCGAAACCTGACCCTAAACATAACCCTAACCAGTACACTAACACTAACCCTAACCATGACCCGCACCCTAAACTTAACCCTAACCCATACCCTAACCCGAACCCGTAACCTCAACCTAACCCTAACCCTAAACTAAACCCGTACGCTAACCCTATCCCGTACCCTAAACCTAACCCTAACGCGTATCCTAACCCGAAACCTAACCCTAAGCCTAATCTGTACATTAACTCTAACCCTAACCTAATCCTAACACTAACCATAACCGGTACTCTATCCCCAACCCTAACCGTATTCTAACCCTAACCCTAACCCTCACGCTAACCCTAACACGTACTGTAAACCTAACCCATACCATAACCCTAAACCTAACACATAACCTAACCCTAACCCTAATCTGCACCCTAACCCTGACCCTAACCCTAACCTTAACCCATATCCTAAACCTAACCCATACCCTAGCCCTAAACCTAACCCAAACCCGTGCTCTACCCCTATCCCGTACCCTAACACTAACCCTAATCCTAACCGTAGACCTAACCCGTATCCTAACCCTAACCCTAACCCGTACACAAACCCTAACAGTAACCCTAAACCATACCCTAATTCTAACACTAACCCTAACCCTAACTCTAACCATTACCCGTACCCTAACCCTAACCCATACCCTAACCCTAACCCTAAACTTAACTGTAACCCTGACCAGTACCCTAAACCTAAAATTAACCCGTACCCTAACCCCAACCCTAACCCTAACCCGTACCCTAACCCACACCTAAACCTAACCCTAACCCGTAACCTAGGCCTAAACCTAACCATAAACTTAACCCGTACGCTAACCCTATCCCATACAATTAACCTAACCCTAACCCGTAAACTCTCCCTAAACCTCACCCTAAGCCTAACCTGTACATTAACCTTAACCCTGACACTAACACTAACCCTACCCCGTACTCTAACCCTAACCCTAACTCTAACCCTAACCCGTACCATAACCCTAATCCTAACCCTAACACTAACCCTACCCCGTACTATAACCCTAACAAAAACCCTAACCCTAACCCCTACCCTAACCCTAATCTTAACCCTAACCCTAAAACTAACCCTAACCCGTACTCTAAACCTAACCCGTACCCTAACCCTAACCCTAACCATATTCTAACCCTAACCCTAACCCTCACACTAACCCTAACACGTACTGTAACCCTAACCCATACCATAACCCTAAACTTAACCCGTACCCTAACCCTAACCCTAATTCGTACCCTAACCCTAACCCTGACAATAACCCTAACCCTAACCCTTTTCCTAAACCTAACCCATACCCTAACCCTAAACCTACTCCTAACCATGCTCTAACCCTATCCCGTACACTAACACTAACCCTACTCATAATCCTTGACCTAACCCGTAACCGAACCCTAACCCTAACCCTTACCCAAACCCTAACAGTAACCCTAAACAATACCCTAGCGCTAACAGTAACCCTAACACTAACCCTAACCATTATCCGTACCCTAACCCTAACCCATACCCTAACCCTAACCCTAAACTTAACTGTAACCCTGACATGTACAATAAACCTAAAATTAACCCGAACCCTAACCCTAACCCTAACCCTAACCCTAACACTAACCCTAGCCCGTACTCTAACAAACCCTAACCCTAAACGTAACCCTAACCCATACGCTAACCCTAACCCGTACCCTAACACTAACCCGTACCCTAACACTAACCCTAACCCTAACACTATCCCTAATCCATACTCTAACCCTAAACCTAAACCTATCTCTAACCCAAACCCGTACTATAACCCTAAACCTAATCCTAACCTTAAACCTAACCCTAACCCGTAAACTAACCCTATCCCGTAGCCTAAGACTAACTCTAACCGTAACCCCTAACCCTAACCCTAACCCTTACCTAACCCGTACCCAAACGGTAAACCTAACCCGTACCATAACACTAACCCAAACCCGTACTCTAACAGTAACCCTAAACCTAACACTAACCTGTATTCTAACCCTAACCCGTACCCTAACCCGTACCCTAACCCGTACCCAAACACTAAGAGTAACCCTAACTCATACCCTAGCGCTAACCCTGACCCTAAACCTAACCCGTACCCTAAACCTAACCTGTACCCTATCCCTAAACCTAACCCTAACCCATAAGCCTAAACCTAACCCTAACCTGTACCCTAAACCTAACCATAAACCGTACCCTAACCCTAAACCTAACCCTAAACCTGAACCTAACCCTAACCCTAACACATACCCGAAGCCTATCCCTAATCCTAACCCTGACCCTAAACCTAACCCTAACCTGTACCCTAACCCTAACCCGCACCTAAACCTAACCCTAACCCGTACCCTAACCCTAACCCATAACCTAAACCTAAACCTAAACTTATCCCGTACACTACCCTATCCCATACCCTAAACCTAAACCTAACCTGTACCTAACCCTAAACCTAACCCTAACCCTAACCCTATCCGTACACTAACCATAACCCTAACCCTAACACTAACCCTAACCCATACTCTAACCCTAACCCTAACCCTAAACCTAACCCTATCCTGTACTCTAACCCTAACCCGTACCCTAACACTAACCCTTACCCTAACCCTAAACCTAACCCGTACCCTAACCCTAAACGTAACCCTAACCCGAACTCAAACCCTAAACCTATCCCGTACCCTAACGCTAATGCTAACCTGTCCCTAACCCTAGACCTAACCCGTACTCTAACCCTAACCCATACCCTAACACTAACCCTAAACCGAAACTTAAACCATACCCTAACCCCACCCCTAACCCTAACACTAACATAAATCCTAACACTATTCCGTACACTAACCCTAACCCTAACCCGTACCCATACCCTAACCCTAAACCTAAATCTAACCCTAACACTAAACCTACTCCGTACTCTAACTCTAACCCAAACCGTAACCCTAACCCGTACCCTAACCCATAACCTAACCCTAACCCTAACCTGTACGCTAACACGTACCATAACCCTAACCCTAATCCTAATCCTAACCCTAAACCTAAACCATACCCTACCCCTCACCCTAAACCATATCCTAACCCTAACTCGTACCCTAACCCTAACCCTTACCCTAAACCCTAACCCTAACCCTAACCTGTACCCTAAACCTAACCCTAACCCTAACTCGTACCCTAATCCTAACCCTAACCCTGTCCCTAACCCATACCATAACCCTAACCCGTAACCTAAACCTAATTCTAACCCTAAACTTAACCCACACGCTAACCCTATCCCGTACCCTAAACCTAACCCTAACGCGTACCCTAACCCTAACCCTAACCCTAACCTTATCCGTACACTATCCCTAACCCTAACCCTAAACCTAACACTAACCCTAACCCGTACTCTAACCCTAAACCTAACCCTAACTCTAAACCTAACCCGTAATATAACCCTAACACTAATCTTAACCCTAAGCCTAACCCTAACCCTAACACTAACCCTAACCCGTACTCTAACCCTAACCTTACCCTAACCATACTCTAACCCTAACCCTAACCCTCACCCTAACCCTAAACCATACTGTAACCCTATACCGTACCATAAACCTAAACCTAACCCATAATCTAACCCTAAACCTAACTCGTACACTAACACAAACCCTAACCCTGATCCTAACACTAACCCCAAACTATACCCTAAACCTAAACCATACCCTAAACCTAACCCTAACCCTAACCCTTACCCTCACCCGTACACAAACGGTAAACCTAACACGTACCCTAACACTAACCCAAACCCGTACTCTAACCCTAACCCTAACCGTAAACCTAACACGCACCCTGAACTTAACACTAACCCTAACAAAAACCAAAACCCTTAACCGTAACCTAACCCTAACACATACCATAACCTTAATCCTAATCTTAACCGTAAACCTAACCCATACCCTAACACTAAACTTAAACCTAACCCTGAACCTAAACCTAACCCTAACCCTTACACTAATCCTAACCCTAACCCTAACCCGTAACGTAAACCTAACCCTAAGCCTAAACCGTACATTAACCCCAACCCTAACCCTAACACTAACACTACCCTGTACGCTAACCCTAACCCTAATCCTTACCCTAACCCATACACTAACGATAACCATAACCCTAACACTAATCCTACCCCGTACTCTAACCCTAAACCTAACCATAACCCTAACACTAACTCTAACCCGTACTCTAACACTAACCCTAACCCTAAACGTAACCCTAACCCTTACGCTAACCCTAACCCGTACCCTAACACTAACCCTAACCTTAACACTATCCCTAACCGTACTCTAACCCTAAACCTAACCCTAACTCTAACCCTAACCTGTACTATAACCCTAAACCTAACCCAAACCATAATCTAACCTTAACCCATAATCTAACCCTATCCCGTAGCCTAACCCTAAATCTAACCCTAAACCGTAACACTAACCCTAACCCTATTCCTTACCCTATGCCGTACCCAAATGGAACACCTAACCCGTACCCTAACACTAACCCAAACCCGTACTCTAACCCTAACCATAACCCTAACCCTATCCCTAAACCGCACCCTAAACTTAACCCTAACCCTAACACTAACCTTAACCCTTAACCGTACTTTAACCCTAAACCACACCCTAAACCTAACCCTAACTTTAACCGTAACCCTAACCCGTAACCTAACCCTAAAACTAACCCGTACCCTAACCCCAACCCTAACCCTAACCCATACCCTAACACTAACCCTAACACTAACCCTGACACTAAACCTAACCCTAACCCGTACGCTAACCCTAACCCTAACCCTAACCCGCACCCTAAACCGAACCATAACCCGTACCCTAACCCTATCCCGTAACCTAATCCTAACCCTAACCCTAAACTTATCCCGTACGCTAACCCTATCCCATACCCTAAACCTAACCCTAACCCGTAACCTAAACCTAAGCCTAACCCTAAGCCTAACCCGTACATTAACCCTAACCCTAACCCTAACACTAACCCTACCCCGTAATCTAACCCTAACCCTAACCCTAACCCTAACCCTAACCCTAACCCTAACCAATACCCTAACCCTAACCCTAAACCTTTCCCTAACCCTAACACTAACCCTAATCCTTACTCTAACTGTACTCTAACCCTAACCCTAAACCTCACCCTAACCCTAACCCGTACTGTAACCCTAACATGTAACATAACCCTAACTCTAACCCGTACCCTAACCCTAACCCTAACTCATAGCCTAACACTAACCCTGACCCTAACCCTAACCCGTACCCTAAACTTAACCCGTACCCTACCCCTAAACCTAACCCTAAGCCGTACCCTAAACCTAACCCTAACCCTAACTCATACCCTAACCCTAACCCTAACCCTGACCCTAACCCTAACCCGTACCCTAAACCTAACCCATACACTAACCCTAATCCTAAACCTAACGTTAACCCTAACTCTTACCCTAAACCTAATCCTAACCCTTGACCTAACCCGTACCCAACCCTATCTCGTACCCTAACCCTAAACCTAACCCGTACCCAAACCTAACAGTAACCCTAACCCATTCCCTAGCACTAAGCTTAACCCTATACCTAATTCTAACCCACACCCTAAACCTAAACCTAACGCTAACCCTAACCATAACCCTTACCTGTACCCTGACCCTAAGCATACCCTAACACTAACCCCAACCTGAACCGTAACCCTAACCCGTACCCTAACCCTAAAACTAACCCTTACCCTAACCCAAACCCTAACCCTCACCCGCACCTAAACCTATCCATAACCCGTAACCTAACCCTTACCCGTAACCTAAACCTAACCCTAACCCTAAACTTAACCTCAACACTAAACCTATCCCGTACCCTAAACCTAACCCTAAACTATACACTAACCCTAACCCTAACCCTAACACTATCCGTACACTAAGCCTAACCCTAACCCTAACACTAACCCTAACCCGTACTCTAACACTAAACCTAACCCTAAACCTAACCCTAACCCGTACTCTAACCATAACCCGTACACTAACACTAACCCTTACACTAACCCTAAACCTAACCCATACCCTAACCCTAAAAGTAACCCTAACCCGTACCCAAACTTTAACCCTAACACGTACCCTAACCCTAACCCTAACCCGCACACTAAACCTAACCCTAACCCTAGACCTAACACGTACACTAAACCTATCCCGTACCCTAACCTTAACCCTAACCCATACCGTAACCCTAACACTAACCCTAACCGTAACCCTAATCCGTACCCTAACCCTACCCGTAGCCTAACACTAACTCTAACCCTAACTCCCAACCCTAACCCTAACCCTTACCCTAACCCGTACCCAAACGGTAAACCTATCCCGTACCCTAACACTAACCCAAACCCGTACTCTAATCCTAACCTAGCCCTAACCCTAACCCTAACACGTACCCTAACCCTTCCCGTAGCCTAACCCTAACTCTAACCCTAACCCCTAACCCTATCCCTAACCCTAACCCTAACCCTTACCCTAACACGTACCCAAACGGTAAACCTAACACATACCCTAACACTAACCCAAACCCGTACTCTAAACCTAACCCTAACCCTAACCCTAACCCTAACCCTAACCCGCACCCTAAACTTAACCCTAACCCTAATGCAAACCATAACCCTTAACCGTAACCTAACCCTAACCCATACCCTAACCCTAAACCTAACCTTAACCATAACCCTAACTCGTACCCTAACCCTAAAACTAACCCGTATCCTAAACCCAACCCAAACCTTAACACGTACACTAACACTAACCCTAAACATAACCCTGACCCTAAACCTAACCCTAACCGCACACTAACCCTAACCCTAACCCTAACATTTACACTGACCCTATCCCGTACTCTAAACCTAACCCTAACCCTAACCCTAACCCTAACCCGTACTCTAACCTTAACGCTAAACCTAACACTAACCATAACCCTAACACTAACCCTAACCAGTACTCTAACCCTAAACGTAACCCTAACACTAACCCTAACCCCCTACTATAAGCCTAAACCTAAACCTAAACCTTACCTTAACCCTAAGTCGTACCGTAACCCGAACCCGTATCCAACCCTAACCCTAACCCTAAACCTAACCCTAACCTTTACCTTAACCCTTACCCTAATCCCGTACCCCAACCCTAACCCTAACCTGCATCCTAAACCTAACCCTAACCCTAGACCTAACCCATAGCCTAACCCTAACCTGTACCCTAACACTAACCCGAACCCTAACCCTAACACTAACCCTAACCCTAAGCCGTACACTAACCATAACCCTAACCCATACCCTAAACCTAAACCGTACACTAATCCTAACCCAGGGCCTAACTCTAACACGCACCGTAAACCTAAACCTAACCCTAGACATAACCCGTACCTTAACCCTATCACGTACCCTAACCCTAGTCCTAACCCGTATCCTAACCCTAACACTAACCCTAACCCTAACACTAACCCTAAACCGTGCACTAACCCTAACCCTAGCCCTAACCCGTACCCTAACCCTAACCCACACCAAAACCTAACCCTAACCCGTACCCTATCCCTAACCCGTAATCTAAACCTAACCCTAACCCTAAACTTAACCCGTACACTAACCCTATCCCATACCCTAAACCTAACCCTAACCCGTAACCTAACCCTAAATCTAACCCTAACACTATCCGTACACTAACCCTAACCCTAAACCTAACACTAACCCTAACACGTACTCTAACACTAACCCTAACCCTAAACCTAACCCTAACCCGTAATCTAACCCTAACCCGTAACCTAACCCTAACCCAGGGCCTAACTCTAACCCGCACAGCAAAAATAGTCCTAACCCTAGACCTAACACTTACACTAAACATATCCCGTACTGGAACCTTAACCCTAACCCGTACCGGTACCCTAACATTAACCGTAACCCTAACCCTAACCCTAAACCTAAACCTAACCCGTACACTAACCCTAACCCGAACCCTAGCCCTAACCGTAACCCGTACCCTAACCCTAACCCCTAACCCTAACCCTAACCCTAACCCGCACCTAAACCTAACCCTAACCCTAACCCGCACCTAAACCTAACCTTAACCCGTACCCAAACCCTAACCCTCATCCTAATCCTATCCGTACACTGACACTAACCCTAACCCTAAACCTAACCCTAACCCGTACTCTAACCCTAACCCGTACACTAACACTAACCCTAACCCGTACTCTAACCCTAAACCTAACCCTAACTCTAACCCTAATCCGTACTATAACCCTAACCCGTACCCTAACACTAACCCTAACACTAACAATAACCCTACCCCGTACTCTAACCCTAAACCTAACCCTAACTCTAACCCTAACCCGTAATGTAACCCTAACCCTAAACCTAACCCTAACCCTAACCCATACAGTAACACTAACGCCTACCCTAACCCTAACCCTAACCCTAAACGTAACCCTAACCTTGACCCTAAACCTAACCCTAACCCGTACCCTAACCCTAAACCGAAACCTAACCCTAACCCTAAACCTAACCCGTACCTTAACCCTAAATGTAACCCTAACCCTTACCCAAACCCTAACCCTAACATGCACCCTAACCCTGACCCTAACCCTAACATGCACACTAAACCTAACCCTAACCCTAGACCTAACACCTAAACTGACCCTATCCCATACCCTAAACTTAAACCTAACCCATAACGTAACCCTAACACTAACCCTAACCCTAAACCTAACCCATACCCTAACCCGACCCGTAGCCTAACACTAACTCTAAACCTAACCCCTAACTCTAACCCTAACCCTTACCCTAACCCATACCCTAACCCTTACCATAACCTAACACTAATCCTACCCCGTACTCTAACCCTAAACCTAACCCTAACCCTAACACTAACCCTAACCCGTACTCTAACACTAACCCTAACCCTAAATATAACCCTAGCCCTTACGCTAAGCCTAACCCGTACCCTAACACTAACCCTAACACTAACACTATCCCTAACTGTACTCTAACCCTAAACCTAACCCTAATTCTAACCCTAACCAGTACTATAACCCTAAACCTAACCCTAACCATAACCTAACCTTAACCCGTAATCTAACCCTATGCCGTAGCCTAACCCTACCTCTAACCCTAAACCCTAACCCTAACCCTAACCCTATTCCTTACCCTATGCCATACCCAAACGGAACACCTAACCCGTACCCTAACACTAACCCAAACCCGTACTCTAAACCTAACCATAACCCTAACCCTATCCCTAAACCGCACCCTAAACTTAACCCTAACCCTAACACTAACCTTAACCCTTAACCGTACCCTAACCCTAACACACACCCTAACCCTAACCCTAACTTTAACTGTAACCCTAAACCGTAACCTAACCCTAAAACTAACCCGTACCCTAACCCCAACCCTAACCCTAACCCATACCCTAACACTAACCCTAACACTAACCCTGACCCTAAACCTAACACTAACCCGTACACTAACCCTAACCCTAACCCTAACCCGCACCCTAAACCTAACCATAAACCGTACCCTAACCCTACCCCGTAACCTAATCCTAACCCTAAACCTAAACTTATCCCGTACGCTAACCCTATCCCATAGCCTAAACCTAAACCTAACCCGTAACCTAACCCTAAACCTAACCCTAAACCTAACCCGTACATTAACCCTAACCCTAACCCTAACACTAACCCTACCCCGTAATCTAAACCTAACCCTAACACTAAACCTAACCCTAACCCATACCCTAACCCTAACCCTAAACCTTTCCCTAACCCTAACACTAACCCTAACCCTTACTCTAACCCTAACCCTAACCCTTACCCTAACTGTATTCTAACCCTAACCCTAAACCTCACCCTAACCCTAACCCATACTGTAACCCTAACATGTAACATAACCCTAACTCTAACCCGTACCCTAACCCTAACCCTAACTCATAGCCTAACACTAACCCTGACCCTAACCCTAACCCATACCCTAACCCTAAACCTAACCTTAACCATAACCCTAACTCGTACCCTAACCCTAAAACTAACTCGTACCCTAACCCCAACCCTAACCTTAACACGTACACTAACACTAACCCTAAACCTAACCCTGACCCTAAACCTAACCCTAACCGCACACTAACCCTAACCCAAACCCTAACCCTAACGCTAACCCTATCCTGTACCCGAAACCTACCCCTAACCCGTATCCTATCCCTAAACTTAACCCTAAGGCTAAACCATACATTAAACCCAAACCTAACCCTAACACTAACCCTAACACTAACCCATAGACTAACCCTAACCGAAACCCTAACCCTAACCCTAACCCTAACCCTAACCCTAACCCTAACCCTAACCCGTACACTAACCCTAACACTAACCCTAAACTTACCCTTATGCTAACCCTAACCCTAACCCTAACACTAACCTTACCCGTACTCTAACCTAACCCTAACACTACACCTAAACCTAACCCGTACTCTAACTGTAACCCTAACCCTAACACTAACCATAACCCTAACACTAAACCTAACACGTACTCTAACCCTAAACCTAACCGTAACACTAACCCTAAACCCCTACTATTATCTTAACCCTAAACCTAACCCTAAACCTAGACCAAACCGATACCCTGACCCTAACCCGTACCCTAACACTAACCCTAACCCTAACCCTTATCCTAACCCGTACCCAAACAGTAAACCTAACCCGTACCCTAACACTAACCCAAACACGTACTCTAATCCTAACCCTAAACCAAACCTGCACCCTTAACTTAACCCTAACCCTAACCCAAAACATGACCCCTAACCTTAACCTAACCCTAACCCATACCCTAAACCTAACCCTAACCTTAACCGTAACCCTAATCCGTAACTTAAATCTAACACTAACCCATATGCTAAACCCAACCCTAACCCTAACCCGTACCCTAACCCTAACCCTAACGCTAACACTAACCCTACCCCGTACTCTAACCCTAACAAAAACCCTAACCCTAACCCGTACCCTAACCCTAACCCTAACCCTATAACTAACCCTAACCCGTACTCTAACCCTAACCCTAACCCGTACCCTAACCCTAACCCTAACCGTATTCTAACCCTAACCCTAACCCTCACCCTAACCCTAACACGTACTGTAACCCTAACCCATACCATAACCCTAAACCTAACCCGTACCCTAACCCTAACACTAATTCGTACCCTAACCCTAACCCTGACAATAACCCTAACACTAACCCGTATCCTAAACCTAACCCATACCCTAACCCTAAACCTAACCCTAACCCGTGCTCTAACCCTATCCGGTACACTAACACTAAACCTAGTCCTAAACCTTGACCTAACCCGTAACCTAACCCTAACCCTAACCCATACCCAAACCCTAACAGTAACCGTAAACAATACCCTAGCGCAAACACTAACCCTAACCCTAACCCTAAACATTACCCGTACCCTAACCCTAACCCATAACATAACCCTAACCCTAAACTTAACCGTAACCCTGACTCGTACACTAAACCTAAAATTAACCCGTACCCTAACCCTAACCCTAACCCTAACACTAAAACTAACCCTAGTCTGTACTCTAACAAACCCTAACCCTAAACGTAACCCTAAACCATACGCTAACCCTAACCCGTACCCTAACACTAACCCTATACCTAACACTATCCCTAACCCATACTCTAACCCTAAACCTAACCCTATCTCTAAACCAAACCCGTACTATAACCCTAAACCTAACCCTAAACTTAAACCTAACCCTAACCCGTACTCTAACCCTATCTCGTAGCCTAACACTAACTCTAACCCTAACCCCTAACCCTAACCCTTACCTAACCCATAACCAAACGGTATACCTAACCCGTACCATCACACAAACCCAAACACGAACTCTAACCCTAACCCTAACCCTAACCCTAACCCTAAACCGCACCCTAAACTTAACCCTAACTCTAACGCTAATCATAAACCTTAACCGTACCCTAAACCTAACCCTAACTCGTACCCTAACCCTAACACTGACCCTAACCCTAACTCGTACACTAACCCTAACCCGTACCCTAACCCTAACCCTAACCCTATCCATAACCCTAACCCGTACCCTAAACCTAACCCTATCCCTTTTCCTAACCCGTACCCAAACCTATCCCATACCCTAACCCTAACCCTAACCCGTACCCAAACCCTACAAGTAACCCTAACCCATACCCTAGCGCTAACCCTAACCCTAACCCTAAGCCTAACCCGCACCCTAAACCTAAACCTAACCGTAAACCTAACCATAACCCTTACCCGTACCCTAACCCTAACCCATAACCTAACACTAACCCTAACCTTAACTGTAACCCTAAACCGTACCCTAACCCTAAAACTAACCCGTAACGTAACCCAAACCCTAACCCAAACCCGTACCATAACCCTATCCCTAATCCTAACCCTGACCATAAACCTAACCCTAACCCGTACCCTAACACTAACCCGCACCTAAACCTAAACCTAACCCGTACCCTAACCCTAAACCATAACCTAAACCTAAACCTAAACCTAAACTTATAATGTACACTAACCCTATCCCGTACCCTAAACCTAACCCTAACCTGTACCCTAACCCTACCCCTAACCCTAACCGTAACACTAACCCTAACCCATACTCTAACCCTAACCCTAACCCTAAACCTCACCCTAACCCGTACTCTAACCCTAACCCGTACCCTAACACTAACCCTTACCCTAACCCTAAACCTAACCCGTACCCTAAACCTGAATGTAACCCTTGACCTAACCTGTACCCAAACCTAATTCGTAACCTAACCCTCACCCAAACCCGTACCCAAACCCTAACAGTAACCCTAACCACACCCTAGCACTAACCCTAACCCTAACCCGAAGCCTAACCCGCACCCTAAACCTAAACCTAACCGTAACCCTAACCATAACCCTTACCCGTTCCCTAAACCTAACCCATAACCTAACACTAACCCTAACATTATCCGTAAACCTAACCCGCACCATAACCCTAAAAATAACCCTTACCGTACCCCCAAACCTAACCCTAACCCATACCATAACCCTATCCCTAATCGTAACCCGTACCCAAACCCTAACCATAACACGTACCCTAACCCTAACCCTAACCCTAAACCTTACTCTATCTCGTACCCAAATGGTAAACCTAACCCGTACCCTAACACTAACCCAAACCCATACTCTAACCCTAACCCTAACCATAACCATAACCCACATCCTAAACTTAACACTAACCCTAACCCAAACCATAACCCTTAACCATAACCTAACCCTAACCCATACCCTACCCCTAACCCTAAACTTAACTGTAACCCTAACCCATAACCTAACCCCAAAACTAACCCGTACCCGAACCCCAACCCTAACCCTAACCTGTACCCTAACACTAACCCTAAATCTAACCCTGACCTAAACCTAACCCTAACCCTTACACTAATCCTAACACTAACCCTACCCGCACCCAAAATCTAACCCTAACCCGAACCCTAACCCTAACCCGTGACCTAAACCTAACCATAACCCTAAACTTAACGCATACACTAACCCTATCCTGTACCCGAAACCTAGCCCTAACCCGTATCCTACCCTATACCTAACCCTAAGCCTAATCCGTACATTAAACCCAAACCTAACCCTAACACTAACCCTACCCCATACCCTAACCCTAAACCTAACCCTAACCCGTACACTAACCCTAACCCTAACCCTAACCCTAACCCTAACCCTAACCCTAACACTAACCCTAATCCGTACTCTAAACCTAACCCTAACCCTAACCCTAATCGTACTCTAACCCTAACCCTAAACCTCACCCTAACCATAACCTGTACTGTAAACCTAACCGGTACCATATCCCTAGCCCTAACCCGTACCCTAACCCTAACCCTAACCCTATCCGTACACTAACACTAACTCTAACCCTAACACTAACCCTAACCCGTACTCAAACCCTAACCCTAACCCTAAACCTAACCCTAACCCGTACTCTAAACCTATCCCGTAACCTAACACTAACCCTTACCCTAACCCTAAAACTAACCCGTACCCTAACCCTAAACGTAACTCTAACCCGTCCCCAAACCCTAACCGTAACACGTACCCTAACCCTAACCCTAACCCTAACACTTTCCCTAACCCGTACCCAAACGGTAAAACTAACCCGTACCCTAACACTAACCAAAACCCGTACTCTAACACTAACACTTACACTAACACTAACCCTACACCGTACTCTAACCCTAACCCTAAACCTAACCAGTACACTAACCCTAACCCTAACCCATACCCTAACCCTAACCCGTACCCTAAACCTAACCCTAACACTAACCCTAACCCGTACTCTAACCCTAATCCTAACCCTAACCCTAACCTGTACCCTAAACCTAAACCTAACCCTTGACCTAACCCGTACCCAACCCTATCCCGTAACCTAACCCTAAACTAACCCATACCCAAAAGGTAACAGTAACACTAACCCATTCCCGAGTGGTAACCCTAACACTAACCCTAACCCTAACCCGCACCCAAACCTAAAGCTAACCCTAACCCTAACCATAACCCTTACCCTAACCCTAACCCTAACCCTAACCCTAACCCATACTCTAATCCTAACCCTAACCCTAACCCTAACCGTACTCTAACCCTAACCCTAACCCATTCCCTAACCCCAACACTAACACTAAACCGCACCATACCCTATCACTAACCCTAACCCTGACCCTAAACCTAACCCTAAACTGTACCCTAACCCTAACCCTAACCCGCACCTAAACCTAACCCTAACGTGTACCCTAAACCTAACCCGTACCCTACCCCTAACCCTAACCCTAACCCGAACCCTAAACCTAACCCTAACCCTAACTCGTACCCTAACCCTAACCCTAACCCTGACCCTAACTCTAACCCTAACCCCTACCCTAAGCCTAACACATACCCTAACTCTAAACCTAACCCTAACCCTAAACCGTACCCTAAACCTAACCCTAACCCTTGACCTAACCCGTACCCAAACCTATCCCATACCCAAACCCTAAACCTAACACGTACCCAAAACCTTAAATTAACCCTAACCCATAACCTAGCGCTAACCCTAACCCTAACCCAAACCCGTCCCCTAAACCCAAACCTTACGCTAACCCTAAACATAACCCTTACCCATACCCTAACCCTAACCCATACCCTAACACTAACCCTAACCTTAACCATAACACTGACCCGTACCCTAACCCTAAAACTAACCCGTACCCTAACCCCAAACCTAACCCTAACCCGTAACCTAACCCTATCCCTAACGCTATACCTGACACTAAACCTAAACCTAACCCTAACCCATACCCTAACCGTGTCCCGTACCCTAAACTTAACCCTAACCCATACCCAAACCCTAACCCTAACTCGTACCCTAACCCTAACCCTAACTCTAACCCGCACACTAAACCTAACCCGAATCCTAGACCTAACATGTACACTAAGCCCATCCCGTACCCTAACCTTAACCCTAACCCGCACCCGAAACCAGCATTAACCCTAACCCTAAACCTAACCCATACCCATACACATACACTAACCCCAACCCTATACTGTACCCTCAACCATACCCTAACCCTATCCCGTAGCCTAATATTAACCCTAACCCATAACCCTAACCCTAACACTAACCCTACCGTAACCCGTACACAAACAGTAAACCTACACGTACCCTAACACTTCCAAACCCATACCCTACCCGTACCATAACACAAAACCGTACCGTTACCCATACCTTAACCGTAACCCTAACCCGTACACTAACCCGTACCATAACCCTAAACCTAACCCTAACCCTAACCCTAAATCTAACCCATAACCTACTCCTATCCCTAACCCGTTCCCTATCCCTAACCCGTACACTAAACCTAACACTAACCCGTACACTAACCGTAAATCTAACCCTAAACCTAACCCTAACCAATACCCTAAACCTAACCCGTAACCTAAACCTAAACCTAACGCTAAACTTAACCCGTACGCTAACCCTATCCCGTACCCTAAACCTAACCCTAACCCGTATCCTAACCCTAAACCTAACGCTAAGCCTAACCCGTAACATTAACCCTAACCCTAACCCTAACACTAACCCTACCACGTACTCTAACCCTAACCCTAACCCGTACCCGTACCCTAACCCTTACCCTAACACTAACCCAAACCTGTACTCTAACCCTAACCCTAACCCTAACCCTAACCGTACTCTAAACCTAACCTAACCCTCACCCTAACCTTAATCGGTACTGTAACCCTAACCTGTACCAATACCCTAACCCTAACCCATACCCTAACCCTAACCCTAACTCGTACCCTAACCCTAACCCTAACCCTGACCCTAAACCTAACCCTAACCAATACCCTAAACCTAACCCATAACCTAAACCTAACACTAACCCTAAACTTAACCCGTACGCTAACCCTATCCTGTACCCTAAACCTAACCCTAACCCGTTCAGTAACCCTAACCCGTAACCTAACCCTAACCCTGACCCTAATCTTAACCCTATCCCGTACCCTAACCCTAAACCATACCCTAACCCGAACCCTAAACCTAACCCGTACCCTAAACCTAAACGTAACCCTAACCCGTACCCAAACCCTAACCCTAACACGTACCCTAACCATAACCCGTACCCTAACCCTAACCCGCACGTAAACCTAACCCAAAACCGTACCCTAACCCTAACCCATAACCTAAACCTAACACTAACCCTAAACTTAACCCGTACACTAACACTATCCCGTACCCTAAACCTAACCCAAACCCGTACCCTAACACTAACCCTAACCCTAACCCTACCGTACACTAACCCTAACCCTAACCCTAACACTAACCCTAACCCGTACTCTAACCCTAACCCTAACCCTAAACCTAACCCTAACCCGTACTCTAACCCTAACCCGCAACCTAACACTAACACTTACCCTAACCCTAAACCTAACCCGTACCGTAACCCTAAACATAAGCCTAACACGTACCCAAACCCTAACCCTAACATGTACCCTATCCCTAAACCTAACCCTAACGTGCACACTAAACCTAACCCTAACACTAGACCTAACACGTACACTAACCCTATCCCGTAACCTAACCTTAACCCTTACCGTAACCCTAACACTAACCCTAACCCTAACCCTAACCCTAAGCCTTACACTAACCCTAACCCGAACCCTAACCCTAAACCTAACCCGGAACCTAACCCTACCCGTTACCTAACCGTAATTCTAACCCTAACCCCTAACCCTAACCCTAACCCTAACCCTTACCCTAAGCCGTACCCAAACGGTAAACCTAACCCATACCCTAAAACTAACCCAAACCCGTACTCTAACCCTAACCCTACCCTAACCCTAACCAGCACACTAAACTTAACCCTAACCCTAACCCAAACCATAACCCTTAACCGTAACCTAACCTAACCCATACCTTAACCCTAACCCTAACCTTAACCATAACGCTAACCCGTATCCTAACCCTAAAACTAACCCGTACCCTGAACCAACCCTAACCCTAACCCGTACCCTAACCCTAACCCGTAACCTAAACCTAACCCTAACCCAAACTTAACCCATACGCTAACCCTATCCGTACCCTAAACCTAACCCTAACCCGTATCCTAACCCTAAACATAACCCTAAGTCTAACCCGTACATTAACCGTAACCCTAACCCTAACCCGTACTCTAACCCTAACTCTAACCCTAACCCTAACCCGTACCCTAACCCTAAACCTAACCCTAACCCTAACCCTAACACTAATCCTAACCCGTACTCTAGCCCTAACCCTAACCCAAACCCTAACCGTACTCTAAACCTAACCCTAACCCTAACCTTAACCCGTACTGTAATTCTAACTCATACCAATACCCTAACCCTAACCCGTACCCAAACCCTAACCCTAACTCGTACCCTAACCCTAAACCTAACCCTGACCCTAAACCTAACCCTAACCCGTACCCCAACCCTAACCCTAACCCATAACCTAGCGCTAACCCTAACCCTAATCCTAAGCCTAACCCGCACCCTAAACCTAACCCTAACCTTAAACGTAACCCTAACCCATACCCTAAACCTAAAACTAACCCGTACCCTAAACCCAACCCTAACCCTAACCCGTACCCTAACAATAACCCTAACCCTAACCCTCACGCAAAACCTAACCCTAACCCATACCCTAAACCTAAGCATAACCCTAAACTTAAACTGTACGCTAACCCTATCCCGTACCCTACACCTAACCCTAATCCGTATCCTAACCCTAAAGCTAACCCTAAGCCTAAACCGTACATTAATCCCAAACCTAACCCTAACACTAACCCTAAACCGTACTCTAACCTTAACCCTAACCCTAACACTAACCCTAACCCGTACCCTAACCCTAAACCTAATCCTAACCCTAACACTAACTGTACTCTAACCCTAACCCTAACCCTCACCCTAATCGTAAGTCATACTGTAACCCTAACCCATACCATAACCCTAAACCTAACCCGTAACCTAACCCTAACCCTAACTCATACCCTAACCCTAATCCTATCCCGTACACTAACCCTAACCTTAACCCTAACACTAACCCTAACCCGTACTCCAACCCTAAACCTTACCCTAAACCTAACACTAACTGTACTCTAAACCTAATCCTAACCCTCACCCTAACCCTAACCCGTATTGTAACCCTAACCCATACCATAACCCTAAAACTAGCACGTACCCTAACCCTAACCCTAACTCGTACCCGAACCCTAACCCTAAACCTAACCTATACCCTAACCCTAAAAGTAACCCTAGCCCGAATCCAAACCCTAACCCTAACCCTAACCCTAACCCGCACATTAAACCTAACCCTAACCCTAGACCTAACACGTACACTAACCCTATTCCGTACCCTAACCTTAACCCTAACCCGTACCGTGTCCCTAACCCTAACTCTAAATCTAACCCGTACACCTACCCTAACCAAACCTTAACCCTAACCCTAACCCGTACCCTAACCCTACCCGTAGCCTAATCCTAACTCTAAACCTAACCCTAACCCTAGGTCTAACCGTAACCCGTACCCGAACCCATACCCAAACGGTAAACCTAACCCGTACCGGAAAACTAACCCAAATCCGTACTCTAACCCTAACCGTAACCCTAATCCTAACCCTCACCCACACCCTAAACTTAACCCTAACCCTAACCCAAACCATAACCCTTAACCATAACCTAACCCTAACCCATACCCTAACCCTAACCCTAACCTTAACCATAACCCTAATCCGTACCCAAACCCTAAAACTAACCCATACCCTAACCCCAACCCTAACCCTAACAAGTACCCTAACACTAACCCTACTCCTAACCCTGAACCTAAAACTAACCCAAACCTTACACTAACCCTAACCCTAACCCAAACCGCACCCTAAACCTAACCCTAACCCGTACCCTAACCCTAACCCGTAACCTAAACCGAACCCTAAACCTAAACTTAAACCGTTCGCTAACCCTATCCCATACCCTAAAACTAATCCTAATCCGTATCTTAAACCTAACCTAACCCTAAGCCTAAACCGTACTTTAACACCAACCCTAACCCTAACCCTAATCCTAGCTGTACTCTAACCCTAACCCTATCCCTAACCCGTACCCTAAACCTAACCCTAACCTTAACTCGTACCCTATCCCTAACAGTAAACCTGACCCTAACCCTAACCCTAACCCGTACCCTGACCTAACCCATACCCTAACCCAAACCCTAAACCTAACCCTAACCCTAACCCGTACCCTAAACCTAACCCTAACCCTTGACCTAACCCGTACCCAACCCTATCCCGTACCCTAACCCTAACCCTAACCCGTACCCAAAACCTAACAGTAACCCTAACCAATACCTTAGCGCTAACCCTAACCCTAAGCCTAAGCCTAACCCGCACCCTAAACCTAAACCTAACCCTAACCCTAACCATAACCCTTACCCGTATCCTAAACCTAACCCATACCCTAACAATAACCCTAACCTTAACCGTAACCCTAACCCATACCCTAACCCTAAAACTAACCCGTACCCTAACCCCAAACCTAACCCTAACACATACCATAATCCTTTTCCTAACCCTAACCCTGACCCTAAACCTAACCCTAACCCGTACCCTAACCCTAACCCGCACCTAATCCTAACCCTAAACGGTACCCTAACTCTAACCCATAACCTAAACCTAACCCTAACCCTAAACTTAACCCGTACACTAACCCTATCCTGTACCCTAAACCTAACCCTAACCCGAACCCTAAACCTAACCCTAACCCTAAACCTCTCCGTACACTAACCCTGACCATAACCTTAACACTAACCTTAACCCGTACTCTAACCCTAACCTTAACCCTAAACCTAACCCTAACCCGTGCTCTAACCATATCCCGTACCCTAACACTAACCCTTACCCTAATCCTAAACCTAACCCGTACCCTAACCCTAAACGTAACCTTAACCCCTACCCAAACCCTAACCCTAACACATACTCTAACACTAACCCTAACCCTTACCCTAACCCGTACCCAAACGGTAAACCTAAACTGTACCCTAACACTAACCCAAACCCGTAATCTAACCCTAACCCTAACCCTAACACTAACCCTACCCCGTACTCTAACACTAAACCTAAACCTAACCCTAACTCGTACCGTAACTCTAACCCTAACACTAACCCTAACCCGTACTCTATCCCTAACCCTAACCGTATTCTAACACTTACCCTAACCCTCACCCTAACCCTAACCCGTACTGTAACCCTAACCCATACCATAACCCTAAACCTAACCCGTACCCTAACCCTAACCCTAATTCGTACCCTAACCCTAACCCTGACCCAAACCCTAACCCTAACCCGTATCCTAAACCTAACCCATACCCTAACCCTAAACCTAACCCTAACCCGTGCTCTAACCCTATCCCGTACACTAACACTAACCCTAATCCTAACCCTTGACCTAACCCGTAATCTAACCGCAACCCTAACCCGTACCCAAACCCTAACAGTAACCCTAAACCATACCCTAACGCTAACACTAACCCTAACCCTAATGCTAAACCATTACACGTACCCTAGCCCTAACCCATAACCTAACCCTAACCCTAAACTTAACTGTAACCCAGACCAGGACCCTAAACCTAAAATTAACCCGTACCCTAACCCCAACCCTAGCCCTAAGCCGTACCCTAACCCTAACCCTAACCTTAACCCACACCTAAACCTAACCCTAACCCGTAACAAGCGTAACCCTAACACTAAACCCGTACGCTAACCCTAACTCGTACCCTAAACCTAACCCTAGCCCGTAAACTAACCCTAAACCTAACCCTAAGCCTAACCCGTACATTAACCCTAACCCTAACACTAACACTAACCCTACCCCGTACTCTACCCTAAACCTAACTCTAACCCTAACCCGTACCCTAACCCTAACCCTAACACTAACCCTACCCCGTACTCTAACCCTAACAAAAACCGTAACCCTAAACCGTACCCTAACCCTAACCCTAACCCTAACACTAACCCTAACCAGTACTCTAACACTAACCCTAACCCTAACCCTAACACTAACCCTTACCCTAAACCTAACCCTAACCCTAACCCTAACACTGACCCTAAACCGTACTCTAAAACTAACCCTAACCCTAACACTAACCCTACCCTGTACTGTAACACTAACCCTAATCCTAACCCTAACTCATGACATAACCCTATCCCTAACCCTTACCCAAACCCTAAGAGTAACCCTAACCCATACCCTAGCGCTAAACTTAACCCTAACCCTAAGCCTAAGCCGAACCCTAAACCTAAACCTAACCCTAACCCTAACCATAACCCTTATGCGTACCCTAACCCTAACCCATAACCTAACCCTAACCCGCACCTAAACCTTACCCTAACCCGTACCCTAACCCTAACCCGTAACCTAAACCTAAACCTAACCTTAAACTTATCCCGTACACTAACCCTATCCCGTACCCTAAACCTAAACCTAACCTGTACCCTAAACCTAACCCTAACCAAAACCCTCTCCGTACACTAACCCTAACCCTACCCTAACACTAACCCTAACATGAACTCTAAACCTAACCCTAACCCTAAACGTAACCCTAACCCGTAATCTAACCCTAACGCATACCCTAACACTAACCCTAACACTAACACTATCCCTAACCCGTGCCGTAACCCTAAACGTAACCCTAACCCGTACCCAACCCTAACCCTAACACGTACACTAACCCTAACCCTAACCCGCACACTAAAACTAACCCTAAACATAGACCTAACACGTACACTAAACCTATCTTGTATCGTAACCTTAACCCTAACCCGTACCGTAACCCTAACACTAACCTTAACCCTAACCCTAACCCTAACCCTAACCCTAACCCTAACCCATAGACTAGCCCTAACCCGAACCCTAACCCTAACCGTAACCCTCAATGTACCCTAACCCTAACCCTAACCCTAATCCGTACCCTAACACTAACCCTTACCCTAACCCTAAACCTAACCCATACCCTAACCCTAAACGTAAACCTAACCCGTACCCAAACCCTAACCCTAACACATACCCTAACCCTAACCCTATCCCTAACCCTTACCCTAACCCGTACCCAAACGGTAAACCTAACTCGTACCCTAACACTAAACCAAATCAGTACTCTAACCCTAAACCTAACCCTAAACCTAACCCTAACCCGTACCCTAACCCTTCCCGTAGCATAACCCTAACACTAACCCTAACCCCTAACCCTAAACCTCACCCTAACCCTTACCCTAACACGTACCCAAACGGTAAACCTAACATGTACCCTAACACTAACCCAAACCCGTACTCTAAACCTTACCCTAACCCTAAACCTAACCCGCACCCTAAACTTAACCCTAACCCTAGGGCAAACCATAACCCTTAACCGAAACCTAACCCTAACTCATACCCTAACCCTAACCCTAACCTTAATCGTAACCCTAACTCGTACCTTAACCCTAAAACTACCCCGTACCCTAACCCCAACCCTAACCTGAATGCGTACACTAACACTAACCCTAACCCTAACCCTGACCCTAAACCTAACCCTAACCACACACTAACCCTAACCCTAACCCTAACCCTAACACTAACCCTATCCCATATTCTAAAACTAACCCTAAACCTAAACCTAACCCTAACCCGTACTCTAACTTTAACCCTAAACCTAACACTAACCATAACCCTAACACTAACCCTAACCAGTACTCTAACCCTAAACGTCACCCTAACACTAACACTAAATCCCTACTATAATCCTAACCCTAAACCTAACCCTTAGCCTAACCCTAACTCGTACCGTAACCCGAGCCCGTACACCACCATAACCCTAAACATAAACCTAACGCTAAACCTGACCTTAAACCTAACCCTAATCCCGTACCCTAACCCTAACCCGCATCCTAACCCTAACCCTAAACCTAGAACTAACCCGTAGCCTAACCCTAACCCGTACCTTAACACTAACCCGTACCCTAAACCTAACATTAACCCTAACCCTAACCCGTACACTAACCATAACCCTAACCCATAACCTAACTCTAACCTGTACCCTAACCCTAACCCAGGGCCTAACTATAATCCGCACCCTAAACCTAACCCTAACCCTAGACATTACCCTTACCCTAACCCTATCCCGTACCCTAACCCTAGTCCTAACCCGTATCCTAACCCTAACACTAACCCTAAACCGTACACTAACCCTAACAATAACCCTAACCCGTACCCTAACACTAACCCGCACCGAAACCTAACCCTAACCCTAACCCGTAACCTAAACCTAACCCTAACCCTAAACTTAACCCGTACACTAACCCTATCCCATACCCTAAACCTAACCCTAACCCGTACCCTAACCCTAACTCTAACCCTAACCCTACCCGTACACTAACCTTACCCTAACCCTAACACTAACCCTAACCCGTACTCTAATACTAACCCTAACCCTAAACCTAACCCAAACCCGTACTCTAACACTAACCCGTACCCTAACACTAACCCATACCCTAACCCTAAACCTAACACGTACCCTAACCCTAAACGGAACCCTAACCTGTCCCCAAACCCTAACCCAAACACGTACTCTAATCCTAACCCTAACCCTACACCTAACCCTAACCCGCACACTAAACCTATCCCTAACCCTAGACCTAACACTTACACTAACCCTATCCTGTACCGGAACCTTAATCCTAACCTGTACCGGTACCCTAACACTAACCGTAACCCTAACCCTAACCCTAACCCTAACCCTAACCCTAACCTTAATTCGTACACTAACCCTAACTCGAACCCTAACCTTAGCTGTAACCGTACCCTAACCCTACCCGTAGCCTAACCCTAACTCTAACCCTAACCCCTAACCCTAACACTAACCTTAACCCTAACCCACACCTAAACATAACCCTAACCCTAACCCTAACCCGCACCTAAACCTAACCCTAACCCGTACCCGAACCCTAACCCGTAACCTAAACCTAAACCTATCCCTAAACTTAACCCGTACGCTAACCCTATTCCATACCCTAAACCTAAACCTAACCCGTACCCTAACCTTAACCCTAACCCTAACCCTATCCGTACACTGACCCTAACCCTAACCCTAAACATAACCCTAACCCGTACTCTAACCCTAACCCGTACCCTAACCCTAACCCATACACTAACACTAACCCTAACCCTAACCTGTACTCTAATCCTAAACCTAACCCTAACTCTCACCCTAACCCGTACTATAACCCTAACCCGTACCCTAACACTAACCCTAACCCTAACAATAACCCTACCCCGTACTCTAACCCTAAACCCAACCCTTACACTAACCCTAACCCTAACCCGTACAGTAACCCTAACGCGTACCCTAACCCTAACCCTGACCCTAAACCTAACCCTAACTGTACACTAACCCTAACACTAACCCTAACCCTAACACTAAATCTATCCCGTACTCTAACACTAACCCTAACCCTAATCCTAACCCTAACCCATACTCTAAACTTAACCCTAACCCTAACACTAACCATAACCCTAACACTAACCCTAACCAGTACTCTAACCCTAAACGTAACCCTAAAACTAACCCTAACTCCCTACTATAATCCTAACCCTAAACCTAACCCTTACCCTAAGCCTAACTCGTACCGTAACCCTAAACCATACCCAACACTAACCTTAACCCTAAACCTAACCCTATTCCTGACCCTAACACTAACCCTAATCCTGTACCCTAAGCTTAACCCTAACCCGCATCCTAAACCTAACCCTAAGCCTAGACTTAACCCTTAGCCTAACCCTAACCCGTAACCTAACACTAACCCTAACCCTAACCCATTACCTAACACTAAACCTAACACGTACCCTAACCCGTACCCTAACCCTAACCCGTCCCCTAACCCTAATCCTAACCCTAACACTAACCCTAACCCTCCACTATAACCCTAACCCTAAACCTAACCCTAACCCTAACTCGTACTGTTAACTTTATCCGTACCCTAACCGTAACCCTAAACCTAAACTTAACCGTAACTCTAACCCTAACCCTAACCCGAATCCCGTACCCTAACCCTAACCCTAACCCGCATCCTAAACCTAACCCTAACCCTAGACCTAACACGTACCCTAAGCCTAACCCGTACCCCAACACTAACCCTAACCCTAACCCTAACACGTACCCTAACCCTAACCAGTACACTAATCCTAACCCTAACCCTAACCCGTACCCTAACCCTAAACTGTACCCAAACTCTTACCCTAACACGTACCCTAACCAATACTCTAACCCGCACACTAAACCTATCCCTAACCCGCACACTACACCTATCCCTAACCCTAGACATAACATGTACACTAACCCTATCCCGAACCCTAACCTTAACCCTAACCCGTACCGTAACCCTAACACTAACCCTAACCCTAACCCTAAACCTAACCCTAACGTGTACCCTAACCCTCACCCGAACGCTAACCCTAACCCTAACCCGTACCCTAACCCTACCCGTAGCCTAAACCTAACTCTAACCCTAACGCCTAAACCTAACCCTATCCCTAATTCTTACCCTAACCCTTACCCAAACGGTAAACCTAACCCGTACCATAACACTAACCCAAACCCGTACTCTAACCCTAACCCTAAAACTAAACCTAACCCAAACCCGCACCCAAAACTTAACCCTAACCCTAACCCAAACTATAACCCTTAACCGTAACTTAACCCTAACCCATACACTCAACCTAAACCTAACCTTAACCATAACCCTAACCCGTACCATAAACCTAAAACTAACCCGTACACTAACCCTAACTCTAACCACAACCTGTACACTAACACTAATCCTAACCTTAACCCTGACCCTAAACCTAACCCTAACCCTTACACTAACCCTAACCCTAACCCTAACCCACACCCTAAACCTAACCCTAACCCGTACACTAACCCTAACCCTAAACTTAACCCGTATGTTAACCCTATCCCGTACCCTAAACATAACCCTAACCCATATTCTAACCCTAACGTAACCCTAAGCTAACCCGTACATTAATCCTAACCCTAAACCTAACACTAACCCTACCCCATACTCTAACCCTAACCATAAACCTAACCCTAACCCGTAACCTAAACCTAACCCTAACCCTAACTCGCACCGATAACTTTACACTTACCCTAACCGTAACACTAAACCTAAAACTTAACCGTAACCCTAAACCTAACCCTAACCCGAATCCCGTACCCTAAACCTAACCCTAACCCGCATCCTAAACCTAACCCTCACCCTAGACCTAACCCGTACCCTAACCCTAACCCGTACCCTAACACTCACCCTAACACTAATTCTAACACGTACCCTAACCCTAACCAGTACCCTAATCCTAACCCTAACCCGTACCCTAACCCTAAACTGTACCCAAACCCTTACCCTAACACGTACCCTAACCCGAACCCTAACCCGCACACTAAACCTAACCCTAACCCTAGACCTAACACGTACGCTAACCCTATCCCATACCCTAACCTTAACCCTAACCAGTACCGTAACCCTAACACTAACCCTAAACCTAACCCTGACCCTAACGCGTACACTAACCCTCACCCGGACGCTAACCCTAACCCTAACCCGTACCCTAAGCCTACCCATAGTCTAAAACTAACTCTCACCCTAACGCCTAAACCTAACCCTAACCCTATCCCTAACCCTTACCCTAACCCGTACCCAAACGGTAAACCTAACCCGTACCCTAACACTAACCCAAACCCGTACTCTAACACTAACCCTAAACCTAACCCTAACCCTAACCCGCACCCTAAACTTAACCCTAAACCTAACCCAAATTATAACCGTTAACAGTAACCTAACCCTAACCCATACCCTCAACCTAAACCTAACCTTAAGCATAACCCTAACCCGTACCATAACCCTAAATCTAACCCGTACCCTAACCCGAACCCTAACCATAAACTGTACACTACCTAACCCTGACCCTTAACCTAACTCTAACCCTTACACTAAACCTAACCCTAAACCTAACACGCACCCTAAACCTAACCCTAACCCGTACCCTAACCCGTAACCTAAACCTAACCCTAACACTAAACTTAACCCATACGCTAACCCTATCCCGTAACCTAAACATAACCCTAACCCATATCCTAACCCTAACATAACCTTAAGCTAACCCGTACATCAACTCTAACCCTAACCCTAACAGTAATCCTACCCTGTACTCCCCTAACCCTAACCCTAAACCTAACCCGTAACCTAAACCTAACCCTAACCCTAACTCATACCCTAACCCTAACCCTAACCCTGACCCTAACCCTAACCCTAAACCGTACCCTAAACCTAACCCATACCATAACCCTAACCCTAAACCTAACACTAACCCTAACCCGTACCCTAAACTAACCCTCAACCTTCACCTAACCCGTACCCAACCCTTTCCCGTGCTCTAAACCTAACACTAACCCTAACCCTAATCCGTACCCTAACCCTAACCCTAACCCTAACCCTAACACTAACCCTAACCCGTACTCTAACCCAAACCCTAACAGTAACCCTAACCGTACTCTAAACCTAACCCTAACCCTCACTCTTACCCTAACACGTACTGTAACACCAACCCGTACCAATACCCTAAACCTAACCCGTACCCTAACCCTAACCCTAACTCGTACCGTAACCCTAACCCTAACCCTAACCCTGACCCTAACCCTAACCCTAAACCGTACCCTAACCTAACCCTATCCCGTAACCTAACGCTAACCCTAACCCTAACCCTGATGCTAACCCTAACCCGTACCCTAAGCCTAACCCATACCAAAAACCTAAACCTAATCCTAACCCTAACACTAACCTGTACCCTAAACCTAAACCTAACCCTTGACCTAACCCGTACCCAACCCTATCCCGTAACCTAACCCTAACTAACCCGTACACAAACCGTAACAGTAACACTAACCCATTCCCGAGCGCTAACCCTAACACTAACCCTAACCCTTACCCTAACCCGCACCCAAACCTAAAGCTAACCCTAACCCTAACCATAACACTTACCCTAACCCTAACCCTAACCCGAACCCTACCCCGTACTCTAATCCTAACCCTAACCCTAACCCTAACCGTACTCTAACCCTAACCCTAACCCATTCCCTAACCCCAACACTAACACTAAACCGCACCATACCCTATCACTAACCCTAACCCTGACCCTAAACCTAACCCTAAACCGTACCCTAACCCTAACCGTAACCCGCACCTAAACCTAACCCTAACGTGTACCCTAAACCTAACCCGTACCCTACCCCTAACCCTAACTCTAACCCGAACCCTAAACCTAACCCTAACCCTAACTCGTACCCTAACCCTAACCCTAAACCTGACCCTAACTCTAACCCTAACCCCTACCCTAAGCCTAACATATACCCTAACTCTAAACCTAACCCTAACCCTAAACCGTACCCTAAACGTAACCCTAACCCTTGACCTAACCTGTACCCAAACCTATCCCATACCCAAACCCTAAACCTAACACGTACCCAAAACCTTAAATTAACCCTAACCCATAACCTAGCGCTAACCCTAACCCTAACCCAAACCCGTCCCCTAAACCCAAAACTTACGCTAACCCTAAACATAACCCTTACCCGTACCCTAACCCTAACCCATACCCTAACACTAACCCTAACCTTAACCATAACACTGACCCGTACCCTAACCCTAAAACTAACCCGTACCCTAACCCCAAACCTAACCCTAACCCGTAACCTAACCCTATCCCTAACGCTATACCTGACACTAAACCTAAACCTAATCCTAACCCATACCCTAACCGTGTCCCGTACCCTAAACTTAACCCTAACCCATCCCCAAACCCTAACCCTAACTTGTACCCTAACCCTAACCCTAACTCTAACCCGCACACTAAACCTAACCCGAATCCTAGACCTAACATGTACACTAACCCCATCCCGTACCCTAACCTTAAACCTAACCCGCACCCGAAACCAGCATTAACCCTAACCCTAAACCTAACCCATACCCATACACATACACTAACCCCAACCCTAAACCGTACCCTCAACTGTACCCTAACCCTACCCCGTAGCCTAATATTAACCCTAACCCCTAACCCTAACCCTAACACTAACCCTACCGTAACCCGTACACAAACAGTAAACCTACACGTACCCTAACACTAATCCAAACCCATACCCGAACCCGTACCATAACACAAAACCATACCGTTACCCATACCTTAACCGTAACCCTAACCCGTACACTAACCCGTACCATAACCCTAAACCTAACCCTAACCCTAACCCTAAATCTAACCCATAACCTACTCCTAACCCTAACCAGTTCCCTATCCCTAACCCATACACTAAACCTAACCCTAACCCGTACACTAACCGTAAATCTAACCCTAAACCTAACCCTAACCAATAACCTAAACCTAACCCGTAACCTAAACCTAAACCTAACGCTAAACTTAACCCGTACGCTAACCCTATCCCGTACCCTAAACCTAACCCTAACCCGTATCTTAACCCTTAACCTAACGCTAAGCCTAACCCGTAACATTAACCCTAACCCTAACCCTAACACTAACCCTACCACGTACTCTAACCCTAACCCTAACCCTAACCCGTACCCTAAACCATACCCTAACCCTTACCCTAACACTAACCCAAACCTGTACTCTAACCCTAACCCTAACCCTAACCCTAACCGTACTATAAACCTAACCTAACCCTCACCCTAACCTTAACCGGTACTGTAACCCTAACCTGTACCAATACCCTAACCCTAACCCGTACCCTAACCCTAACCCTAACTCGTACCCTAACCCTAACCCTAACCCTGACCCGAAACCTAACCCTAACCAATACCCTAAACCTAACCCATAACCTAAACCTAACACTAACCCTAAACTTAACCCATACGCTAACCCTATCCTGTACCCTAAACCTAACCCTAACCCGTTCAGTAACCCTAACCCGTAACCTAACCCTAACCCTGACCCTAATCTTAACCCTATCCTGTACCCTAACCCTAAACCATACCCTAACCCGAACCCTAAACCTAACCCGTACCCTAAACCTAAACGTAACCCTAACCCGTACCCAAACCCTAACCCTAACACGTACCGTAACCATAACCCGTACCCTAACACTAACCCGCACGTAAACCTAACCCAAAACCGTACCCTAACCCTAACCCATAACCTAAACCTAACACTAACCCTAAACTTAACCCGTACACTAACACTATCCCGTACCCTAAACCTAACCCAAACCCGTACCCTAACACTAACCCTAACCCTAACCCTACCGTACAGTAACCCTAACCCTAACCCGTACTCTAACCCTAACCCTAACCCTAAACCTAACCCTAACCCGTACTCTAACCCTAACCCGCAACCTAACACTAACACTTACCCTAACCCTAAACCTAACCCGTACCGTAACCCTAAACATAAGCCTAACACGTACCCAAACCCTAACCCTAACATGTACCCTATCCCTAAACCTAACCCTAACGCGCACACTAAACCTAACCCTAACCCTAGACCTAACACGTACACTAACCCTATCCTGTAACCTAACTTTAACCTTAACCCTTACCGTAACCCTAACACTAAACCTAACCCTAACCCTAACCCTAAGCCTTACACTAAACCTAACCCGAACCCTAACCCTAAACCTAACCGGAACCTAACCCTATCCGTTACCTAACCGTAACTCTAACCCTAAACCCTAACCCTAACCCTAACCCTAACCCTTACCCTAAGCCGTACCCAAAAGGTAAACCTAACCCATACCCTAACACTAACCCAAACCCGTACTCTAACCCTAACCCTACCCTCACCCTAACCAGCACACTAAACTTAACCCTAACCCTAACCCAAACCATAACCCTTAACCGTAACCTAACCTAACCCATACCTTAACCCTAACCCTAACCTTAACCATAACGCTAACCCGTATCCTAACCCTAAAACTAACCCATACCCCGAAACCAACCCTAACCCTAACCCGTACCCTAACACTAACCCTAACCCTAACACAGACCCTAAACCTAACCTTATCACTTACACTAAAACTAAACCTAAACCTAACCCGCACCCTAAACCTAACCCTAACCCGTACCCTAACCCTAACCCGTAACCTAAACCTAACCCTAACCCAAACTTAACCCATACGCTAACCCTATCCGTACCCTAAACATAACCCTAACCAGTAACCTAACCCTAAACCTAACCCTAAGTCTAACCCGTACATTAACCCTAACCCTAACCCTACCCCGTACTCTAACCCTAACCCTAACCCTAACCCATACCCTAACCCTAAACCTAACCCTAACCCTAACCCTAACACTAACCCTAACCCGTACTCTAACCCTAACCCTAACCCTAACCCTAACCGTACTCTAAACCTAACACTAACCCTCACCCTAAACTTAACCCGTACAGTAATTCTAACCCGTACCAATACCCTAAACCTAACCCGTACCCAAACCCTAACCCTAACCCGTACCCCAACCCTAACCCTAACCCATATCCTAGCGCTAACCCTAACCCTAATCCTAAGCCTAACCCGCACCCTAAACCTAACCCTAACCTTAAACGTAACCCTAACCCATAACCTAACCCTAAAACTAACCCGTACCCTAAACCCAACCCTAACCCTAACCCGTACCCTAACAATAAACCTAACCCTAACCAGCACCCAAAACCTAACCCTAACCCGTACCCTAAACCTAAGCATAACCCTAAACTTAACCTGTACGCTAACCCTATCCCGTACCCTACACCTAACCCTAACCCGTATCCTAACCCTAAAGCTAACCCTAAGCCTAAACCGTACATTAATCCCAAACCTAACCCTAACACTAACCCTAAACCATACTCTAACCTTAACCCTAACCCTAACACTAACCCTAACCCGTACCCTAACCCTAAACCTAATCCTAAACCTAACACTAACTGTACTCTAACCCTAACCCTAGCCCTCACCCTAACCGTAAGCCATACTGTAACCCTAACCCATACCATAACCCTAAACCTAACCCGTAACCTAACCCTAACCCTAAGTCGTATCCTAACCCTAACCCTAACCCTAACACTAACCCTAACCCGTACCCTAACCCTAAACCTTACCCTAAACCTAACACTAACTGTACTCTAACCCTAATCCTAACCCTCACCCTAACCCTAACCCGTATTGTAACCCTAACCCATACCATAACCCTAAACCTAACACGTACCCTAACACTAACCCTAACTCGTACCCTAACCCTAACCCTAACCCTGACCCTAACCCTAACCCTAATCCGTACCGTAAACCTAACCCGTACTTTAAACCTAACCCTAACCCTAACCTGTACCCTAAACCTAACACTAACCCTAACTCGTACCCTAAACCTACTCTAAACCTGACCCTAACCCTAAACATAACCCATACCCTAAGCCTAACCCATACCCTAACCCTAACCCTAAACCTAACCCTAACCCTAAACCGTACCCTAAACTTAACCCTAACCCTCTACCTAACCAGTACCCAAACCTATCCCGTAACCTAACCCTAACCCTAACCCGTACCCAAACCCTAACAGTAACCCTAACCCATACCCTAGCGCTAACCCTAACCCTAACACTAACCCGGAACCTAAACCTAACTCTTACCCTGAACCTAACACTAACCCTATGCCGTACCCTAAACCTAAAGCGTACCCGAACACTAACCCTAAACCTAACCTATACCCTAACCCTAAAAGTAACCCTAGACCGAATCCAAACCCTAACCCTAACCCTAAACCGCACATTAAACCTAACCCTAACCCTAGACCTAACACGTACACTAACCCTATCCCGTACCCTAAACTTAACCCTAACCCGTACCGTGTCCCTAACACTAACCCTAACCCTAAATCTAACCCGTACACCTACCCTAACCAAACCTTAACCCTAACCCTAACCCGTACCCTAACCCTACCCGTAGCCTAATCCTAACTCTAAACCTAACCCTAACCCTAAGCCTAACCGTTACCCGTACCTGAACCCGTACCCAAACAGTAAACCTAACCCGTACCGGAAAACTAACCCAAATCCGTACTCTAACCCTAACCGTAACCCTAATCCTAACCCTCACCCGCACCGTAAACTTAACCCTAACCCTAACCCAAACCATAACCCTTAACCGTAACCTAACCCTAACCCATACCCTAACCCTAACCCTAACCTTAACCATAACCCTAATCCGTACCCAAACCCTAAAACTAACCCATACCCTAACCCCAACCCTAACCCTAACAAGTACCCTAACACTAACCCTACTCCTAACCCTGAACCTAAAACTAACCCAAACCTTACACTAACCCTAACCCTAACCCAAACCGCACCCTAAACCTAACCCTAACCTGTACCCTAACCCTAACCCGTAACCTAAACCGAACCCTAAACCTAAACTTAAACCGTTCGCTAACCCTATCCCATACCCTAAAACTAATCCTAATCCGTATCTTAAACCTAACCTAACCCTAAGCCTAAACCGTACTTTAACACCAACCCTAACCCTAACCCTAATCCTAGCCGTACTCTAACCCTAACCCTAACCCTAACCCGTACCCTAAACCTAACCCTAACCTTAACTCGTACACTATCCCTAACAGTAAACCTGACCCTAACCCTAACCCTAACCCGTACCCTGACCTAACCCATACCCTAACCCTAACCCTAAACCTAACCCTAACCCTAACCCGTACCCTAAACCTAACCCTAACCCCTGACCTAACCCGTACCCAACCCTATCCCGTACCCTAAACCTAACCCTAACCCGTACCCAAAACCTAACAGTAACCCTAACCCATACCATAACGCTAACCCTAACCCTAACCCTAAGCTTAACCCGCACCCTAAACCTAAACCTAACCCTAACCCTAACCATAACCCTTACCCGTATCCTAACCCTAACCCATACCCTAACAATAACCCTAACCTTAACCGTAACCCTAACCCATACCCTAACCCTAAAACTAACCCGTACCCTAACCCCAAACCTAACCCTAACCCATACCATAATCCTTTTCCTAACCCTAACCCTGACCCTAAACCTAACCTTAACCCGTACCCTAACACTAACCCGCACCTAAAACTAACCATAAACGGTACCCTAACTCTAACCCATAACCTAAACCTAACCCTAACCCTAAACTTAACCCGTACACTAACCCTATCCTGTACCCTAAACCTAACCCTAACCCGAACCCTAAACCTAACCCTAACCCGTGCTCTAACCATATACCGTACCCAGCACTAACCCTTACCCTAATCCTAAACCTAACCCGTACCCTAACCCTAAACGTAACCTTAACCCCTACCCAAACCCTAACCCTAACACGTACTCTAACACTAACCCTAACCCTTACCCTAACCCGTACCCAAACGGTAAACCTAAACTGTACCCTAACACTAACCCAAACCCGTAATCTAACCCTAACCCTAACACTAACACTAACCCTACCCCGTACTCTAACACTAAACCTAAACCTAACCCTAACTCGTACCGTAACTCTAACCCTAACACTAACCCTAACCCGTACTCTATCCCTAACCCTAACCGTATTTTAACACTTACCCTAACCCTCACCCTAACCCTAACCCGTACTGTAACCCTAACCCATACCATAACCCTAAACCTAACCCGTACCCTAACCCTAACCCTAATTCGTACCCTAACCCTAACCCTGACCCAAACCCTAAACTTAACCCGGATCCTAAACCTAACCCATACCCTAACCCTAAACCTACCCTAACCCGTGCTCTAACCCTATCCCGTACACTAACACTAACCCTAATCCTAAACTTTGAACTAACCCGTAACCTAACCCAAAACCTAACCCGTACCCAAACCCTAACAGTAACCCTAAACCATACCCTAACGCTAACACTATCCCTAAACCTAACTCTAACCATTAACCGTACCCTAACCCTAACCCATACCCTAACCCTAAACCTAAACTTAACCATAACACTGACCAGTACACTAAACCTAAAATTAACCCATACCCTAACCCGTACCCTAACCCTAACCCGTACCCTAACCCTAACCCTAACCCTAACCCACACCGAAACCTAACCCTAACCCGTAACCTAAACCTAAACCTAACCCTAAACTTAACCCGTATGCTAACCCTTTCCCATATAATTAACCTAACCCTAACCCATAAACTATCCCTAAACCTAACCCTAAGCCTAACCCATACATTAACCCTAACTCTGACACTAACACTAACCCTACCCCGTACTCTAACCCTAACCCTAACTCTAACCCTAACCCGTACACTAACCCTAACCCTAACCCTAACACTAACCCTAACCCGTACTCTAACCCTAACCCTAACCCTAACACTAACCCTACCCCGTACTCTAACACTAAACCTAAACCTAACCCTAACTCGTACCCTAACCCTAACCCTAACACTAACCCTAACCCGTACTCTATCCCTAACCCTAACTGTATTCTAACCCTTACCCTAACCCTCACCCTAACCCTAACCCGTACTGTAACCCTAACCCATACCATAACCCTAAACCTAACCCTAACCCGTGCTCTAACCCTATCCCGTACCCTAACACTAACCCTTACCCTAATCCTAAACCTAACCCGACCCTAACCCTAAACGTAACCCTAACCCCTACCCAAAACCTAACCCTAACACGTACTCTAACACTAACCCTAACCCTTACCCTAACCTGTACCCAAACGGTAAACCTAAACTGTACCCTAACACTAACCCAAACCCGTATCTAACCCTAACCCTAACCCTAACACTAAACCTACCCCGAACTCTAATACTAACCCTAACCCTAACCCGTACCCTAACCCTAACCCTAACACTAACCCTAACCCGTACTCTAACCCTAACCCTAACCCTAACACTAACCCTACCCCGTACTCTAACACTAAACCTAAACCTAACCCTAACTCGTACCCTAACCCTAACCCTAACACTAACCCTAACCCGTACTCTATCCCTAACCCTAACTGTATTCTAACCCTTACCCTAACCCTCACCCTAACCCTAACCCGTACTGTAACCCTAACCCATACCATAACCCTAAACCTAACCCGTACCCTAACCCTAACCCTAATTCGTACCCTAACCCTAACCCTGACCCAAACCCTAACCCTAACCCGTATCCTAAACCTAACCCATACCCTAACCCTAAACCTAACCCTAACCCGTGCTCTAACCCTATCCCGTACACTAACACTAACCCTAATCCTAAACTTTGAACTAACCCGTAACCTAACCCAAAACCTAACCCGTACCCAAACCCTAACAGTAACCCTAAACCATACCCTAACGCTAACACTATCCCTAAACCTAACTCTAACCATTAACCGTACCCTAACCCTAACCCATACCCTAACCCTAAACCTAAACTTAACCATAACACTGACCAGTACCCTAAACCTAAAATTAACCCATACCCTAACCCGTACCCTAACCCTAACCCGTACCCTAACCCTAACCCTAACCCTAACCCACACCGAAACCTAACCCTAACCCGTAACCTAAACCTAAACCTAACCCTAAACTTAACCCGTATGCTAACCCTTTCCCATATAATTAACCTAACCCTAACCCATAAACTATCCCTAAACCTAACCCTAAGCCTAACCCATACATTAACCCTAACTCTGACACTAACACTAACCCTACCCCGTACTCTAACCCTAACCCTAACTCTAACCCTAACCCGTACCCTAACCCTAACCCTAACCCTAACACTAACCCTAACCCGTACTCTAACCCTAACCCTAACCCTAACACTAACCCTACCCCGTACTCTAACACTAAACCTAAACCTAACCCTAACTCGTACCCTAACCCTAACCCTAACACTAACCCTAACCCGTACTCTATCCCTAACCCTAACTGTATTCTAACCCTTACCCTAACCCTCACCCTAACCCTAACCCGTACTGTAACCCTAACCCATACCATAACCCTAAACCTAACCCTAACCCGTGCTCTAACCCTATCCCGTACCCTAACACTAACCCTTACCCTAATCCTAAACCTAACCCGACCCTAACCCTAAACGTAACCCTAACCCCTACCCAAAACCTAACCCTAACACGTACTCTAACACTAACCCTAACCCTTACCCTAACCTGTACCCAAACGGTAAACCTAAACTGTACCCTAACACTAACCCAAACCCGTATCTAACCCTAACCCTAACCCTAACACTAAACCTACCCCGAACTCTAATACTAACCCTAACCCTAACCCGTACCCTAACCCTAACCCTAACACTAACCCTAACCCGTACTCTAACCCTAACCCTAACCCTAACACTAACCCTACCCCGTACTCTAACACTAAACCTAAACCTAACCCTAACTCGTACCCTAACCCTAACCCTAACACTAACCCTAACCCGTACTCTATCCCTAACCCTAACTGTATTCTAACCCTTACCCTAACCCTCACCCTAACCCTAACCCGTACTGTAACCCTAACCCATACCATAACCCTAAACCTAACCTGTACCCTAACCCTAACCCTAATTCGTACCCTAAACCTAACCCTGACCCAAACCCTAACCCTAACCCTAACCCTAACCCTAAACCTAACCCTAACCTGTACCCCAACCCTAACCCTAACCCATATCCTAGCGCTAACCATAACCCTAATCCTAAGCCTAACCCGCACCCTAAACCTAACCCTAACCTTAAACGTAACCCTAACCCATACCCTAACCCTAAAACTAACCCGTACCCTAAACCCAACCTTAACCCTAACCCGTACCCTAACAATAACCCTAACCCTAACCCGCACCCAAAACCTAATCCTAACCCGTACCCTAAACCTAAGCATAACCCTAAACTTAACCTGTACGCTAACCCTATCCCGTACCCTACACCTAACCCTAACCCGTATCCTAACCCTAAAGCTAACCCTAAGCCTAAACCGTACATTAATCCCAAACCTAACCCTAACACTAACCCTAAACCGTACTCTTACCTTAACCCTAACCCTAACACTAACCCTAACCTGTACCCTAACCCTAAACCTAATCCTAACCCTAACACTAACTGTACTCTAACCCTAACCCTAGCCCTCACCCTAACCGTAAGCCATACTGTAACCCTAACCCATACCATAACCCTAAACCTAACCCGTAACCTAACCCTAACCCTAAGTCGTACCCTAACCCTAACCCTAACCCTAACCCGTACACTAACCCTAACCCTAACCCTAACCCTAACACTAACCCTAACCCGTACCCTAACCCTAAACCTTACCCTAAACCTAACACTAACTGTACTCTAACCCTAATCCTAAACCTCACCTAACCCTAACCCGTATTGTACCCTAACCCATACCATAACCCTAAACCTAACACGTACCCTAACCCTAACCCTAACTCGTACCCTAACCCTAACCCTAACCCTGACCCTAACCCTAACCCTAACCCGTACCGTAAACCTAACCCGTATTTTAAACCTAACCCTAACCCTAACCCGTACCCTAAACCTAACACTAACCCTAACTCGTACCCTAAACCTACTCTAAACCTGACCCTAACCCTAAACATAACCCATACCCTAAGCCTAACCCATACCCTAACCCTAAACCTAAACATAACCCTAACCCTAAACCGTACCCTAAACGTAACCCTAACCCTCTACCTAACCAGTACCCAAACCTATCCCGTAACCTAAACCTAACCCTAACCCGTACCCAAACCCTAACAGTAACCCTAACCCATACCCTAGCGCTAACCCTAACCCTAACACTAACCCGGAACCTAAACCTAACTCTTACCCTGAACCTAACACTAACCCTATCCCGTACCCTAACCCTAAACCGTACCCGAACCCTAACCCTAAACCTAACCTATACCCTAACCCTAAAAGTAACCCTAGCCCGAATCCAAACCCTAACCCTAACCCTAACCCTAACCCGCACATTAAACCTAACCCTAACCCTAGACCTAACACGTACACTAACCCTATCCCGTACCCTAACCTTAACCCTAACCCGTACAGTGTCCCTAACACTAACCCTAACCCTAAATCTAACCCGTACACCTACCCTAACCAAACCTTAACCCTAACCCTAACCCGTACCCTAACCCTACCCGTAGCCTAATCCTAACTCTAAACCTAACCCTAACCCTAAGCCTAACCGTTACCCGTACCCGAACCTGTACCCAAACGGTAAACCTAACCCGTACCGGAAAACTAACCCAAATCCGTACTCTAACCCTAACCGTAACCCTAATCCTAACCCTCACCCGCACCGTAAACTTAACCCTAACCCTAACCCAAACCATAACCCTTAACCGTAACCTAACCCTAACCCATACCCTAACCCTAACCCTAACCTTAACCATAACCCTAATCCGTACCCAAACCCTAAAACTAACCCATACCCTAACCCCAACCCTAACCCTAACAAGTACCCTAACACTAACCCTACTCCTAACCCTGAACCTAAAACTAACCCAAACCTTACACTAACCCTAACCCTAACCCAAACCGCACCCTAAACCTAACCCTAACCCGTACCCTAACCCTAACCCGTAACCTAAACCGAACCCTAAACCTAAACTTAAACCGTTCGCTAACCCTATCCCATACCCTAAAACTAATCCTAATCCGTATCTTAAACCTAACCTAACCCTAAGCCTAAACCGTACTTTAACACCAACCCTAACCCTAACCCTAATCCTAGCCGTACTCTAACCCTAACCCTAACCCTAACCCGTACCCTAAACCTAACCCTAACCTTAACTCGTACCCTATTCCTAACAGTAAACCTGACCCGAAACCCTAACCCTAACCCGTACCCTGACCTATCCCATACCCTAACCCTAACCCTAAACCTAACCCTAACCCTAACCCGTACCCTAAACCTAACCCTAACCCTTGACCTAACCCGTACCCAACCCTATCCCGTACCCTAACCCTAACCCTAACCCGTACCCAAAACCTAACAGTAACCCTAACCCATACCATAGCGCTAAACCTAAACCTAACCCTAAGCCTAACCCGCACCCTAAACCTAAACCTAACCCTAACCCTAACCATAACCCTTACCCGTATCCTAACCCTAACCCATACCCTAACAATAACCCAAACCTTAACCATAACCCTAACCCATACCCTAACCCTAAAACTAACCCGTACCCTAACCCCAAACCTAATCCTAACCCATATCATAATCCTTTTCCTAACCCTAAACCTGACCCTAAACCTAACCCTAACCCGTACCCTAACACTAACCCGCACCTAAACCTAACCCTAAACGGTACCCTAACTCTAACCCATAACCTAAACCTAACCCTAACCCTAAACTTAACCCGTACACTAACCCTATCCTGTACACTAAACCTAACCCTAACCCGAAACCTAAACCTAACCCTAACCCTAAACCTATCCGTACACTAACCCTAACCCTAACCTTAACACTAAACCTAACCCGTACTCTAACCCTAACCATAACCCTAAACCTAACCCTAACCTGTGCTCTAACCATATCCCGTACCCTAACACTAACCCTTACCCTAATCCTAAACCTAACCCGTACCCTAACCCTAAACGTAACCTTAACCCCTACCCAAACCCTAATCCTAACACGTACTCTAACACTAACCCTAACCCTTACCCTAACCCGTACCCAAACGGTAAACCTAAACTGTACCCTAACACTAACCCAAACCCGTAATCTAACCCTAACCCTAACCCTAACACTAACCCTACCCCGTACTCTAACACTAAACCTAAACCTAACCCTAACTCGTACCCTAACCCTAACCCTAACACTAACCCTAACCCGTACTCTATCCCTAACCCAACCGTATTCTAACCCTTACCCTAACCCTCACCCTAACCCTAACCCGTACTGTAACCCTAACCCAACCATAACCCTAAACCTAACCCGTACCCTAACCCTAACTCTAATTCGTACCCTAACCCTAACCCTGACCCAAACCCTAACCCTAACCCGTATCCTAAACCTAACCCATACCCTAACCCTAAACCTAACCCTAACCCGTTCTCTAACCCTATCCCGTACACTAACACTAACCGTAATCCTAAACCTTGACCTAACCCGTAACCTAACCCAAAACCTAACCCGTACCGAAACCCTAACAGTAACCCTAAACCATACCCTAACGCTAACACTATCCCTAAACCTAACTCTAACCATTACCCGTACCCTAACCCTAACCCATACCCTAACCCTAACCCTAAACTTAACTATAACACTGACCAGTACCCTAAACCTAAAATTAACCCATGCCCTAACCCCAACCCTAACCCTAACCCGTACCCTAACCCTAACCCTAACCCACACCTAAACCTAACCCTAACCCGTAACCTAAGCCTAAACCTAACCCTAAACTTAACCCGTATGCTAACCCTTTCCCATATAATTAACCTAACCCTAACCCATAAACTAACCCTAAATCTAACCCTAAGCCTAACCCATACATTAACCCTAACTCTGACACTAACACTAACCCTACCCCGTACTCTAACCCTAACCCTATCTCTAACCCTAACCCGTACCCTAACCCTAACTCTATCCCTAACACTAACCCTACTCCGAACTCTAACGCTAACAAAAACCCTAACCCTAAACCGTACCCTAACCCTAACCCTAACCCTAAACCGTACCCTAACCCTAACCCTAACCCTAACACTAACCCGTACTCTAACCCTAACCCTAACCCTAACACTAACCCTACCCCGTACTCTAACACTAACCCTAATCCTAACCCTAACTCGTACCCTAAACCTAAACCTAACCCTAACCCTAACACTAACCCTAACCCGTACTCTATCCCTAACCCATATCATAACCCTAAACCTAACCAGTACCCTAACCCTAAACCTAATTCGTACCCTAACCCTAACCCTCACCCAAACCCTAACCCTAACCCGTATCCTAAACCTAACCCATACCCTAACCCTAAACCTAACCCTAACCCATGCTCTAACCCTATCAAGTACACTAACACTAACACTAACCCTAATCCTAACCCTTGACCTAACCCGTAACCTAACACTAACCCTAACCCGTACCCAAACCTTAACAGTAACCCTAAACCATACCTTAGCACTCACACTAACCCTAACCCTAACTCTAACCATTAACCGTACCCTAACCCTAAACCATACCCTAACCCTACCCTAAACTTAACTATAACTCTGACCAGTACCCTAAACCTAAAATTAACCCGGACCCTAACGCCAACCCTAAACCTAACCCGTACCCTAACTCTAACCCGCACCTAAACCTAACCCTAAACGGTACCCTAACTCTAACCCATAACCTAAACTTAACCCTAACCCTAAAATTAACCCGTACACTAACCCTATCCTGTACCCTAAACCTAACCCTAACCCGTACCCTAACCCTAACCCTAACCCTAAACCTATCCATACACTAACCCTAACCCTAACCTTAACACTAACCCTACCCCGTACTCTAACCCTAACCATAACCCTAAACCTAACCCTAACCCGTGCTCTAACCCTATCCCGTACCCTAACACTAACCCTTACCCTAATCCTAAACCTAACCCGTACCCTAACCCTAAACGTAACCCTAACCCCTACCCAAACCCTAACCCTAACACGTACTCTAACACTAACCCTAACCCTTACCCTAACCTGTACCCAAATGGTAAACCTAAACTGTACCCTAACACTAACCCAAACCCGTAATCTAACCCTAACCCTAACCCTAACACTAAACCTACCCCGAACTCTAATACTAACCATAACCCTAACCCGTACCCTAACCCTAACCCTAACCCTAACACTAACCCTAACCCGTACTCTAACCCTAACCCTAACCCTAACACTAACCCTACCCCGTACTCTAACACTAAACCTAAACCTAACCCTAACTCGTATACTAACCCTATCCCTAACACTAACCCTAACCCGTACTCTATCCCTAACCCTAAGTGTATTCTAACCCTTACCCTAACCCTCACCCTAACCCTAACCCATACTGTAACCCTAACCCATACCATAACCCTAAACCTAACCCGTACCCTAACCCTAACCCTAATTCGTACCCTAACCCTGACCCAAACCCTAACCCTAACCCGTATCCTAAACCTAACCCATACCCTAACCCTAAACCTAACCCTAACCCGTGCTCTAACCCTATCCCGTACCCTAACACTAACCCTTACCCTAATCCTAAACCTAACCCGTACCCTAACCCTAAATGTAACCCTAACCCCTACCCAAATCCTAACCCTAACACGTACTCTAACACTAACCCTAACCCTTACCCTAACCCGCACCCAAATGGTAAACCTAAGCTGTACCCTAACACTAACCCAAACCCGTAATCTAACCCTAACCCTAACCCTAACACTAACCCTACCCCGTACTCTAATACTAACCCTAACCCTAACCCTAACCCGTACCCTAACCCTAACCCTAACCCTAACACTAACCCTAACCCGTACTCTAACCCTAACCCTAACCCTAAACCTAACCCTAACCCGTGCTCTAACCGTATCCCGTACCCTAACACTAACCCTTACCCTAATCCTAAACCTAACCCGGACCCTAACCCTAAATGTAACCCTAACCCCTACCCAAATCCTAATCCTAACACGTACTCTAACACTAACCCTAACCCTTATCCTAACCCGTACCCAAACGGTAAACCTAAGCTGTACCCTAACACTAACCCAAACCCGTAATCTAACCCTAACCCTAACCCTAACACTAACACTACCCCGTACTCTAATACTAACCCTAACCTAACCCTAACCCGTACCCTAACCCTAACCCTAACCCTAACACTAACCCTAACCCGTACTCTAACCCTAACCCTAACCCTAACACTAACCCTACCCTGTACTCTAACACTAAACCTAAACCTAACCCTAACTCGTACCCTAACCCTAACCCTAACACTAACCCTAACCCGTACTCTATCCCTAACCCTAACCGTATTCTAACCCTTACCCTAAACCTCACCCTAACCCTAACCCGTACTGTAACCCTAACCCATACCATAACCCTAAAACTAACCCGTACCCTAACCCTAACCCTAATTCGTACCCTAACCCTAACCCTGACCCAAACCCTAACCCTAACCCGTATCCTAAACCTAACCCATACCCTAACCCTAAACCTAACCCTAACCCGTGCTCTAACCCTATCCCGTACACTAACACTAACCGTAATCCTAAACTTTGACCTAACCCGTAACCTAACCCTAAACCTAACCCGTACCCAAACCCTAACAGTAACGCTAAACCATACCCTAACGCTAACACTATCTCTAAACCTAACTCTAACCATTACACGTACCCTAACCCTAAACCATACCCTAACCCTAACCCTAAACTTAACCATAACCCTGACCAGTACCCTAAACCTAAAATTAACCCGAACCCTAACCCCAACCCTAACCCTAACCCGTACCCTAACCCTAACCCTAACCCTAACCCACACCTAAACCTAACCCTAACCCATAACCTAAGCCTAAACCTAACCCTAAACTTAACCCGTACGCTAACCCTTACCCGTACAATTAACCTAAACCTAACCCGTAAACTAACCCTAAACCTAACCCTAAGCCTACCCCGTACATTAACCCTAACTCTGACACTAACACTAACCGTACCCTGTACTCTAACCCTAACCCTAACTCTAACCATAACCCGTACCCTAACCTTAACCCTATCCCTAACACTAACCCTACTCTGAACTCTAACCCTAACAAAAACCCTAACCCTAACCCATACCCTAACCCTAACCCTAACCCTAAACCGTACCCTAACCCTAACCCTAACACTAACACTAACCCGTACTCTAACCCTAACCCTAACCCTAACCCTAACACTAACCCTACCCCGTACTCTAACACTAACCCTAATCCTAACCCTAACTCGTACCCTAACGCTAAACCTAACCCTAACCCTAACAAACCCTAACCCGTCCTCTATCCCTAACCCATATCATAACCCTAAACATAACCAGTACCCTAACCCTAAACCTAATTCGTACCCTAACCCTAACCCTCACCCAAACCCTAACCCTAACCCGTATCCTAAACCTAACCCATACCCTAACCCTAAACCTAACCCTAACCCGTGCTCTAACCCTATCCCGTACCCTAACACTAACCCTAATCCTAACCCTTGACCTAACCCGTAACCTAACACTAACCCTAACCCGTACCCAAAACTTAACAGTAACCCTAAACCATACCCTAGCGCTCACACTAACCCTAACCCTAACTCTAACCATTAACCGTACCCTAACCCTAACCCATACCCTAATCCTACCCTAAACTTAACCATAACTCTGACCAGTACCCTAAACCTAAAATTAACCCGGACCCTAACGCCAACCCTAAACCTAACCTGTACCCTAACTCTAACAATAACCCACACCTAAACCTAACCCTAACCCGTAACCTAAGCCTAACCCTACACCTAAACTTAACCCGTACGGTAACCCTATCCCGTACCCTTTACCAAACCCTAACCCATAACCTAACCCTAAACCTAACCCCAACCCTAACCCTAACCCTTATCCTAACCCTATCCCTAATGCTAACCCTGATCCTAAACCTAACCCTAAACCGTACCCTAACCCTAACCCTAACCCTAACCCTCACCTAAACCTAAACCTAACCCGTACCCTAATCCTAACCCGTAACCTAAACCTAAACCTAACCTTAAACTTAACCCATACGCAAACCCTAACCCGTACCCTAAACCTAACCCATACCCTAATCCTAACCCTAAACCTAACCCTAACCCTAAACCAATCCGTACACTAAACCTAAGCCTAACCCTAACACTAACCCTATGCCATACTCTAACGCTAACCCTAAGACTAACCCTAACACTAAACCTAACATGTACTCTAATCCTAACCCTAACCCTAAACGTAACCCTAACCCGTAATCTAACACTAACGCGTACCCTAACACTAACCCTAACCCTAACACTATCCCTAACCCGTACCCTAACCCTAAACGTAACCCTACCCGTACCCAAACCCTAACCCTAACACGTACCCTAAATCTAACCCTAACCCGCACACTAAAACTAACCCTAAACCTAGACCTAACATGAACACTAAACCTATCCTGTACCGTAACCTTAACCCTAACCCGTACTGTAACCCTAACCCTAACCCTAACCCTAACCCATTGACTAACCCTAACCCGCACCCTAACCCGAACCATAACCCTCAACGTACCCTAACCCTAACCCTTACCCTAACCCGTACCCTGACACTAACCCTTACCTTAACCCTAACCCTAACCCATACCTAACCCTAAACGTAACCCTAACCCGTACCCAAACCCTAACCCTAACACGTACCCTAACCCTAACCCTATCCCTAACCCGCACACTATACCTAACCCAAACCCTAGACCTAACACGTACACTAAACCTATCCCGTACCGTAACCTTAACCAAAAACCATACCGTAACCCTACCACTAACCCTAACCCTAACCCTAACCCTAAACTTACCCTAACGCTAACCCTAACCCTAACCCTAACACTAACCCTTACCTGTACTCTAACCTAACCCTAACCCTACACCTAAACCTAACCCGTACTCTAACACTAACCCTAACCCTAACACTAACCAAAACCCTAACACTAAACCTAACACGTACTCTAACCCTAAACCTAACCCTAAGAATAACCCTAACCCCCTACTATAACCCTAACCCTAAACCTAACCCTAAACCTAACCCTAACTCGTATCGTAACCCAAACACGTACCCTAACCCTAACCCTAACCTTAACCTAACCCTAACCCTGACCGTAACCCTAAACCTAATCCTGTACCCTAACCCTAACCCTAACACGCATGCTAAACCTAACCCTAAACCTAGACCTAACCCGTACCCTAACCCTAACCCATACCCTAACACTAACCCTAACCCTAACCCTTACCCTAACCCATACCCAAACGGTAACCAAACCCGCACCCTAACACTAACCCAAACACGTACTCTAATCCTAACCCTAAACCAAACTCGCACCCTTAACTTAACCCTAAACCTAACCCAAACCATAACCCTTAACCGTAACCTAACCCTAACTCATACCCTAAACCTAACCGTAACCTTAACCATAACCCTAACCCGTAACTTAAACCTAACACTAACCCATACCCTAACCCCAACCCTAACCCTAACCCGTACACTAACACTAACCCTAACCGTAAACCTGACCCTAAACCTAACCCTAAACCGTACACTAACACTAACCCTAACCCTAACCCGCACCCTAAACCTAACCCTAACATGTAACCTAACCCGAACCCGTAACCTCAACCTAACCCTAACCCTAACTTAACCCGTACGCTAAACTTATCCCGTAGCCTAAACCTAACCCTAACCCGTATCCTAACCCTAAACCTAACCCTAAGCCTAATCTGTACATTAACCCTAACCCTAACCCTAACACTAACACTAAACCTAACCCGTACTCTATCCCTAACCCTAACCATATTCTAACCCTAACCCTAACCCTCACCCTAACCCTAACACGTACTGTAACCCTAACCCATACCATAACCCTAAACCTAACCCGTACCCTAACCCTAACCCTAATTCGTACCATAACCCTAACCCTAACCATGACCCTAACCCTAACCCTAACCCGTATCCTAAACCTAACCCATACCCTAACCCTAAACCTAACCCTAACCCGTGCTCTACCTCTATCCCGTAACCTAACACTAACCCTAATCCTAACCCTTCACCTAACCCGTACCCTAACCCTAACCCTAAACCGTACCCAAACCCTAACAGTAACCCTAAACCATACCCTAATGCTAACACTACCCTAACCCTAACTCTAACCATTACCCGTACCCTAACCCTAACCCATACCCAAACCTAACCCTAAACTTAACCGTATCGATGACCAGTACCCTAAACCTAAAATTAACCCCTACCCTAACCCCAACCCTAACTCTAACCCGTACCCTAAACCTAACCCTAACCCTAACCCAAAACCTAAGCCTAACCCTAACCCTAAACTTAACCCGAACGCTAACCCTATCCCGTACCCTTAACCTAACCCTAACCCGTAAACTAACCCTAAACCTAACCCTAAGCCTAACCCGTACATTAACCCTAACCCTAACACTAACACTAACCCTATACCGTACTCTACCCTAAACCTAACTCTAACCCTAACCCGTACCCTAACCCTAAACCTAACCCTAACACTAACCCTACCCCGTACTCTAACACTAAAAAAACCCTAACCCTAACCCCTAGCCTAACCCTAACCCTAACCCTAACCCTAAAACTAAACCTAACCCATACTCTAACCCTAACACAAACTCTAACCCTAACCCTAATCCGTACCCTAACCCTAACCTTAACCGTATTCTAACCCTAACCCTAACCCTCACCGTAACCCTAACACGTACTGTAACCCTAACGCATACCATAACCCTAAACCTAACCCGTACCCTAACCCTAACCCTAATTCGTACCCTAACCCTAACCCTAACCCTGACAATAACCCTAAACCTAACCCATATCCTACACCTAACCCATACCCTAACCTAAACCTAACCCATGCTCTAACCCTATCCCGTATACTAACACTAACCCTAATCCTAACCCTTGAACTAACCCGTAACCTAACCCTAACGCTAACCCGGACCCAAACCCTAACAGTAACCCTAAACAATACCCTAGCGCTAACACTAACCCTAACCCTAACCCTAACCCTAACCATTACCCGTACCCTAAACCTAACCCATACCCTAACCCTAACCCTGAACTTAACGGCAACCCTGACACGTACACTAAACCTAAAATTAACCCTTACCCTAACCCTAACCCACACCCTAACACTAATCCTAGCCCGTACTCTAACAAACCCTAACCCTAAACGTAACCCTAACACATACGCTAACCCTAACCCATACCCTAACACTAACCCTAAACCTAACACTATGCCTAACCCATACTCTAACCCTAAACCTAACCCTATCTCTAACCCAAACCCGTACTATAACCCTAAACCTAACCCTAACCTTAAACCTAACCCTAACCCGTACTCTAATCCTATCCCGTAGCCTAACACTAACTCTAACCAAACCCCTACCTTAACCCTAACCCTTACCTAACCCGTACACAAACGGTAAACCTAACCCGTACCATAACACTAACCCAAACCCGTACTCTAACCCTAACCCTAACCCTAACCCTAAACCGCACCCTTAACTTAACCCTAACCCTAACGCTAACCATAACCCTTAACCGTATCCTAAACCTAACCCTAACTCGTACCCTAACCCTAACACTGACCCTAACCCTAACTCGTACACTAACCCTAACCCGTACCATAACCCTAACCCTAACCCTAACCCTATCCGTGACCCTAACCCGTACCCTAAACCTAACCCTAACCCTTGTCCTAACCCGTACCCAAACCTATCCCATACCCTAATCCTAACCCTAACCCGTACCCAAAACCTACGAGTAACCCTAACCCATACCCTAGCGCTAACCCTAACCCGAACCCTAAGCCTAACCCGCACCCTAAACCTAAACCTAACCGTAAACCTAACCATAACCCTTACCCGTACCCTAACCCTAACCCATAACCTAACACTAACCCTAACCTTAACCTTAACCCTAAACCGTACCCTAACCCTAAAACTAACCCGTAATGTAACCCAAAACCTAACCCTAACCCGTACCATAACCCTATCCCTAATCCTAACCCTGACCATAAACCTAACCCTAACCCGTACCCTAACACTAACCCGCACCTAAACCTTACCCTAAAACGTACTCTAACCCTAAACCGTAACCTAAACCTAAACCTAAACCTAAACTTATCCCGTACACTAACCCTATCCCGTACCCTAAACCTAACCCTAACCTGTACCCTAACCCTAACCCTAACCCTAACAGTAACACTAACCCTAACCCATACTCTAACCCTAACCCTAACCCTAAACCTAACCCTAAACCATACTCTAACCCTAACACGTACCCTAACACTAACCCTTAACCTAACCCTAAACCTAACCCGTACCCTAAACCTAAACGTAACCCTTGACCTAAACCATACCCAAACCTAATTCGTAACCTAAACCTAACCCTAACCCGTGCCCAAACCCTAACAGTAACCCGAACCATACCCTAGCACTAACCCTAACCCTAACCCTAAGCCTAACCTGCACCCTAAACCTAAACCTAACCGTAACCCTAACCATAACCCTTACACATACCCTAACCCTAACCATTAACCTAACACTAACCCTAACATTAACCGTAACACTAACCCGTACCATAACCCTAAAAATAACCCGTACGGTAACCCCAACCCAAACCCTAACCCGTACCATAACCCTGTCCCTAATCCTAACCCATACCCAAAACCTAAGCATAACACGTACCCTAACCCTAACCATAATCCTAAACCTTAACCGAACCCGTACCCAAACGGTAAACCTAACCCGTACCCTAACACTAACCCAAACGCATACTCTAACCCTAACCCTAACCCTAACCATAACCCACACCCTAAACTTAACCCTAACCCTAACCCAAACCATAACCCTTAACCGCAACCTAACCCTAACCCATATCCTAACGCTAACCCTAAAATTAACCGTAACCCTAACCCATACCCTAACCCCAAAACTAACCCGTACCCTAACCCCAACCCTAACCCTAACCCGTACCCTAACACTAACCTTAAATCTAACCCTGACCCTAAACCTAACTCTAACCCTTACACTAATCCTAAAACTAACCCTACCCGCACCCAAAATCCTACCCTAACCCAAACCCTAAACCTAACCCGTGACCTAAACCTAACCATAACCCTAAACTTAACCTGTACGCTAACCCTATCCTGTATCTGAAACTTAACCCTAACCCGTATCCTAACCCTAAACCTAACCCTATGCCTAAACCGTACATTAAACCCAAACCTAACCCTAACACTAACCCTACCCCGTACCCTAACCCTAACCCTAACCCTAACCCTAACCCTAACCCTAACACTAATCCTACCCGTACTCTAACCCTAAACTTAACCCTAACCCTAACCCGTACCCTAACCTAACCCTAACCCTAACCATAACACTAACCCTAACCCGTACTCTAAACCTAACCCTAACCCTAACCCTAACCCTAATTGTACACTAACCCTAACCCTAACCCTCACCCTAACCCTAACCTGTAGTGTAACCCTAACCGGTACCATAACCCTAACCCTAACCCGTACCCTAACGCTAACCCTAACCCTATCCGTACACTAACACTAACTCTAAACCTAACACTAACCCTAACCCGAACTCTAACCCTAACCCTAACCTTAAACCTAACCCTAACCCGTAATCTAACCCTATCCCGTAACCTAACACTAACCCTTACCCTAACCCTAAAACTAACCCGTACCCTAACCCTAAACATAACTCTAACCCGTCCACTAACCCTAACCCTAATACGTACCCTAACCCTAACCCTAACCCTAACACTTTCCCTAACCCGTACCCAAACGGTAAAACTAACCCGTACCCTAACACTAACCCAAACGCGTACTCTAACCCTAACTCTTACACTAACACTAACCCTACACTGTACTCTAACCCTAACCCTAACCCTAACCCGTACCCTAACCCTAACCCTAACCCTAACCCATACCCTAACCCTAACCCGTACCCTAACCCTAACCCTAACCGTATTCTAACCCTAACCCTAAACCTACCCTAACCGTAACCCGTACTGTAACCCTAACCCGTACCATAAACCTAACCCTAACCCGTACCCTAACCCTAACCCTAACCCTAACCCTAACCCTAACACTAACACTAACACATACTCTAAACCTAACCCTAACCCTAACCCTAACCGTACTCTAACCCTAACCCTAACCCTCACCCTAACCCTAACCCGTACTGTAACCCTAACCCGTACTATAACCCTAACCCTAACCCGTACCCTAACCCCAACCCTAACTCGTACTATAACCCTAAACCTAACCATGACCATAACCCTATCCCTAACCGGTAACCTAAACCTAACCCGTAATTTAAACCTAACCCTAATCCTAACCCGTACCCTAAACCTAACCCTAACCCTAACTCGTACCCTAAACCTAACCTAACCCTGACCCTAGCCCTAACCCTAACCCATACACTAAGCCTAACCCATACCCTAACCCTAACCCTAAACCTAACCCTAACCCTAACCCGAAACCTAAATGTACCCCTAACCCTCTACCTAACCCGTACCCAAACCTATCCCGTACCCTAACCCTAACCCAAACCCGTACGCAAACCCTAACAGTAACCCTAACCCATACCTTAGGGCTAACCCTAACCCTAACCTGGACCCTAAACCTAACCCTAACCCTGACCCTAACACTAACCCTATCCCATACCCTAACCCTAAACCGTACACGAACCCTAACCCTAAACCTAACCCATACCCTAACGCTAAACGTAACCCTAGCCCGTACCCAAACCCTAACCCAAACCTTAACCCTAACCCTAACCCTAACCCTAACACCACCCGTAGCCTAATCCTAACTCTAACCCTAACCCCTAACCATAAGCCTAACCCTAAACCTTAACCGAACCCGTACCCGAACGGTAAACCTAACCCGTACCCTAACACTACCCCAAACCCGTATTCTAACCCTAACCATAAACCTAATCCTAACCCTAACCCGTACCCTAAACTTAACCCTAAACCTAACACAAACCATAACCCTTAACCATAACCTAACCCTAACCCATAACCTAACCCTAACCCTAACATTAACCATAACCCTAATCCGTACCCAAACCCTAAAACTAACCCATACCCTAACCCCTACCCTAAAGCTAACCCGTACCCTAACACTAACCCTAACCCTAACCCTGACAATAAACCTAACCCTAACCCTTACACTAACCGTAACCCTAACCCAACCGGCACCCTAAACCTAACCCTAACCCGTACCCTAACCCTAAACCGTAACCTAAACCGAACCCTAACCCTAAACTTAACCCGTTCGCTAACCCTATCCAGTACCCTAAAGCTAACCCTAACCGGTATCCTAACCCTAACCTAACCCTAAGCCTAACCCGTACATTAACCCTTATCCTAACCCTAACACTAACCCTACACCGTACTCTAACCCTAACAATAAACTAACCCTAACCCTAACCCGTACACTAACCCTAACCCTAACCCTAACCCTAACAGTAATCCTACCCCGTACTCTAACACTAACCCTAAAGCTAACCCTAAACCTAACCCGTACCCTAACCCTAAACTTAACCCTAACACTAATCCTAACCCGTACTCTAACCCTAACCCTAACCCTAACACTAACCCTGCCCCGTACTCTAACACTAACCCTAACGCTAAACCTAAACCGTACTCTAACCCTAACCCTAACCCTAACCCTAACACTAACCCTAACCTGTACTCTAACCCTAACCCTAACCTTAACCCTAACCGTATTATAACCCTAACCCTACCCCTCACCCTAACCCTAACCCGTACTGTAACCCTAACCCGTACCATAACCCTAATCCTAACCAGTACCCTAACCCTAACAATAATTCTTACCCTAATCCTAACCCTAACCCTGACACTAATCCTAACCCTAACCCGTACCCTAAACCTAACCTAAACCCTAACCCTAAACCTAACCCTCACCCGTACACTAAACCTAACCCTAACCCGTACCCTGACACTAAACCTAACCCTAAACCTGACCCTAACCCTAACCCTAAAACGTACCCTAAGCCTAACCCATACCCTAACCCTAAGCCTAACCCTAAGCCTATCCGTACTCTAACCCTAACCCTAACCCTAACCCTAACCCACAGCTAAACCTAACCCTAACCCGTACCATAACCCTATCTCTAATCCTAACCCTGACCCTAAACCTAACCCTAACCCGTACCCTAACCCTAACCCTAACCCGCACCTAAACCTAACCCTAACACGTACCCTAAGCCTAATTCGTAACCTAAACCTAAACCTAAACCTAAACTTATCCCGTACACTAACCCTATCCTGTAACCTAAACCTAACCCTAACCTGAACCCTAACCCTAACCCTAACCCTATCCGTACACTAACCCTAACCCTAACACTAACACTAACCCTAACCCATACTCTAACCCTAAACCTAACCCTAAACCTAACCCTAACCCGTACTCTAACCAAACCCATACCCAAACACTAACCCTTACCCTAACCATAAACCTAACCCGTACCCTAACCCTAAACGTAACCCTAACCCGAACCGAAACCCTAAACCTTACATGTACCCTAACCCTAACCCTAACCCACACACTAAAACTAACCCTAACCCTAGACCTAACACGTACACTTAACCTATCCTGTACCGTAACCTTAACCCTAACCCGTTCCGTAACCCTAACACTAACCCTAACCCTAACCCTAACCCTAACCCTAACCCTGACACTAACCCTAACCCGTACTCTAACTTAACCCTAACCGTAAACCTAACCCTAACCCGTACTCTAACCCTAACCCTAACCCTAACACTAACCATAATCCTAACACTAAACCTAACCCGTACTCTAACCCTAAACCTAACACTGACACTAACCCTAACCCCCTACTATAAACCTAACGCTAAACCTAACTCTATCCATAATCCTAACTCGCATCGTAACCCGAACCCGTACCCTCACCCTAACCCTAACCCTAAACCTAACCCTAAACCTGAACCTAAACCTAAACCTAATCCCGTACGCTAACCCTGACCCTAACCCGCATCTAAATCTAAACATAACCCTAGACCTATCCCGTACCTTAACCCTAACACGTACCCTAACACTAACCCTAACCCTAACCCGTACCATAAACCTAACACTAACCCTAACCCGTACCCTAACCCTAACCCGTAACCTAACCCTAACCCGATGCCTAACCCTAACCCACACCCTAAACCAAACCCTAACCCTAGACCTAACCCGTAACCTAAACCTACCTCGTACCCTAACCCTAATGCTAACCGGTCCCTAACCCTAGACCTAACCCGTACCCTAACCCTAACCCGTACCCTAACACTAACCCTAACCCTAAACCTAAACCGTACCCTAACCTTAACCCTAACCCTAACACTAACACTAACCCTAATCCTAACCCTATCCCGTACACTAACGATAACCCTAACCCGTACCCGTATCCTAACCCTAACCCTAACTCTAACCCTAACACTAAACCTACCTTGTACTCTAACCCTAACCCAAAACATAACCCTCACCCGTACCCTAATGCATAACCTAACCCTAACCCTAACCTGTACGCTAACACGTACCATAACCGTAACCCTAATCCTAACCCTAACCATAAACCTAACCCATACCCTACCCCTCACACTAACCCATACCCTAACCTTACTCATACCCTAACCCTAACCCTTACCCTAACCCCTAACCCTAACCATAAACTGTACCCTAAACCTAACCCTAACCCTAAATCGTACCATAACCCTAACCCTTACCCTAACCCCTAAACCTAACCCTAACCTGTACCCTAACACTAACCCTAACCCTAAACCTAAACCGTACCCTAACCCTAACCCTAAACCTAACCCTAACACTAACACTTACCCTAATCCTAACCCTATCCCGTACACTAAACCTAACCCTAACCCGTACCCGTACCCTAACCTTTACCCTAACCCTAACCCTACCACTAATCCTACCCCGTACTCTAACCATAAACCTAAACCTAACCCTAACCCGTACCATAAACCTAACACTAACCCTAACCCGTACCCTAAACCTAACCCGTACTCTAACCCTAATCCGTACCATAACCCTAAACCTAACCCGTACCCTAACCCTAACCCTAACTCATACCCTAACCCTAAACCTAACACTGACTCTAACCCTAACCCTAACCCTAACCCTAACCCTAACCCGTACCCTAACCCGTACCCTAAACCTAACCCTAACCCTAACTCATACCCCAAACCTACCCTAACACTGACCCTAACCCTAATCCTAACCCATACGCTAAGCCTATCCAATACCCTAACCCTAACCCTAAACCTAATCCTAACCCTAAACCGTACCCTAAACGTAACCCTAACCCTCTACCTAACCCGTACCCAAACCTATCCCATAACCTAACCCTAACCCTAACCCGTACCCAAAACCTAACAGTAACCCTAAACAATACACTACCGCTAACCCTAACACTAACCCGGACCCTAAACCTAACCCTTACCCTGACCCTAACACTAACCCTATCCCGTAACCTAACCCTAAACCGTACACGAACCCTAACCCTAAACCTAACCCATACCCTAACCCTAAAGGTAACCTAGCCTGTACCCAAACCCTAACCCAAACCTTAACCCTAACCCTAACCCGTACCCTAACCCTACCCGTAGCCTAATCCTAGCTCTAACCCTAACCCCTAACCCTAAGCCTAACCCTAACCCTTACCCGAACCCGTACCTAAATGGTAAACCTAACCCGTACACTAACACTAACCCAAGACCGTACTCTAGCCCTAACCATAACCCTAACCCTAACCCTAACCCGCACCCTAAACTTAACCCTAACCCAAACCATAACCCTTAACCGTAACCTAACCCTAACCCATAACCTAACCCTAACCCTAACCTTAACCATAACCCTAATCCGTACCCAATCCCTAACACTAACCCATACCCTAACCCCAAACCTAACGCTAACCCATACCCTAACACTAACACTAACCCTAACCCTGACCCTAAACCTAACCCTAACCCTTACCCTAACCCTAAACCTAACCCAAGCCGCACCCTAAACCTAACCCTAACCCGTACCCTAAACCTACACTGTAAACTAAACCGAACCCTAACCCTAAACTTAACCCGTTCGCTAACCCTATCCCGTACCCTAAATCTAACCCTAACCCGTATCCAAACCCTAACCTAACCCTAAGCCTAACCCGTACATTAACCCTTACCCTAACCCTAACACTAACCCTACCCAGGACTCTAACCCTAATCATAACACTAACCCTAACCCGTACACTTAACCTATCCCTAGCCCTAACTCGTAACCTAACCCTAACCCTAAACCTGACCCTAACCCGTACCCTAACCCGTACCCTAAAACTAACCCTTACCCTAATCCTAACCATAAACCTAACCATAACCCTAACCCGTACCCTAAACCTAACCCTAACCCTTGACCTAACCCGCACCCAACCTTTTCCCGTACCCTAACCCTAACCCTAACCAGTACCCAAACCTTAACAGTAACCCTAACCCATACCCTAGTGCTAACACTAACCCTAACACTAAGCCTAACCTGCACCCTAAACCTAAACCTAACCTTAACCCTAACCATAAACCTTACCCGTACACTAACACTAACCCATACCCTAACACTAACCCTAACAATAACCGTAACCCTAACCCGTACCCTAACCCTGAAACTAACCCGTACCGTAAACCCATCCCTAACCCAAACATGTACCATAACCCTATCCCTAACCCTAACCTGACCCTAAACCTAACCCTAACCCGTACCCATAACCTAACCTCTACCCTAACCCTAAACCTAACCCTAACCCGTACCCTAAACCTAACCCTAACCCGTACCCTAACCCTAAACCTAACCCTAAACCTAAACCTAACCCTAACCCTAACACATACCCTAACCCTAACCCATACCCTAACCCTAACCCTAACCCTATCCGTACTATAACCCTAACCCTAACCCTACCCCGTTCTCTAACCCTAACCCTAACTCTAACCCTAACCCGTACCCTATCCGTAAACCTAACCCTAAAACTAACCCTACCCCGTACTCTAACCCTAACCCTAACCCTAACACTAACCCTTACCATAAACCTAAACCTAACCCTAACTTGTACCCTAACACAAACCCTAACCCTGGCCGTAACCCAAACCCTAACCCGTACCCTAAAACTAACCCATACCCTAACCCTAACCCTAAACCCAACCCTAACCCTATCCCGTACCCTAAACCTAACCATAACCCTTGTCCTAACCCGTAGCCGACCCTATCCCATACCTTAACACTAACCCTAACCCGTACCCAAACCCTAAGAGTAACCCTAACTCATACCCTAGCGCTAACCCTAACCCAACCCTAACCCTAACCCGTACTGTAACCATAACATGTAACATAACCCTAACTCTAACCCATACCCTAACCCTAACCCTAACTCATACTCTAACCCTAGCCCTAACCCTGACCCTAACACTAACCGTAACACGTACTCTAACACTAACCCTAACCCTAAACCTAACCCTAAACCGTAATCTAACCCTAACACGTAACCTAACCCTAACCCAGGGCCTAACTCTAACCCGCACCGTAAAACTAACCCTAACCCTAGACCTAACACTTACACTAACCCTATCCTGTACCAGAACCTTAACCCTAACCCATACCGGTACCCTAACATTAACCGTAACCCTACCCTAACCCTAACCCTAAACCTAACCCGTACACTAACCCTAACCCGAACCCTAACCCTAACCCTAACCCTATCCGTACACTGACCCTAACCCTAACCCTAAACCTAACCCTAAACCGTACTCTAACCCTAACCCGTACACTAACACTAACCCTAAACCTAACACTAACCCTAAACCGTACTCTAACCCTAAACCTACCTTACTCTAACCCTAATCTGTACTATAACCCTAACCCGTACCCTACACTAACCCTAACACTAACAATAACCCTACCCCGTACTCTAACCCTAAACCTAACCCTAACTCTAACCCTAACCCGTAATGTAACCCTAACCCTAAACCTAACCCTAACCCTAACCAGTACAATAACCCTAACGCGTACCCTAACCCTAACCCTAACCCTAACCCTAACCTTGACCCTAAACCTAACCCTAACCCTTACCCTAACCCTAAACTGTAACCTAACCCTAACCCTAAACCTAACCCGTACCCTAACCCTAAATGTAACCCTAACACTTACCCAAACCCTAACCCTAACAGGTACCCTAACCCTAACCCTAACCCTAACATGCACACTAAACCTAACCCTAACCCTAGACCTAACACCTACACTAACCCTATCCCATACCCTAACCTTACCCCTAACCCGTAATGTAACCCTAACACTAACCCTAACCCTAAACCTGACCCGTACCCTAACACTACCCGTAGCCTAACACTAACTCTAAACCTAACCCCTAACTCTAACCCTAACCCTTACCCTAACCCATACACTAAACATAACCATAACCCTAACACTAATCCTACCCCGTACTCTAACCCTAAACCTAAACCTAACCCTAACACTAACCCTAACCCGTACTCTAACACTAACCCTAACCCTAAACGTATCCCTAACCCTTACGCTAACCCTAACCCGTACCCTAACACTAACCCTAACCCTAACACTATCCCTAACCGTACTCTAACCCTAAACCTAACCCTAACTCTAACCCTAACCCGTACTATAACCCTAAACCTAACCCTAACCATAACATAAACTTAACCCGTAATCTAACCCTATCCCGTAGCCTAACCCTAACTCTAACCCTAAAACCTAACCCTAACTCTAACCCTATTCCTTACCCTATGCTGTACCCAAACGGAGCACCTTACCTGTACCCTAACACTAACCCAAACCCGTACTCTAACCCTAACCCTAAACCTAACCCTATCCCTAAACCGCACCCTAAACTTAACCCTAACCCTAACACTAACCTTAACCCTTAACCGTACCCTAACCCTAACCCACACCCTAACCCTAACCCTAACTTTAACCGTAACCCTAACCCGTAACCTAACCCTAAAACTAACCCGTACCCTAACCCCAAACCTAACCCTAACCCATACCCTAACACTAAACCTAACACTAACCCTGACCCTAAACCTAACCCTAACCCGTACACTAACCCTAACCCTAACGCTAACCCGCACCCTAAACATAACCATAACCCTTACCTTAACCCTATCTCATAACCTAATCCTAACCCTAACCCTAAACTTATCCCGTACGCTAACCCTATCCCATACCCTAAACCTAACCCTAACCTGTAACCTAACCCTTACCCGTAACCTAAACCTAATCCTAACCCTAAACTTATCCTGAACACTAAACCTATCCCATACCCTAAACCTAACCCTAAACTATACACTAACCCTAACCCTAACCCTAACACTATCTGTACACTAACCCTAACCCTAACCCTAACACTAACCCTAACCCGTACTCTAACAGTAAACATAACCCTAAACCTAAACCTAACCCGTATTCTAACCATAACCTGTACCCTAACACTAACCCTTACACTAACCTCAACCTAACCTGTACCCTAACCCTAAAATTAACCCTAACCCGTACCCAAACTTTAACCCTAACACGTACCCTAACCCTAACCCTAAGCCGCACACTAAACCTAACCCTAACCCTAGACCTAACACGTACACTAACCCTATCCCGTACCCTAACCTTAACCCTAAACCGTACCGTAATCCTAACACTAACCCTAACCCTAACCCTAACCCATACCCTAACCCTACCCGTAGCCTAACCCTAACTCTAACCCTAACCCCCAACCCTAACCCTAACCCTTACCTTAACGCGTACCCAAACCGTAAACCCTAACACTAACCCAAACCCGTACTCTAATCCTAACCCTAACCCTAACCCTAACCCTTCCTGAAGCCTAACCCTAACTCTAAACCTAACCCCTAACTCTATCCCTAACCCTAACCCTAACCCTTACCCTAACACGTACCCAAACGGTAAACCTAACACATACCCTAACACTAACCCAAACCCGTACTCTAATCCTAACCCTAACTCTAACCCTAACCCTAACACTATACCGCACCCTAAACTTAACCCTAACCCTAACGCAAACCATAACCCTTAACCATAACCTAACCCTAAACCATACCCTAACCCTAAACCTAACCTTAATCATAACCCTAAATCGTACCCTAACCCTAAAACTAACCCGTACCCTAACCCCAACCCTAACCTTAACGCGTACACTAACACTAACCCTAACCCTAACCCTGACCCTAAACCTAACCCTAACCGCACACTAACCCTAACCCTAACCTTAACACTAACCCTATCCCGTACTCTAACCCTAACCCTAACCCTAACCCTAACCCTAACCCTAACCCTAAACCTAACACTAATCCTACCCGTACTCTAACCCTAAACCTAGCCCTAACCCTAACCCGTACCCTAACCCGTCCCCTAACCCTAACCCTAACACTAACCCTAACCCGTACTCTAACCCTAACTATAACCCTAACCCTAATCGTACTCTAACCCTAACCCTAACCCTAAACCTAACTCTAACCTCTACTGTAACCCTAACCGGTACAATAACCCTAACCCTAACCCGTACCCTAACCCTAACCCTAACCCTATCCGTACACTAACCCTAACCCTAACCCTAACACTACCCTAACCCGTACTCTAACCCCAACCCTAACCCTAAACCTAACCCTAACCCGTACTCTAACCCTATCCCGTAACCTAACACTAACCCTTACCCTATCCCTAAAACTAACGCGTACCCTAACCCGTACCCTAACCCTTACACTAAACCTAACCCTATCGCTGACCCTAACCATAAACCTATCCCGTACCCTAACCCTAAACCGTATCCTAACCCTATCCCTAAACCTAACACATACCCTAACCCAAAACGTAACCCTATCCCGTACCCAAACCCTAACTGTAACTCGTACTCTAACCCTAACCCTAACTCTAACCCGCACACTAAACCTAACCCGAATCCTGGACCTAACATGTACACTAACCCCATCCCGTACCCTAACCTTAACCCTAACCCGCACCCGAAACCAGCATTAATCCTAACCCTAAACCTAACCCATACCCATACACATACACTAACCCCAACCCTAAACCGTACCCTAAACCATACCCTAACCCTATCCCATAGCCTAATATTAACCCTAACCCCTAACCCTAACCATAACACTAACCCTACCGTAACCCGTACCCAAACAGTAAACCTACACGTACCCTAACAATAATCCAAACACGTACCCTAACCTGTACCATAACACAAAACCGTACCGTTACCCATACCTTAACCGTAACCCTAACCCGTACACTAACCCGTACCATAACCCTAAACCTAACCCTAACCCTAACCCTAAATCTAACCCATACACTACTCCTAACTCTAACCCGTTCCCTATCCCTAAACCTAAACCTAAACCCAAAACTAACCCTAACACTAACCCTACCCCGTACTCTAAACCTAACCCTAACCCTAAACCTAACCCTAACCCGTACCCTAACCCTAACCCTAACACTAACCCTAACCCGTACTCAAACCCTAACCCTAACCCTAACCCTAACCCTAAACCTAACACTAATCCTACCCGTACTCTAACCCTAAACCTACCCGTACTCTAACCCTAAACCTAACCCTAACCCTAACCCGTACCCTAACCCTAACTCTAACCCTAACCCTAAAACTAACCCTAACCCGTACTCTAATCCTAACTATAACCCTAACCCTATAACCTAACTCTAACCATTACCCGTACCCTAACCCTAACCCATACCCTAACCCTAACCCTAACCCTACCCTAAAACTCTAAACTGTACCGTAACCCTAACCCGTACCCTAACCCTAACCCTAACACCAACCCTAAACCTAAACCTAACCCATACCCTAACACGTACCACAATCCTAAACCTAACCCGTACCCTAACCCTAATGCTAACCTTAACCCGGACCCTAAACCTAACCCGTACCCTAATCCTAATCGTAAACCTAACCCTTACCCAAACCCTAACCCTAACCCTAACCCATAACCTATCCCTAACCCTAACCTTAACCGTAACTCTAACCCGTACCCTAACCCTAAAATTAACACGTACGCTAACCCCAACCCTAACCGTAACCCGTACCATAACCCTGTCCCTAACCCTAACCCTAACCCTGACCCTAAACCTAACCCTAACCCGTACCCTAACCCTAACCCTAAACCTAACCCTAACCAATACCCTAAACCTAACCCGTAACCTAAACCTAACCCTAACGCTAAACTTAACCCGTACGCTAACCCTACCCAGTACCCTAAACCTAACCCTAACCCGTATCCTAACCCTAAACCTAACGCTAAGCCTAACCCGTATATTAACCCTAACCATAACCCTAACACTAACCCTATCCCGTACTCTAACCCTAACCCTAACCGTAACCCTAACCCTAACCCGTACCCTAATCCTAACCCTAACACTAACCCTAACCCGTACTCTAACCCTAACCCTAACCCTAACCGTACTCTAAACCTAACCCTAACCCTCACCCTAACCTTAACCCGTACTGTAACCCTAACCTGTACCAATACCCTAACCCTAACCCGTACCCTAACCCTAACCCTAACTCTTACCCTAACCCTAACCCTGACCCTAAACCTAACCCTAACCAATACCCTAAACCTAACCCATAACCTAAACCTAACCCTAACCCTAAACTTAACCCATACGCTAACCCTATCCCATACCCTAAACCTAACCGTAACCTGTTCAGTAACCCTAACCCGTAAACTAACCCTAACCCTGACCCTAATCTTAACCCTATCCCGTACCCTAACCCTAAACCGTACCCTAAACCTAACCCTAAACCTAACCCGTACCCTAAACCTAAACGTAACCCTAACCCGTACCCAAACCCGAACCCTAACACATACCATAACCATAACCCGTACCCTAACCCTAACCCGCACCTAAACTTAACCCAAACTCGTACCCTAACACTAATCCGTAACCTAAACCTAACACTAACCCTAAACTTAACCCGTACACTAACCCTATCCCGTACCCTAAACCAAACCCAAACCCGTACCCTAACCCTAACCCTAACCCTATCCGTACACTAACCCTAACCCTAAACCTAACACTAACCCTAACTCGTACCCTAAATCTAACCCTAACCCTAAACCTAACCCTAACCCGTACTCTAACCCTAATCCGCAACCTAACACTAACACTTACCCTAACCCTAAACCTAACCCGTACCGTAACCCTAAACATAAGCCTAACACGTACCCAAACCCTAACCCTAACACGTACCCTATCCCTAACCCTAACACTAACCCGCACACTAAACCTAACCCTAACCCTAGACCTAACACGTACACTAACCCTATCCCATAACCTAAACTTAACCCTAACCCGTACCGTAACCCTAACACTAACCCTAACACTAAACCTAAACCTAAGCCGTACACTCACCCTAACCTGAACACTAACCCTTACCCTAACCCGTACCCTAACCCTACCCGTAGCCTAACCGTAACTCTAACCCTAACCCCTAACCCTAACCCTTACCCTAAGCTGTACCCAAACGGTAAACCTAACCCATAGCCTAACACTAACCCAAACCCGTTCTCTAACCCTAACCCTACGCTAACCCTAACCAGCACCCTAAACTTAACACTAACCCTAACCCAAATCATAACCCTTAACCGTAACCTAACCCTAACCCATACATTAAACCTAACCCTAACCTTAACCATAACGCTAACCCGTATCTTAACCCTAAAACTAACCCATACACTGAACCCAACCCTAACCCTAACCCGTACCCTAACACTAACCCTAACCCTAACACAGACCCTAATCCTAACCTTATCACTTACACTAAACCTAACCCTAAACCTAACCCGCGCCCTAAACTTAACCCTAACCCGAACCCTAACCCTAACCCGTAACCTAAACCTAACCCTAACCCAAACTTAACCCGTACGCTAACCCTATCCCGTACCCTAAACCTAACCCTAACCCGTATCCTAACCCTAACCTAACCCTAAGCCTAACCCGTATATTAACCCTAACCCTAACCCTAACACTAACCCTACCCCGTACTCTAACCCTAACCCTAACCCTAACCCTAACCCTAACCCTAACCCGTACCCGTACCCTAACCCTAAACCTAACTCTAACCCTAACCTTAACACTAACCCTAACCCGTACTCTAACCCGAACCCTAAACCTAACCCTAACCGTACTCTAAACCTAACCCTAACCCTCACCCTAACCTTAAACTGTACTGTAACCCTAACCCGTACCAATACCCTAACCCTAACCCGTACCCAAACCCAAACCCTAACTCGTACCCTAACCCTAACCCTAACCCTGACCCTAAACCTAACTCTAACCCGTACCCTAAACCTAACCCTAACTCTAACCGTAACCCTAACCCTAACCCATACCCTAAACCTAAACCTAAACCATACCCTAACCCTAACACTAACCCTAACTCTGACGTTAACCCAAACCGTAACTCGTACCCTAAGCCTAACCCTTACCCTAAACCTAAACTTAATCCAAAACCTAACCCTAACCTGTACCCTAAACCTAACCCTGACCCTTGACCTAACCCGTCCCCAACCCTATCCCATAAACTAACCCTCACCCTAACCCGTACCCAAACCCTAACAGTTACCCTAAACCATTCCCTAGCGATAACCCTAACACTAACCCTAAACCTAACCCTAACCTTAACCCGCACCCTAAACCTAAAGCTAACCCTAACCCTAACCATAACCCTTACCCGTACCCTAACCCTAACCCATACCCTAACCCTAACCCTAATATTAACCGTAACCCTAACCCGTACCCTAAAACTAAAACTAACCCGTAACGTAACCCTGACCTTAACCCTAACCCGTACCATAACCCTATCACTAACCCTAACCCTGACCCTAAACCTAACCCTAACCTGTACCCTAAACCTAACCCTAACCCGCCCCTAAACCTAACCCTAACCCGGAACCTAAACCTAACCATAACCCTAAACTTAACCCGTACGCTAACCCTATAACGTAACCTAAACCTAAACCTAACCCGTAGCCTAACCCTAACCCTAACACTATCCGTACACTAACACTAACACTAACCCTAACACTAACACTAACCCTAACCCGTACTCTAACCCTAACCCTAACCCTAAACCTAACCCTAACCAGTACTCTAACCCTAACCCACCCTAACACTAAATCTAACCCTAACACTAACCCTAACCCGCACTCTAACCCTAAACCTAACCTTAACTCTAAAGCTAACCCGTTCTATAACCCTAATCCTAACCCTAATCCTAACCCTAACCGGTACAGTAACCCTAACCCGTACCCTAAACCTAACCCTAACCTGTAACCTAACCCTAAACCGTACCCTAACCCTAACACTAAACCTAAACCGTACCCTAAACCTAAACGTAACGCTAACCCGTACCCAAAGCCTAACCCTAACACGTACCCTAACCTAACCCTAACCCTAACCCGCACACTAAACCTAACCCTAACCCTAGACCTAACACGTACACTACCCCGATACCGTACCCTAAACTAAACCCTCACCGGTACCGTAACCCTAACACTAACCCTAACCCTAACCCTAATCCTAACCCTAACCCTAACGCGTACACTAAACCTTACCCGAACCCTAACCCTAACCCTAACCCGAACCCTAACTCTACCCGTATCCTACCACTAACTCTAACCCTAACCCCTAAACCTAACCCTAACACTAACCATTACCCTAACCCGTACCCAAACGGTAAACCTAACCCGTACCCTAACACTAACCCAAACCCGAGCTCTAACCCTAACCCTAACCCTAACCCTAACCGTAACCCTAACCCATACAGTAACCCTAACGCGTACCCTAACCCTAACCCTAACCCTAAACCTAACCCTAATCTTGAACCTAAACCTATCCCTAACCCGTACCCTAACCCTAAACCGTACCCTAACCCTAACCTTAAACCTAACCCGTACCCTAACCCTAAATGTAACCCTAACCCATACCCAAAATCTAACCCTAACACGTACCCTAACACTAACCCTAACCCTAACTCGTACACTAACCCTAACCCGAACCCTAAACCTAACCGTAACCCGTACCCTAACCGTACCCGTAGCCTAACCCTAACTCTAACCATAACCCCTAACCCTAACCCGCACCTAAACCTAACCCTAACCCTAACCCGCACCTAAACCGAACCCTAACCCATACCCGAACCCTAACCCGTAACCTAATCCTAAACCTAACCCTAAATCTAACCCTAAACCGTACTATAACCATAAACCTAACCCTAACCATAAACCTAAACCTAACCCGTACCTTAACCCTATCCCATAGCCTAACACTAAATCTAAACCTAACCCCTAAACCTAAACCTAACCTAACCCTAACCCTTACCCTACATGTCCCCAAATGGTAAACCTAACCCAAACCCTAACACTAACCCAAACCCGTACTCTAACCCTAACCCTAACCCTAACACTAACCCTTCCCCATACTCTAACCCTAACCCTAACCCTAACCCGCATCCTAACCCTAACCCTAACCCTAACACTAACCCTAACCCTAACACTATCCCTAATCCGTACTCTAAACCTAAACCTAATCCTAAATCTAACCCTAACCCGTACTATAACCATAAACCTAACCCTAACCCTAAACCTAAACCTAACCCGTACTCGAACCATATCCCGTAGCCTAACACTAAGTCTAACCATAACCCCTAAACCTAAACCTAACCCTAACCCTAACCCTTACCCTAACACGAACCCAAACATTAAACCTAACCCGTACCCTAACACTAAACCAAACCTGTACTCTAACCCTAACCTTAACCCTAACCCTAACCCTAACACTAATCCTAACCTGTACTCTAACCCTAACCCTAAACCTGAACGTAACCCTAACCCGTTCTCTAACCCTAAACCTAACACTAACACTAACCCTAAACCCTACTATAACCCTAACCCTAAAACCTAATGCTAACCCTAACCCTAACTCGTACTGTAACCCGAAATCGTACCCTAACCCTAACCCTAAACCTAACCCTAACCCTGACCCTAACCCTAAACCTAATCCCGTACACTAACCCTAACCCTAACCCGCATCCTAAACCTAACACTAAACCTAGACCTAAACCGTACCCTAACCCTAACCCGTAACCTACCACTAACCCTAACCCTATCCCGTACCACAACTCTAACACTAACCCTAACCCGTACCCTAACCCTAACCCGTACCCTATCCTTAACCCGATGCCTAACCCAAACCCACACCCTAAACCTAACCCTAACCCTAGACGTAAACCGTACCCTAAACCTAACGCGTAACCTAACCCTAACGCTAACCTGTACCCTAACCCTAACACTAACACTAACCCTAATCCTAACCCTATCCCGTACACTAATAATAACCCTAAACCTAACCCGTACCCTAACCCTAACCCTAACCCTAACCATAAACCTAACCCTAACCCTGACCCTAACCCTAACCCTAATCCCGTACCTAACCGTAACCCTAACCCGCATCCTAAACCTAACCCTAACCCTAACCCTAACCCGTACCAAAAACCTAACACTAACCCTAACCCGTACCCAAACCCTAACACGTACACTAACCCTAACCCGAACCCTAACCCTAAACCTAAACCTAACCCGTACCCAAACCCTAACCCTAACACGTACCCTAACCCTAACCCTAACCTTAACGCGCACACTAGACCTAACCCTAACCCTAGACCAAACACGTGCGCTAAACCTATCCCATACTGTAAACTTAACGCTAAGCCATACCGTAAACGTAACACTAACCCTAATCCTAACCCTAACCCTAATCCTAACCCGTACACTAACACTAACCCGAACCCTAACCCTAACCCTAACCATAAACGTACCCTAACCCTATCCCTAACACTAACCCTAACCCTTACTCTAAACTAACACTAACCCTAAACCTAACCCTATCCCGTACTCTAACCCTAACTCTAAACCTAACACTAACCATAACCCTAACACTAAACCTAACCTGTTCTCTAACCCTAAACCTAACCCTAACACTAACCCTAACCCCCTACTATAACCCTAACCCTAAACCTAACACTAACCCTAACTCTAACTCGTACTGTAACCCGAACCCGTACCCTAATCCTAACGCTAACCCTAACCCTAAACTGCACCCTAAACTTAACCATAATCCTAACCCTAACCATAACCCTTAACCATACCGTGACCGTAACCTACACCCTAAACCTAACCCTAACTTTAACCATAACCCTAACCCGTACCTTAACCCTAAAACTAACCTGTACACTAACCCGTACCCTAACCCTTACCCTAAACCTAACCCTAACGCTGACCCTAACCATAAACCTATCCCGTACCCTAACCCTAAACCGTATCCTAACCCTAGCCCTAAACCTAACACATACCCTAACCCTAAACGTAACCCTAACCCGTACCCAAACCCTAACCGTAACTCGTACCCTAACCCTAACCCTAACTCTAACCCGCACACTAAACCTAACCCGAATCCTAGACCTAACATGTACACTAGCCCCATCCCGTACCCTAACCTTAACCCTAACCCGCACCCGAAACCAGCATTAACCCTAACCCTAAACCTAACCCATACCCATACTCATACACTAACCCCAACCCTAAACCGTACCCTAAACCGTACCCTAACCCTATCCCGTAGCCTAATATTAACCCTACCCCTAACCCTAACCATAACACTAACCCTACCATAACCCATACCCAAACAGTAAACCTACACGTACCCTAACACTAATCCAAACCCGTACCCTAACCCGTACCATAACACAAAACCGTACCGTTACCCATACCTTAACTGTAACCCTAACCCATACACTAACCTGTACCATAACCCTAAACCTAACCCTAAACCTAACCCTAAATCTAACCCATACCCTACTCCTAACCCTAACCCGTTCCCTATCCCTAACAAGAACCCTAAACCTAACACTAACCCGTACACTAACCGTAAATCTAACCCTAACCCTAACCCTAAACTGTACCATAACCCTAACCCGTACCCTAACCCTAACCCTAACACCAACCCTAAATCTAACCCTAACCAGTACCCTAACACGTACCATAACCCTAAACCTAACCCGTACCCTTACCCTAATGCTAACCTTAACCCGGACCCTAACCCTAACCCGGACCCTAATCTTAATCGTAAACCTAACCCTTACCCAAACCCTAACCCTAACCCTAACCCATAACCTATCCCTAACCCTAAACTTAACCGTAACTCTAACCCGTACCCTAACCCTAAAATTAACACGTACCCTAAACCCAACCCTAACCCTAACCCGTACCATAACCCTATCCCTAAACCTAACCCTGACCCTAAACCTAACCCTAACCCGTACCCTAACCCTAACCCTAACCCTAACCTAAACCTAACCCTAATACCCTAAACCTAACCCGTAACCTAAACCTAACCCTAACGCTAAACTTAACCCATACGCTAACCCTATCCTGTAACCTAAACCTAACCCTAACCCGTATCCTAACCCTAAACCTAAAGCTAAGCCTAACCCGTACATTAACCCTAACCCTAACCCTAACACTAACCCTATCCCATACTCTAACCCTAACCCTAACCCTAACACTAACCCTAACACTAACCCTAACCCGTACTCTAACCCTAACCCTAACCCTAACCCTAACCGTACTCTAAACCTAACCCTAACCCTCACCCTAACCTTAACCCATACTGTAAACCTAACCTGTACCAATACCCTAACCCTAACCCGTACCCTAACCCTAACCCTAACTCGTACCCTAACCCTAACCCTAACCCTGACCCTAAACCTAACCCTAACCAATACCCTAAACCTAACCCATAACCTAAACCCTAACACGTACCCTAACCCCAACCCTAACCCTAACCCGTACCATAACCCTATCCCTAAACCTAACCCTGACCCTAAACCTAACCCTAACCCGTACCCTAACCCTAACCCTAAACCTAACCCTAACCAATACCCTAAACCTAACCCGTAACCTAAACCTAACCCTAACGCTAAACTTAACCCATACACTAAGCCTATCCCGTAACCTAAACCTAACCCTACCCGTATCCTAACCCTAAACCTAAAGCTAAGCCTAACCCGTACATTAACCCTAACCCTAACCCTAACACTAACCCTATCCCATACTCTAACCCTAACCCTAACCCTAACACTAACCCTAACACTAACCCTAACCCGTACTCTAACACTAACCCTAACCCTAACCCTAACCGTACTCTAAACCGAACCCTAACCCTCACCCTAACCTTAACCCATACTGTAAACCTAACCTGTACCAATACCCTAACCCTAACCCGTACCCTAACCCTAACCCTAACTCGTACCCTAACCCTAAACCTAACCCTGACCCTAAACCTAACCCTAACCAATACCCTAAACCTAACCCATAACCTAAACCCTAACACGTACCCTAACCCCAACCCTAACCCTAACCCGTACCATAACCCTATCCCTAAACCTAACCCTGACCCTAAACCTAACCCTAACCCGTACCCTAACCCTAACCCTAAACCTAACCCTAACCAATACCCTAAACCTAACCCGTAACCTAAACCTAACCCTAACGCTAAACTTAACCCATACACTAAGCCTATCCCGTAACCTAAACCTAACCCTACCCGTATCCTAACCCTAAACCTAAAGCTAAGCCTAACCCGTACATTAACCCTAACCCTAACCCTAACCCTAACACTAACCCTATCCCGTACTCTAATCCTAACCCTAACCCTAACCCTAACACTAACTCTAACCCGTACTCTAACCCTAACCCTAACCCTAACCCTAACCGTACTGTAAACCTAACCCTAACCCTCACCCTAAAGTTAACCCGTACTGTAACCCTAACCTGTACCAATACCCTAAACCTAACCCGTACCCTAACCCTAACCCTAACTCGTACCCTAACCCTAACCTAACCCTGACCCTAAACCTAACCCTAACCAATACCCTAAACCTAACCCATAACCTAAACCTAACCCTAACCCTAAACTTAACCCGTACACTAACCCTATCCCGTACCCTAAACCTAACCCTAACCTGTTCAGTAACCCTAACCCGTAACCTAATGCTAACCCTGACCCTAATCTTAACCCTTTCCCGTACCCTAACCCTAAACCGTACCCTAAACCTAACCCTAAACCTAACCCGTACCCTATACCTAAACGTAACCCAAACCCGTAACCAAACCCTAACCCTAACACATACCATAACCATAACCCATACCCTAACCCTGACCCGCACCTAAACCTAACCCAAACTCGTACCCTAACTCTAACCCGTAACCTAAACCTAACACTAAACCTAAACTTAACCCGTACACTAACCCTATCCCGTACCCTAAACCAAACCCAAACCCATACCCTAACCCTAACCCTAACCCTATCCATACACTAACCCTAACCCTAAACCTAACACTATCCCTAACCCGTACTCTAAACCTAACCCTAACCTTAAACCTAAACCTAACCCGTACTCTAATCCTAACCCGCAACCTAACACTAACACTTACCCTAAACCTAAACCTAACCCGTGCCGTAACCCTAAACATAAGCCTAACACGTACCCAAACCCTAACCCTAACACGTACCCTATCCCTAACCCTAACCCTAACCCGCACACTAAACCTAACCCTAACCCTGGACCTAACACGTACACTAACCCTATCCCGTAACATAAACTTAACCCTAACCCATACCGTAACCCTAACACTAACCCTAACCCTAACCCTAAACCTAAGCCGTACACTAACCCTAATCCGAACCCTAACCCTTACCCTAACCCGTACCCTGACCCTACCCGTAGCCTAACCGTAACTCTAACCCTAATCCCTAACCCTAACCCTAACCCGTACCCTAAGCCGTACCCAAACGGTAAACCTAACCCATAGCCTAAAACTAACCCAAACCCGTTCTCTAACCCTAACCCTACGCTAACCCTAACCAGCACCCTAAACTTAACCCTAAACCTAACCCAAACCATAACCCTTAACCGTAACCTAACCCTAACCCATACATTAACCCTAACCCTAACCTTAACCATAACGCTAACCCATATCCTAACCCTAAAACTAACCCGTACCCTGAACCCAACGCTAACCCTAACCCGACCCTAACACTAACCCTAACCCTAACACAGACCCTAAACCTAACCTTATCACTTACACTAAACCTAACCCTAAACCTAACCCGCGCCCTAAACCTAACCCTAACCCGTACCCTAACCCTAACCCGTAACCTAAACCTAACCCTAACCCAAACTTAACCCGTACGCTAACCCTATCCCGTACCCTAAACCTAACCCTAACCAGTATCCTAACCCTAACCTATCCCTAAGCCTAAACCGTACATTAACCCTAACCCTACCCTAACACTAACCCTACCCCGTACTCTAACCCTAACCTTAACCCTAACCCTAACCCTAACCCGTACCCTAACCCTAACCCTAACACTAACCCTACCCCGTACACTAACCCTAAACTGAACCCTAACCCTAACCCTAACCCGTACCCTAACACTACCTGCAGCCTAACCCTAAATCTAACCCTAACCCCTAACCCTAACCCTAAACCTAACCCTTACCCTAACCCGTAGCCAAACGGTAAAAACCCGTACTCTAACCCTAACCCTAACCCAAACCCACACCCTAAACTTAACACTAACCATAACCCAAATCATAGCCCTTAACCGTAACCTAACCCTAACCCATACCCTAACCCTAACCCTAACCTTAACCGTAACTCTAACTCGTACCCTAACACTAAAACTAAGCCGTACCCTAACCCCAACCCTAACCCTAACCCGTACCCTAACACTAACCGGTACCCTAACACTAACCCTTACCCTAACCCTAAACCTAACCCGTACCCTAACCCTAAACGCAACCCTAACCCGTACCCAAACCGTAACCCTAACACATACCCTAACCCTAAGCCTAACCCTAACCCCCACACTAAACCTAATCCTAACCCTAGACCTAACACGTACACTAAACCTATCCCTTACCGTAAACTTAACGCTAAACCGTACCGTAAAACTAACACTAACCCTAACCCTAACCCTAACCCTAACCTGTATACTAAGACTAACCCGAACCCTAACCCTAACCCTAACCCTAAACGTACACTAACCCTAACCCTAACCGTAACACTAACCCTAACCCGTACTCTAACCTAACCCTAACCCATACCCTAACCCTAACGCTAACATTAACCGTAAACCTAACCCGTAACCTAACCGTAAAACTAACCCGTACCCTAACCCCAACCCTAACCCTAAACCGTACCCTAACACTAAGCCGTACCCTAACACTAACCCTTACCGTAACCCTAAACCTAACCCGTACCCTAACCCTAAACGTAACCCTAACCCGTACTCAAACCCTAACCCTAACACGTACCCTAAACCTAAACCTAATCCTAACCCGCACACTAAACCTAACCCTAACCCTAGAACTAACACATACACTAAACCTATCCCGTACCCTAAACTTAACGTTAAACCGTACCGTAAACCTAACACTAACCCTAACCCTAACCCTAACCCTAACCCTAACCCTAACCCGTACACTAACACTAACCCGAACCCTAACCCTAACCCTAACCCTAAACGTACACTAACCCTAAACCTAACCCTAACCCTAACACTAACCCTAACCCGTACTGTAAACTAACCCTAACCCTAAACCTAACCCTATCCCGTACTCTAACCTAACCCTAAACCTAACACTAACCATAACCCTAACACTAAACCTAACCCGTTCTCTAAACTTAACCTAACCCTAACACTAACCCTAACCCCCTAGTATAACCCTAACCCTAAACCTAACCCTAACCCTGACCCTAATCCTAATCCTAACCTATACCCTAAGCCTAACCCATACTTTAATCCTAACCCTAAACCTAACCCTAACCCTAACCTGTACACTAAACCTAACCCTGACCCTCGACCTAACCCGTACCCAACCCTATCCCGAACCCTTACCCTAACCCTAACCCATACTCTAGATCTAACCCTAACCCTAACCTGCACCCTAAACCTAAAACTAACCCTAACCCTAACCATAACCCTTAACCATACCGTAACCCTAACCCATACCCTAACCCTAACCCTAAACTTAACCGTAACCCTGACCTGTACCCTAACCCTAAAACTAACCCGTAACCTAACCCCAACCCCAACCATAACCCGTACCATAACCCTATCCCAAAGGCTAACCCTGACCCTAAACCTAACCCTAACCCGTACCCTAATCCTAACCCTACCCCTAACCCTAACCCTCACCTAAACCTAACCCTAACCTGTACCCTAACACTAATCTGTAACCTAAACCTGACCTAACACTAAACTTAACCCATATGCTAACCCTATCCTGTACCCTAATCCTACCCTAACCCGTAACCTAAACCTAACCCTAACCCTAACCCTATCCGTACACTAACCCTAACCCTAACCCTAACACAAACCCTAACCGTACTCTAACCCTAACCCTAACCCTGAAAAACCTAACCATGACCCTAACCCTAACCCTAACCCGTACCTTAAACCTAACCTGTACACTAACCCTAACCCTAACACTAATCCGTACACCAATCCTAAAACTAAACCATAACTCGTGCCCTAACCCTACCCTAACCCTGACCCTAATCCTAATCCTAGCCTGTACCCTAAGCCTAACCCATACTCTAATCCTAACCCTAATCCTAACCCTAACCCTAACCCGTACACTCAACCTAACCCTAACCCTTGACCTAACCCGTACACAACCCTGTCCCGAACCCTTACCCTAAACCTAACCCATACCCTGGCTCTAACCCTAACCCTAACCCGCACTCTAAACCTAAACCTAACCCTAACCCTAACAATAACCCTTAACCGTACCGTAACCCTAAACCATACCCTAACCCTAACCCTAACCTTAACTGTAACCCTGACCTGTATCATAACCCTAAAACTAACCCGAACTCTAACCCCACCTCTAACCCTAACCCGTACCATAACCCTATCCCAAAAGCTAACCCTGACCCTAAACCTAACCTTAACCCGTAACCTAATCCTAACCTACCCCTAACCCTAATGCTAACCCTCACCTAAACCTAACCCTAACCTGTACCCTAAAACTAACCCGTAACCTAAACCTAACCTAACACTAAACTTGACCCATACGCTAACACTATACTGTACCCTAAACCTAACCATAACCCGTAACCTAACCCTAACCCTATTGGTACACTAACCCTAACCCTAACCCTAACCCTAACCCTAACCCATACCCTAACCCTAACCCGAACCCTAACCCTAACCCTAACCCGTACCATAACCCTACCCGTTTCCTAATCCTAACCCTAATATAACTCCTAACCCTAACAGTAACCCTAACCCTTACCCTAAACTGTACCCTGGCGGTAAAACTAACCCGTACCCTAACACTAACCCAAACCCGTACTCTAACCCTAACTCTAACCCTAACCCGCACCCTAAACTTAACCCTAACCCTAACCCAAACCATAAACCTTAACCGTAACCTAACCCTAACCCATACCCTAAACATAACCCTAACCTTAACCATAACCCTAACCCGTACCCTAACTCTAAAACTAACTCGTACCCTAACCCCAAACCTAACCTTAATACGTACCCTAACAGTAACCCTAACCCTAACCCTAACCCTGACCCTAAACCTAACCCTAACCCTTACACTAACCCTAACCCTAACCCTAACCCACAGCCTAAACCTAACCCTAACACGTACCCTAACCCTAACACTAACCCTACCCCGTACACTAACCCTAAACCAAACCCTAACCCTAACCCTAACCCGTACCCTAACACTACCTGTAGCCTAACCCTAAATCTAACCCTAACCCCTAACCCTAACCCTAAACCTAACCCTTACCCTAACCCTTACCCAAATGGTAAACCTAACCGGTACCCTAACACTACCGCAAACCCGTACTCTAACCCTAACCCTAACCCAAACCCACACCCTAAACTTAACACTAACCATAACCCAAACCATAAACCTTAACCGTAACCTAACCCTAACCCATACCCTAACCCTAACCCTAACCTTAACCGTAACTCTAACACGTACCCTAACCCTAAAACTAACCCGTACCCTAACCCCAACCCTAACCCTAACCCGTACTCTAACACTAACCCGTACCCTAACACTAACCCTTACCCTAACCCTAAACCTAACCCGTACCCTAACCCTAAACGTAACCCTAACCCGTACCCAAACCCTAACCCTAACATGTACCCTAACCCTAACCCTAACCCTAACCCCCACACTAAACCTAACCCTAACCCTAGACCTAACACGTACACTAAACCTATCCCGTACCGTAAACTTAACGCTAAACCGTACCGTAAAACTAACACTAACCCTAACCCTAACCCCAACCCTAACCAGTATACTAAGACTAACCCGAACCCTAACCCTAACCCTAACCCTAAAAGTACACTAACCCTAACCCTAACCCTAACACTAACCCTAACCCGTACTCTAACCTAACCCTAACCCATACCCTAACCCTAACCCTAACATTAACCATAAACCTAACCCGTAACCTAACCCTAAAACTAACCCGTACCCTAACCCCAACCCTAACCCTAACCCGTACCCTAACACTAAGCCGTACCCTAACACTAACCCTTATCCTAACCCTAAACCTAACCCGTACCCTAACCCTAAACGTAACCCTAACCCATACACAAACCCTAACACTAACACGTACCCTAACCCTAACCCTAATCCTAACCCGCACACTAAACCTAACCCTAACACTAGACCTAACACGTACACTAAAACTATCCCGTACCCTAAACTTAACGCTAAACCGTACCGTAAACCTAACACTAACCCTAACCCTAACCCTAACCCTAACCCGTACACTAACACTAACCCGAACCCTAACCCTAACCCTAACCCTAAATGTACACTAACCCTAAACCTAACCCTAACCCTAACACTAACCCTAACCCGTACTCTAAACTAACCCTAACCCTAAACCTAAATCTATCCCGTACTCTAACCCTAACCCTAAACCTAACATTAACCATAACCCTAACACTAAACCTAACCCGTTCTCTAACCCTAAACCTAACCCTAACACTAACCCTAACCCCCTAGTATAACCCTAACCCTAAACCTAATCCTAACCCTGACCCTAATCCTAATCCTAACCCATACCCTAAGCCTAACCCATACTCTAATCCTAACCCTAAACCTAACCCTAACCCTAACCCGTACACTAAACCTAACCCTGACCCTCGACCTAACCCATACCCAACCCTATCCCGAACCCTTACCCTAACCCTAACCCATACTCTAGCTCTAACCCTAACCAAAACCCACACCCTAAACCTAAAACTAACCCTAACCCTAACCATAACCCTTAACCGTACCGTAACCCTAACCCATACCCTAACCCTAACCCTAAACTTAACCGTAACCCTTACCTGAAACCTAACCCTAAAACTAACCCGTAACCTAACACCAACCCCAACCCTAACCCGTACCATAACCCTATCCCAAAGGCTAACCCTGACCCTAAACCTAACCCTAACCCGTACCCTAATCCTAACCCTACCCCTAACCCTAACCCTCACCTAAACCTAACCCTAACCCGTACCCTAACACTAATCCGTAACCTAAACCTAACCTAACACTAAACTTAACCCATATGCTAACCCTATCCTGTACCCTAATCCTACCCTAACCCGTAACCTAAACCTAACCCTAACCCTAACCCTATCCGTACACTAACCCTAACCCTAACCCTAACACAAACCCTAACCGTACTCTAACCCTAACCCTAACCCTAAAAAACCTAACCCTGACCCTAACCCTAACCCTAACCCGTACCTTAAACCTAACCCGTACACTAACCCTAACCCTAACACTAATCCGTACCCGAAACCTAAATCTAAACCATAACTCGTGCCCTAACCCTACCCTAACCCTGACCCTAATCCTAATCCTAGCCTGTACCCTAAGCCTAACCCATACTCTAATCCTAACCCTAATCCTAACCCTAACCCTAACCCGTACACTCAACCTAACCCTAACCCTTGACCTAACCCGTACCCAACCCTATCCCGAACCCTTACCCTAAACCTAACCCATACCCTGGCTCTAACCCTAACCCTAACCTGCACCCTAAACCTAAACCTAACCCTAACCCTAACAATAACCCTTAACCGTACCGTAACCCTAACCCATACCCTAACCCTAACCCTAACCTTAACTGTAACCCTGACCTGTATCATAACCCTAAAACTAACCCGAACTCTAACCCCACCTCTAACCCTAACCCGTACCATAACCCTATCCCAAAAGCTAACCCTGACCCTAAACCTAACCCTAACCCGTAACCTAATCCTAACCCTACCCATAACCTTAATGCTAACCCTCACCTAAACCTAGCCCTAACCCGTACCCTAAAACTAACCCGTAACCTAAACCTAACCTAACACTAAACTTAACCCATACGCTAACCCTATCCTGTACCCTAAACCTAACCCTAACCCGTAACCTAACCCTAACCCTATCGGTACACTAACCCTAACCCTAACCCTAACCCTAACCCGTACCCTAACCCTAACCCGAACCCTAACCCTAACCCTAACCCGTACCATAACCCTACCCGTTTCCTAATCCTAACCCTAAATATAACCCCTAACCCTAACAGTAACCCTAACCCTTACTCTAACCTGTACCCTGGCGGTAAAACTAACCCGTACCCTAACACTAACCCAAACCGGTACTCTAACCCTAACTCTAACCCTAACCCGCACCCTAAACTTAAACCTAACCCTAACCCAAACCATAAACCTTAACCGTAACCTAACCCTAACCCATACCCTAAACATAACCCTAACCTTAACCATAACCCTAACCCGTACCCTAACTCTAAAACTAACCCGTACCCTAACCCCAAACCTAACCTTAATACGTACCCTAACACTAACCCTAACCCTAACCCTAACCCTGACCCTAAACCTAACCCTAACCCTTACACTAACCCTAACCCTAACCCTAACCCACACCCTAAACCTAACCCTAACCCGTACCATAACCCTAAACCGTAAACTAAACCTAACCGTAACCCTAAACTTAACTCGTACGCTAACCCTCTCATGTACCCTAAACCTAACCCTAACCCATATCCTAACCCTAAACCTAACCCTAAGCCTAACCCGTACATTAACCCTAACCCTAACCATACTCTAACCCTAACACTAAACCTCACTTAACCCTAACCCGTACTGTAACCCTATACCGTACCATAACCCTAAAACTAACCCATACCCTAAACTTAACCCGTACCCTAAACCTAACCTGTACCCTAACCCTAACCCTAACCCGTACCCTAGACCTAACCCTAAACCTAACCCATACCCTAAACCTAACCCTAACCCTGAACCTAACCCTACCCCTAACCCTACCCTAAGCCTAACCCTAAAACTAACCCTAATCCTAAACTTAACCCATACGCTAACCCTCTCCCGTACCCTAAGCCTAACCCTAACCCGAATCCTAACTCTAAACCTAACCCTAAGCCTAAACCGTACATTAACCCCAACCCTAACACTAACACTAACACTAATCCTACCCAGTACTCTAACCCTAAACCAAACCCTAACCCTAACCCCTACCCTAACCCTAATCCTAACCTTAACCCTAACCCTAACACTAACCTTAACCCGTACTCTAACCCTAACTCTAACTCTAACACTAACCCTAACCGTACTCTAACACTAACCCTAACCCTCACCCTAACCCTAACACGTATTGTAACCCTAACCCGTACCAAAACCCTGACCTTAACCCGTACCCTAACCCTCACCCTAACTCGTTCCCTAACCCTAACACTGACCCTAACCCTAACCCGTACTGTAACCCTATACCGTACCATAACCCTAAAACTAATCCGTACCCTAAACCTAACCCGTACCTTAAACCTAACCCGTACTTTAACCCTAACCCTAACCCTAACACTAACCCTAACCCTGACCCTAAACCTAACCATAACTCTAACCCTAACCCGTACTCTAAACCTAACCCTAAACCTAAACGTAACCCTAATCCGTACTCTAACCCTATCCCGTACCCTAACACTAACCCTTAACCTAACCCTAAACCTAACTCGTACCCTAACCCTAAACGTAACCATAACCTGCACCCAAACCCTAAACCTAACATGTACCCTAACCCTAACCCTCACCCTAACCCTAACCCTTACCCTAACCCGTACCCAAACGATAAACCAAACCAGTACCTTAACACTAATCCAAACCCGTACTCTAACCCTAACCCTAACACTAACACTAACCCTACACCGCACTCTAACACTAACCCTAAACCTAACTGTAACCCGTACCCTAACCCTAACCCTAACCCTAACACTAAACCTAACCCGTATTCTAACCATAACCCTAAACCTAACACTAACCCTCCCCATACTCTAACACTAACCCTAACCCTAACCCTAACCTATACCCTAACCCTAACCTTAAACCTAAACCTAACACTAACCCTAACCCGTACTCTATCCCTAAGCCTAACCCTAACCCTAACCCTAAACGTATTCTAACCCTAACCCAAACCCTCACCCTAACCCTAACCCGTACTGTAACCCTAACCCATACCATAAACCTAACCTAACCTGTACCCTAACCCTAACCCTAATTCGTACCCTAACCCTAACCCTAACACTGACCCTAACCCTAACCCTAACCCGTATCCTAAACCTAACCCATACCCTAACCCTGAACCTAACCCTAACGCATACCCTATACCTAACCATAACACGTACCCTAACCCTAACCCTAACCCTAACCCTGATCCTAACCTTAACCCTAACCTGTACCCTAAGCCTAACCCATACCCTAACACTAAACCTAATCCTAACCCTAACCCTAACACGTACCCTAAACCTAACCCTAACCCTTAACCTAACCCATAACCTAACCCTAACCCTAACCCGTACCCAAGCCCTAACAGTAACCCTAAACCATACCCTAGCGCTAACACTAACCCTATCCCTAACCCTAACCATTACCCGTACCCTAACCCTAAACCATACCCTAACACTAACCCTAAACTGAACCGTAACCATGACCCGTACATTAAACCTAAAATTAACCCGTTACCTAACCCCACCCTAACCGTAACCTGTACCCTAACCCTAACCCTAACCCACACCAAACCTAACACTGACAAGTAACCTAAGCCTAACCCTAACCCTAAACTTAACCCGTACGCTAACCCTATGTCGTACACTAAACCTAACCCTAAACCGTAACCTAACCCTAAACCTGACTCTAAGCCTAACCCGTACATTAACCCTAACCCTAACACTAACACTAACCCTACCCCGTACTCTAACACTAACCCTAAATCTAACCCTAAACAGTACCCTAAACCTAACCCTAACGCTAACCCTAACACTAACCCTACCCCAAACTCTAATCCTAACACAAACCTTAACCCTAAACCGTACTCTATCCCTGACCCTAACCCTAAACCTAACCCTAAAACTGATCCTAAACTTAACCCTAACCCGTACCCTAAAACTAACCCAAACTCTAACCCTAACCCTAAACCTAACCCTAACCCTATCCCGTACCCTAAATCTAACCCTAACCCTTGTCCTAACCCGTACCCAACACTATCCCGTAACCTAACCCTAACCCTAACCGGTACCCATACCCTAAGAGTAACCCTAACCCATACCCTAAGCCTAACCCGCACCCTAAACCTAAACCTAACCGTAACCCTAAACATAACCCTTACCCGTAGCCTTAACCTAACCCATACCTAACACTAACCCTAACATTAACCGTAACCCTAACCCGTACCATAACCCTAAAAATAACCCGTACCGTAACACCAACCTTAACCCTAACTCGTACCATAACCCTATCCCTAATCCTAACCCGTACCCAAAACCTAACCATAACATGTACCCTAACCCTAACCCTAACCCTAACACTTACTCTAACACGTACCCAAATGGTAAACCTAACCCGTACCCTAACACTAACCCAAACCCGTACTCTAACCCTAACCCTAACCATAACCATAACCTGCACCCTAAACTTAACCCTAACCCTAACCCAAACCATAACCCTTAACCGTAACCTAACCCTAACCCATACCCTAAACCTAACCCTAACCTTAACCGTAACCATAACCCATACCCTAACCCAAAAACTAACCCGTACCCTAAACCCAACCCTAACCCTAACCCGTAAACTAACACTAAACATAAGCCTAAACCTGACCCTAAACCTAACCATAACCCTTACACTAATCCTAACCCTAACCCTACCCCACACCCTAAACCTAACCCTAACCCGTACCCTAACCCTAACCCGTAACCTAAACCTAAACATAACCCTAAACTTAACCCGTACGCTAACCCTATCCCGTACCCTACACCTAACCCAAACCCGTATCCTAACTCTAAAGTTAACCCTAAGCCCCAACCGCACATTAATCCAAAACCTAAATCTAACACTAACCCTCCACCGTACTCTAACCCTAACCCTAACCCTAACCCTAATCCATACACTAACCCTAACCTATCCCTAACCCTAACACTAATCCTACTCCGTACTCTAAACCTAAACCTAACCCTAACCCTAACCCTAACACTAACTGTACTCTAACCCTCACCCTATCCCTAACCCGTACTTTAACCCTAACCCATACCATACCCCTAAACCTAACCCGTATCCTAACCCTATCCCTAACTCGTACCCTAACCTAACCCTAACCCGTACCCTAAACCTAACCCGTACTTTAAACCTAACCCTAACCCTAACTCGTACCCTAAACCTAACCCTAACCATAACTCGTACCCTAAACCTACCCTAACCCTGATCCTAAACCTAACCCTAACCCATACCCTAAGCCAAACCCATACCCTAACCCATACCCACCCTAAGCCTAAACCGTACCCTAAACGTAACCCTAACCCTCTACCTAACCCGTACCCAAACCTATCCCGTAACCTAACCCTAACCCTAACCCATACCCAAACCCTAACAGTAACCCTAACCCATACCCTAGCGCTAACCCTAACCCTAACCCTAACCCAGAACATAAACCTAACTCTTACCCTGACCCTAACACTAACCCTATCCCGTACCCTAAACCTAAACCGTACACGAACACTAACCCTAAACCTAACCCATACCCTAACCCTAAACGTAACCCTAGACAGTACCCAAACCTTAACCCGAACCTTAACCCTAACCCTACCCCGTACCCTAACCCTACCCGTAGCCTAATCCTAACTCTAACCCTAACCCCTAAACCTAAGCCTAACCCTAACCCTTACCAGAACCTGTATCCAAACGGTAAACCTAACCAGTACCCTAACACTAACACAAACCCGTACTCTAACCCTAACCATAACCCTAACCCTAACCCTAACTCGCACCCTAAACTTAACCCTAAACCTAACCCAAACCATAACCCTTAACCATAACCTAACCCTAACCCATAACCTAACCCTAACCCTAACCTTAACCATAACCCGAATCCGTACCCAAACCCTAAAACTAACCCATACCCTAACCCCAACCCTAACGCTAACCCGTACCCTAACACTAACCCTAACCCTAACCCTGACCCTAAACCTAACCCTAACCCTTACCCTAACCCTAACCCTAACCCAAAACGCTCACTAAACCTAACCCTAACCCGTACCCTAAAGCTAAACTGTAACCTAAACCGAACCCTAACCCTAAACTTAACCCGTTCTCTAACCCTATCCCGTACCCTAAACCTAATCCTAACCCGTACCCTAAACCTACACCGTAACCTAAACCGAACCCTAACCCTAAACTTAACCTGTTCACTAACCCTATCCCGTACCCTAAACATAACCCTAACACGTATCCAAACCCTAACATAACCCTAAGCCTAACCCGTACATTAACCCTTACCCTAAACCTAACACTAAACCTACCCCGTACTCTAACCCTAACCCTAACCGTAACCCGTACCCTTAACCTATCCCTAACCCTAACTCGTACCCTAAACCTAACCCTAAACCTGACCCTAACCCTAACCCTAACCTGTTCCCTAAAACTAACCCATACCCTAAACCTAACCATAAACCTAACCCTAACCCTAACCCGTACTCTAAACCTAACCCTAACCCTTGACATAACCAGTACCCAACCTTATCCTGTACCCTAACCCTAACCCTAACCAGTACCCAAACCCTAACTGTAACAGTAACCCATACCCTAGCGCTAACCCTAACCCTAACCATAAGCCTAACCCGCACACTAAACCTAAACCTAACCATAACCCTAACCATAACCCTTAACCGTACCCTATCCCTAACTCATACCCTAACACTAACCCTAACCTTAACCATAACCCTAACCCATACCCTAACCCTAAAACTAACCCGTACCATAACCCCAACCCTAACACGTACAATAACCCTATCCCTAACCCTAACCCTGACCCTAAACCTAACCCTACCCAGTACCCTAACACTAACCCATAACCTAAACCTTACCCTAACCGTAAACTTAACCCATACACTAACCCTATCCCGTACCCTAAACCTAAACCTAACCCATACCCAAGCCCTAACAGTAACCCTAAACCATACCCTAGTGCTAACACTAACCCTAACCCTAACCCTAAACCATAACCTAACACTAACCCTAAACTTAACCGTAATCATGACCCGTACATTAAACCTAAAATTAACCTGTACCCTAACCCCACCCTAACCCTAACCTGTACCCTAACCCTAACCCTAACTCTAACCCACCCCAAACCTAACCCTGACCAGTAAACTAAGCCTAACCCTAACACTAAACTTAACCCATACGCTAACCCTATCCCGTACCCTAAACCTAACCCTAAACCGTAACCTACCCTAAACCTAACACTAAGCCTAACCCGTACATTAACCCTAACCCTAACACTAACACTAACCGTACCCCGTACTCTAACCCTAACTCTAACTCTAAACCTAACCCGTAACCTAAACCTAACCCTAATCCTAACCCTAACACTAACCCTACCCCATACTCTAACCCTAACCCTAAACCGTACTCTATCCCTGACCCTAACCCTAACCCTAACCCTATCCGCACTCTAACCCTAACCCTAACCCTAACACTAACACTAAACCCCCGTACTCTAGCACTAACCCTAAACCTAAACTTAACCCTAACCCATACGCTAACCCTAACCCGTACCCTAACACTAACCCTAAACCTAACACTATCCCTAACCCGTACTCTAACCCTAAACCTAACCCTATCTCTAACCCAAACACGTACTATAACCCTAAACCTAACCCTAATCCTAAACCTAACCCTAACCCGTACTCTAACCCTATCCCATAGCCTAACACAAACTCTAACCCTAAACCCTAACTCTAACCCTATCCCTAACCCTTACCTAACCCATACCCAAACAGTAAACCTAACCCGTTTCCTAACACTAACCCAAACCCGTACTCTAACCCTAACCCTAAACCTAACCCTAAACCGCACCCTAATCTTAACCCTAACCCTAACGCTAACCATAACCCTTAACCGTACCCTAACCCTAAACCTAACGCTAACTCGTACTCTAACCCTAACACTGACCCTAACCCTAACCCGTACACTAACCCTAACCCGTACCCTAATCCTAACCCTAACCCTAAACCTATCCGTACTCCAACCCTAAACCTAACCCTACCCCGTACTCTAACCCTAACCCGTACCTTAACCCTTAACCTAACCCTAACACTAACACTACCCCGTACTCTAACCCTAACCCTAACTCTAACCCTAACCCTAAACCGTACCCTAAACCTAACCCTAAACCTAACTCGTACCCTATCCCTAACCCTAACACTAACCCTAACCCTAACCCTAACCCGTACACTAAGCCTAACCCATACCCTAACCCTAACCCTAACATTAACCTTACCCCGTACTCTAACCCTAACCCTAACTCTAACCCTAACCCGTACCCTAACCCTAACCCTAACACTAACCCTAACACTAAACCTAACCCGTACTCTAACCCTAACCCTATCCCGTACCCTAAACCACACCCTAACCCTAACTCATACCCTAACACTAACCCTAACCCTGACCCTAACCCTAAACATAACCCGTACCCTAAACCTAACCCATACCCTAAACCTAACCCTAAACCTAACCCTAACCCTATCCCGTACCCTATATCTAACCCTAACCCTTGTCCTAACCCGTACCCAACCCTATCCCGTAACCTAACCCTAACCCTAACCCATACCAAAACCCTAAGAGTAACCCTAACCCATACCCTAGCGCTAACCCTAAACCTAACCCTAAGCCTAACCCGCACCCTAAAACTAAACCTAACCGTAAGCCTAACCATAACCCTTACCGTAGCCTAAACCTAAACCATACCTAACAATAACCCTAACCTTAACCGTAACCCTAACCCATACCATAACCCTAAAAATAACCCGTACCGTAACCCCAACCCTAACCCTAACCCGTACCATAACCCTATCCCTAATCCTAACCTGTACCCAAAACCTAACCATAACACGTACCCTAACCCTAACATTAACCTTAACCCTTACCCTAATCCGTACCCAAACGGTAAACCTAACCCGTACCCTAAAACTAACCCAAACCCGTAATCTAACCCTAACCCTAACTATAACCATAACCCGCACCCTAAACTTAACCCTAACCCTAACCCAAACCATAACCCTTAACCGTAACCTAACCCTAACCCATACCCTAACCCTAAAACTAACCAGGACCCTAAACCCAAACCTAACCCTAAGCCGTACCCAAACACTAACCCTAACCCTAACCCTGACCCTAAACTTAACACTAACCCTTACACTAATCCTAAGCCTAACCCTAACCCGCACACAAACCTAAGCATAACCCGTACCCTAACCCTAAACCATAACCTAAACCTAAACATAACCCTAAACTTAACCCGTACGCTAACCCTATCCCGTACACTTCACCTAACCATAACCCGTATCCTAACCCTAAAGCTAACCCTAAGCCTAAAACGTACATTAATCCCAAACCTAATCCTAACACTAACCCTACACCGTACTCTAACCCTAAACCTAACCCTAACCCTAACCGGTACACTAACCCTAACCCTAACCCTAACACTAATCCTACCCCGTACTCTAACTCTAAACCTAACCCTAACCCTAACCCTAACCCTAAACCGTACCCTAATCCTAACCCTAAACCTAACCCTAACACTAACTGTATTCTAACCCTAACCCTAACCCTCACCCTAACCCTAACCCATACCATAACCCTAAACCTAACCCCTATCCTAACCCTAACCCTAACCCATACCATAACCCTAAACCTAACCCGTATCCTAACCCTAACCCTAACTCGTACCCTAACCCTAACCCTAACCCTGACACTAACACTAACCCTAACCCGTACCCTAAACCTAACCCGTACTTTAAACCTAACCCTAACTTTAACCCGTACCCTAAACCTAACCCTAACCCTAACTCGACCCTAAACCTACCCTAACCCTGACCCTAACCTTAACCCTAACCCATACCCTAAGCCTAACCCATACCCTAACCCTAACCCTAAAACTAAACCTAACCCTAAACCGTACCCTAAACATAACCCTAACCCTCGACCTAACCCGTACCCAAACCTATCCCGTAACCTACCCCTAACCCTAACCCATACCCAAACCCTAACAGTAACCCTAACCCATACCCTAGCGCTAACCCTAACCCTAACCCTAACCCGGACCCTAAACCTAACTCTTACCCTGACCCTAACATTAACCCTATCCCGTACCCTAAACCTAAACCGTACACGAACACTAACCCTAAACCTAACCCATATCCTAACCCTAAACGTAACCCTAGCCAGTACCCAAACCCTAACCCGAACCTTAACCCTAACCCTAACCCGTACCCTAACCCTAAACGTAACCCTAGCCCGTACTCAAACCCTACCCGAACCTTAACCCTAACCCTAACCCGTACCCTAACGCTACCCTTAGCCTAATCCTAACTCTAACACTAACCCCTAAACCTAAGGCTAACCCTACCTCTTTCCCGAACCCGTACCCAAACGGTAAACCTAACCCATACCCTAACACTAACCCAAACCCGTACTCTAACCCTAACCATAACCCTAACCCTAACCCTAACTCGCACCCTAAACTTAACCCTAACCCTAACCCAAACCATAACCCTTAACCGTAACCTAACCCTAACCCATAACCTAACCCTAACCCTAACCGTAACCATAACCCTAATCCGTACCCAAACCCTAAAAAAACCCACACCCTAACCCCAACCCTAACGCTAACCCGTACCCTAACACTAACCCTAACCCCAACCCTGACCCTAAACCTAACTCTAACCCTTACCCTAACCCTAACCCTAACCCAACCCGCACCCTAAACCTAACCCTAACCCGTACCCTAAAGCTAAACCGTAACCTAAACCGAACCCTAACTCTAAACCCGTTCGCTAACCCTATCCCGTAACCTAAACCTAACCATAAGCCGTACCCTAAACCTACACCGTAACCTAAACCGAACCCTAACCCTAAACTTAACTCGTTCGCTAACCCTATCCCGTACCCAAAACATAACCCTAACCCGTATCCAAACCCTAACCTAACTCTAAGCCTAACCCGTACATTAACCCTTACCCTAACCCTAACACTAAACCTACCCCGTACTCTAACCCTAACCCTAACCCTAACCTGTACCCTTAACCTATCCCTAACCCTAACTCGTACACTAACCCTAACCCTAAACCTGACCCTAACCCTAACCCTAACCCGTACCCTAAAACTAATTCATACCCTAACCCTACCCATAAACCTAACCCTAACCCTAACCCGTATCCTAAACCTAACCCTAACCCTTGACCTAACCAGTACCCAAACTTATCCCGTACCCTAACCCTAACCCTAACCCGTACCCAAACCCTAACAGTAACACTAACCCATACCCTAGCGCTAACCCTAACCCTAACCCTAAGCCTAACCGGCACCCTAATCCTAAACCTAACTGTAACCCTAACCATAACCCTTACCCGTACCCTAACCCTAACCCATACCCTAACACTAACCCTAACCTTAACCCTAACCCTAACCCGTACCCTAACCCTGAAACTAACCCATAACCTAACCCCTACCCTAACCCTAGCACGTACCATAACCCTATCCCTAACCCTAATCCTGACCCTAAACCTAACCCTAACCCGTACCCTAACCCTAACCCGCACCTAAACCTAACCCTACCCCGTACCCTATTTCTAACACATAACCTAAACCTAACCCTAACTGTAAACTTAACCCGTACACTAACCCTATCCCGTACCCTAAACCTAAACCTAACCATACCCAAACCCTAACAGTAACCCTAAACCATACCCTAGCGCTAACACTAACCCTAACCCTAACCCTAACCATTACCCGTACCCTAACCCTAAACCATACCCTAACACTAACCCTAAAATTAACCGTAACCATGACCCGTACACTAAACCTAAAATTAACCCATACCCTAACCCCACCTTAACCCTAACCTGTACCCTAACCCTAACCCTAACCCTAACCCACCCCAAACCTAACCCTGACCAGTAACCTAAGCCTAACCCTAACCCTAAACTTAACCCGTACGCTAACCCTATCCGGTACCCTAAACCTAACCCTAAACCGTAACCTAAACCTAAACCTAACCCTAAGCCTAACCCGTACATTAACCCTAACCCTAACACTAACACTAACCCTACCCCGTACTCTAACCCTATCCCTAACTCTAACCCTAACCCGTACCCTAAACCTAACCCTAACCCTAAACCTAACACTAACCCTACCCCATACTCTAACCCTAACACAAACCCTAACCCTAAACCGTACTCTATCCCTGACCCTAACCCTAACCCTAACCCTATCCGCACTCTAACCCTAACCCTAACCCTAACACTAAACCTAACCCGTACTCTAGCACTAAACCTAAACCTAAACGTAACCCTAACACATACGCTAATCCTAACCCGTACCCTAACACTAACCCTAAACCTAACACTATCCCTAACCCGTACTCTAACCCTAAACCTAACCCTATCTCTAACCCAAACCCGTACTATAACCCTAAACCTAACCCTAACCCTAAACCTAACCCTAACCCGTACTCTAACCCTATCCCATAGCCTAAAACAAACTCTAACCCTAACCTCTAACTCTAAACCTATCCCTAACCCTTACCTAACCCGTACCCAAACGGTAAACCTAACCCGTTTCCTAACACTAACCCAAACCCGTACTCTAACCCTAACCCTAACCCTAACCCTAAACCGCACCCTAATCTTAACCCTAACCCTAACGCTAACCATAACCCTTAACCGTACCCTAACCCTAACCCTAACTCGTACCCTAACCCTAACACTGACACTAACCCTAACCCGTACACTAACCCTAACCCGTACCCTAATCCTAACCCTAACCCTAACCCTATCCGTACTCCAACACTACCCTAACCCTACCCCGTACTCTAACCCTAAGCCTAACTCTAACCATAACCCGTACCTTAACCCTTAACCTAACCCTAACACTAACACTACCCCGAACTCTAACCCTAACCCTAAACCTAACCGTAACCCTAAACCGTACCGTAAACCTAACCCTAACCCTAACTCGTACCCTATCCCTCACCCTAACCCTAACCCTAACCCTAACCCTAAACCGTACCCTAAGCCTAACCCATACCCTAAGCCTAATCCTAACACTAACCCTACCCCATACTCTAACCCTAACCCTAACTTTAACCCTAACCCGTACACTAACCCTAACCCTAACACAAACCCTAACACTAAACCTAACCCGTACTCTAACCCTAACTCTATCCCGTACCCTAAACCACACCCTAACCCTAACTCGTACCCTAACACTAACCCTAAACCTGACCCTAACCCTAAACCTAACCCATACCCTAAACCTAACCCATACCCTAAACCTAAACCTAAACCTAACACTAACCCTATCCCGTACCCTAAATCTAACCCTAACCCTTGTCCTAACCCGTACCCAACCCTATCCCGTAACCTAACCCTAACCCTAACCCGTACCCAAACCCTAAGAGTAACCCTAACTCATACCTTATCGCTAATCCTAAACCTAACCCTAAGCCTAACCTGCACCCTAAACCTAAACCTAACCGTAACCCTAACCATAACCTTACCCGTAGTCTAAACCTAACCCATACCTAACACTAACCTTAACCGTAACCCTAACCCGTACCATAACCCTAAAAATAACCCGTACCGTAACCCCAACCCTAACCCTAACCCGTACCATAACCCTATCCCTAATCGTAACCCGTACCCAAAACCTAACCATAACACGTACCCTAACCCTAACCCTAACCCTAAACCTTACCCTAACCCGTACCCAAATGGTAAACCTAACACGTATCCTAAAACTAACCCAAACCCGTACTCTAACCCTAAACCTAACTATAACCATAACCCGTACCCTAAACTGAACCCTAACCCTAACCCAAACCATAACCCTTAACCGTAACCTAACCCTAACCCATACCCTAAACCTAACCCTAACCTTAACCGCAACCCTAACACATACCCTAACCCTAAAACTAACCCGTACCCTAAACCCAACCCTAACTCTAACCCGTACCCTAACACTAAACCTAACCCTAACCCTGACCCTAAACCTAACCCTAACCCTTACACTAATCCTAACCCTAACCCTAACCCGCACTCAAAACCTAACCATAACCCGTACCCTAACCCTAACCCGTAACCTAAACCTAACCATAACCCTAAACTTAACCCGTATGCTAACCCTATCCCGTATACTACACCTAACCCTAACCCGAATCCTAACATTAAGCTAACCCTAAGCTTAAACCGTACATTAATCCCAAACCTAACCCTAACACTAACCCTACACCGTACTCTAACCCTAAACCTAACCCTAACGCTAACCTGTACACTAACCCTAACCCTAACCCTAACCCTAACACTAATCCTACCCGTACTCTAACCCTAAACCTAACCCTAACCCTAACCCTAACGCTAACCCGTACCCTAAACCTAACCCTAACCCTAACACTAACACTAACTGTATTCTAACCCTAACCCTAACCCTCACCCTAATCCTAACCCGTACTGTAACCCTAACCCATACCATAACCATAAACCTAACCCGTGCCATAACCCTAACCCTAACTCGTACCCTAACCCTAACCCTAACCCTGACCCTAACCCTAACCCTAAACCGTAACCTATACCGAACCCGTACTTTAAACCTAACCCTAACCCTAAACCGTACCCTAAACCTAACCCGTACTTTAAACCTAACCCTAACCCTAACCCGTACCCTAAACCTAACCCTAACCCTAACTCGACCCTAAACCTACCCTAACCCTGACCCTAACCTTAACCCTAACCCATACCCTAAGCCTAACCCATACCCTAACCCTAACCCTAAAACTAACCCTAACCCTAAACCGTACCCTAAACATAACCCTAAAACTCTTCCTAACCCGTACCCAAACCTATCCCGTAACCTAACCCTAACCCTAACCCTAACCCATACACTAGCGCTAACCCTAACCCTAACCCGGGCCCTAAACCTAACTCTTAGCCTGACCCTAACACTAACCCTATCCCGTACTCTAACCCTAAACCATACACGAACACTAACCCTAAACCTAACCGATACCCTAACCCTAAACGTAACCCTAGCCCATACACAAACCCTAACCCGAACCTTAACCCTAACCCTAACCCGTACCCTAACGCTACCCGTAGCCTAATCCTAGCTCTAACACTAACCCCTAAACCTAAGGCTAACCCAAACCCATACCCGAACCCGTACCCAAACGGTAAACCTAACCCGTACCCTAACACTAAACCAAACCCGTACCCTAACCCTAACCCTAAACCTGACCCTAACCCTAACCCTAACCCGTACCCTAAAACTAACCCATACCCTAACCCTAACCATAAACCTAACCCTAACCCTAACCCGTACCCTAAACCTAACCCTACCCTTGACCTAACCCGTACCCAACATTTTCCCGTACCCTGACCCTAACCCTAACCCGTACCCAAACCCTAACAGTAACCCTAACCCATACCCTAGCGCTTTCCCTAAACCTAACACTAAGCCTAACCAGCACCCTAAACATTATCCTAACCCTAATCCTAACCATAAACCTTACCCGTACCCTAACACTAACCCATACCCTAACACTAACCCTAACCTTAACCGTAACCCTAACCCGTACCCTAACCCTAAAACTAACCCATACCCTAACCCCAACCCTAAACCTAACACGTACCATAACCCTATCCCTAACCCTAACCCTGACCCTAAACCTAAACATAACCCGTACCCGAACCCTAACCCGCACCTAAACCTAACCCTACCCGTACACTAATTCTAACCCATAACCTAAACCTAACCCTAACCGTAAACTTAACCCGTACACTAACCCTATCCCGTACCCTAAACCTAACCCTAACCCGTCCCCAAACTCTAAACCTGGCACGTACCCTAAACCTAAACCTAACGCTAACACTTTCCCTAACCCGTACCCAAACAGTAAAACTAACCCATACCCTAATACTAACCCAAACCCGTACTCTAAACCTAACCTTTACCCAAACACTAACCCTACCCCGTACTCTAACACTAACCCTAACCCTAAACCTAACCCTAACCTTAAACCTAACACTAACCCTAAACCGTACTCTAACTCTAACCCTACCCTATCCCTAACCGTATTCTAACTCTAACATTAACCCTCACCCTAAACCTAACCCGTACTCTAACCCTAACCCGTACCATAACCATAACCCTAACCCGTACCCTAACCCTAACAATAATTCGTAACTTAACCCTAACCCTAACCATAACCCTAAACCTAACCCTAAACCTGAACCTAACCCTAACCCTAACACGTACCCTAAGCCTAACCCATACCCTAACCCTAACCCTAACCCTAACCCTATCCGTACTCTAACACTAACCCTAACCCTACCCCGTACTCTAACCCTAACCCGTACCCTATCCCTAAACCTAACCCTAAAACTAACGGTACCCCGTACTCTAACCCTAAACCTAACCCTAACACTAACCCGTACCATAAACCTAACCCTAACCCTAACTTGTACCCTAACACTAACCCTAACCCTGGCCTTAACCCAAACCCTAATCCATACCCTAAACCTAACCCACACCCTAACCCTAACCCTAAACCTAACCCTAACCCTAACCCGTACCCAAACCATGAGTAACCCTAACTCATAACCTAGCGCTAACCCTAACCCTAACCCTAAGCCTAACCCGCACCCTAAACCTAAACCTAACCGTAAACCTAACCATAACCCTGACCCATACCCTAACCCTAAACCATAACCTAACACTAACCCTAACCTTAACCGTAAACCTAACCCGTACCCTAACCCTAAAAAAAACCCGAACCGTAACCCCAACCCTAACCCTAACCTGTACCATAACCCTATCCCTAATCCTAACCCTGAACCTAAACCTAACCCTAACCTGTACCCTACCCCTAACCCGCACCTAAACCTAACCCTAACCCGTACCCTAACCCTAACCCGTAACCTAAACCTAAACCTAAACCTAAACTTATCCCGTACACTACCCTATCCCGTACTCTAAACCTAACCCTATCCTGTACCCTAACCCTAACCCTAACCCTAACCTTATCCGTACACTAACCCTAACCCTAAGCCTAACACTAACCCTAACCCATACTCTAACCCTAACCCTAAACCTAACCCTATCCCGTACTCTAACCCTAACCCGTACCCTAACACTAACCCTTAACCTAACCCTAAACCTAACCCGTACCCTAACCCTAAACGTAACCCTAACCCGAACCCAAACCCGAAACCTATCCCATACCCTAACCCTAATGCTAACCTGTCCCTAACCCTAGACCTAACCCGTACTCTAACCCTAACCCATACCCTAACACTAACACTAATTCTAAACCTAAACCGTACCCTAACCCTACCCCTAACCCTAACCTTAATCCTAACACTATCCAGTACACTAACCCTAACCCTAACCCATACCCGTACCCAAACCCTAACCCTAACTCTAACCCTAACACTAACCCTAACCCGTACTCTAACCCTAACCCAAACCGTAACCCTAACCCATACCCTAACCCGTAACCTAACCCTAACCCTAACCTGTACGCTAACACGTACCATATCCCTAAACCTAATCCTAAACCTAACCCTAAACCTAAACCATACCCTACTCCTCACCCTAACCCATACCCTAACCCTAACTCGTACCCTAACCCTAACCCTTACCCTAACCCCTAACCCTAACCCAAACCCGTACCCTAAACCTAACCCTAACCCTAACTCGTACCCTAACCCTAACCCTAATCCTGTCACTAACCCGTACCATAACCCTAACCCGTAACCTAAACCTAACCCTAACCCTAAACTTAACCCACACGCTAACCCTATTCCATATCCTAAACCTAAACCTAATGCGTACCCTAACCCTAACCCTAACACTAACCCTATCCGTACACTATCCCTAACCCTAACCCTAAACCTAACACTAACCCTAACTGTATTCTAACCCTAAACCTAACCCTAACTCTAAGCCTAACCCGTAATATAACCCTAACACTAATCCTAACCCTAAGCCTAACCCTAACCCTAACACTAACCCTAACCCGTACTCTAACCCTAACCCTAACCCTAACCATACTCTAATCCTAACCCTAACCCTCACCCTACCCTAAGCCGTACTGTAACCCTATACCGTACCATAACCCTAATCCTAACCCGTACCCTAACCCTAAACCTAACTCGTACACTAAACCTAACCCTAACCCTGATCCTTACACTAACTCCAACCTATACCCTAAACCTAACCCATACCCTAAACCTAACCCTAACCCTAACCCTTACCCTCACCCGTACACAAACGGTAAACGTAAACCGTAACCTAACACTAACCCAAACCCGTACTCTAACACTAACCCTAACCGTAAACCTAACACGCACCCTGAACTTAACCCTAACCCTAACACAAACCATAACCTTTAACCGTAACCTAACCCTAACACATACCATAACCCTAACCCTAACCTTAAACGTAAACCTAACCCATACCCTAACCCTAAAACTAACCCGTACCCTAACCCCAACCCTAACCCTAACCCATACCCTAACACTAACCCTAAACCTAACCCTGACCCTAAACCTATCCCTAACCCTTACACTAATCCTAACCCTAACCCTAACCCGTAACCTAAACCTAACCCTAAGCCTAAACAGTACATTAACCCCAAACCTACTCCTAACACTAACACTACCCCGTACACTAACCCTAACCCTAACCCTGACCCTAACCCATACACTAACCCTAACCATAACCCTAACACTAATCCTACACCGTACTCTAACCCTAAACCTAAACCTAACCCTAACACTAACCCTAACCCGTACTCTAACACTAACCTTAACCCTAAACGTAACCTTAACAGTTACGCTAACCCTAACCCGTACCCTAACACTAACCCTAACCCTAACACTATTCCTAACCGTACTCTAACCCTAAACCTAACCCGAACTCTAACCCTAACCCGTACTAAAACCCTTAACCTAACCCTAACCATAACCTAACCTTAACCCATAATCTAACCTTATCCTGTAGAATAACCCTAACCCTAACCCTAAACCCTAACCCTAACCCTATTCCTTACCCTATGCCGTACCCAAAAGGAACACCTAACCCGTACCCTAACACTAACCCAAACCCGTACTCTAAACCTAAACATAACCCTAACCCTATCCCTAAATCGCACCCTAAACTTAACCCTAACCCTAACACTAAACTTAACCCTTAACCGTACCCTAACCCTAACCCACACCCTAACCCTAACCCTAACTTTAACCGTAACCCTAACCCGTAACCTAACCCTAAAAGTAACCCGTACCCTAACCCCAACCCTAACCTTAACCAATACCCTAACACTAACCCTAACACTAACCCTGACCATAAACCTAACCCTAACCGTACACTAACCCTAACCCTAACCCTAACCCGCACCCTAAACCTAACCATAACCCGTACCCTAACCCTATCCCGTAACCTAATCCTAACCCTAACCCTGAACTTATCCCGTACGCTAACCCTATCCCATTCCCTAAACCTAAACCTAACCCTAACCCGTAACCTAACCCTAAACCTAACCCTAAGCCTAACCAGTACATTAACCCTAACCCTAACCCTAACACTAACCCTACCCTGTAATCTAACCCTAACCCTAACCTTAAACCTAACCCTAACCCATGCCCTAACCCTAACCCTAAACCTTTCCCTAACCCTAACACTAACCCTAACCCTTACTCTAACCCTAACCCTAACCCTTACCCTAACTGTACTCTAACACTAACCCTAAACCTCACCCTAACTCTAACCCGTACTGTAACCCTAACATGTAACATAACGCTAACTCTAACCCGTACACTAACTCTAACCCTAAATCATAACCTAACACTAAACCTGACCCTAACCCTAACCCGTACCCTAAACCTAACCCGGACCCTAACCCTAAACCTAACCCAAAGCTGTACCCTAAACCTAACCCTAACCCTAACTTATACCCAAACCCTACCCTAACCCTGACCCTAATCTTAACCCGTACCCTAAACCTAACCCATACCCTAACCTTAATTCTAAACGTAACGCTAATCCTAACTCTTACCCTAAACCTAATCCTAACCCTTGACCTAACCCGTACCCAACTCTATCTCGTACCCTAACCCTAACCCTAACCCGTACCCAAACCTAACATTAAACCTAACCCATTCCCTAGCGCTAAGCCTAACCCTAAACCTAATTCTAATCCGCACCCTAAACCTAAACCTAACGCTAACCCTAACCATAACCCTTAACCATACACTGACCCTAAGCATACCCTAACACTAACCCCAACCTGAACCGTAACCCTAACCCGTACCCTAAACCTAAAACTAACGCGTACCCTAACCCCAACCCTAACCCTCACCCGCACCTAAACCTAACCCTAACCGTAACCTAACCCTTACCCATAACCTAAACCCTACCCTAACCCTAAACTTAACCTGAACACTAAACCTATCCCGTAACCTAAACCTAACCCTAAACTATACACTAACCCTAACCTTAACCCTAACACTATCCGTACACTAACCCTAACCCTAACCCTAACACTAACCCTAACCCATAATCTAACACTAAACCTAACCCTAAACCTAACCCTAACCAGTACTCTAACCATAACCCGTACCCTAACACTAACCCTTACACTAACCCTAAACCTAACCCATACCCTAACCTTAAGCGTAACCCTAACCTGTACCCAAACATTAACCCTAACACGTACCCTAACCCTACCCTAACCCGCACACTAAACCTAACCCTAACCCTAGACCTAACACATACACTAACCCTATCCCGTACCCTAACCTTAACCCTAACCCGTACCGTAAACCTAAAACTAACCCTAACCCTAACCCGTACCCGTACCCTAACCCTACCCGTAGCCTAACCCTAACTCTAACACTAACCCCCAACCCTAAGCCTAACCCTTACCCTAACCCGTACACAAAAGGTAAACCTATCCCGTACCCTAAAACTAACCCAAACCCGTACTCCAATGCTAACCCTAACCATAACCCTAACCCTAACCCGTACACTAACCCTTCCCGTAGCCTAACCCTAACTCTATCCCTAACCCATAACCCTATCCCTAACCCTAACCCTAACCCTTACCCTAACACGTACCCAAACGGTAAACCTAACACGTACCCTAACACTAACCCAAACCCGTACTCGAAACCTAACCCTAACCCTAACCCTAACCCTAACCCGCACCCTAAACTTAACCCTAACGCTAACGCAAACCATAACCCTTAACCGTAACCTAAACCTAATCCATACCTTAACCCTAAACCTAACCTTAACCATAACCCTAACTCATACCCTAACCCTAAAACTAACACGTACCCTAACCCCAACTCTAACCTTAACGCGTACACTAACACTAACCCTAACCCTAACCCTGACCCTAAACCTAACCTTAACCGCACACTAACCCTAACCCTAACCCTAACCTTAACACTAACCCTATCCCGTACTCTAAACCTAACCCTAACCCTAACTCTAACCTTAACCCGTACTCTAACCTTAAACCTAACCCTAACACTAACCATAACACTAACACTAACACTAACCAGTACTCTAATCCTAAACGTAACCCTAACACTAACCCTAACCCCCTACTATAATCCTAACCCTAAACCTAACTCTTACCCTAACCCTAAGTCGTACCGTAACCCGAACCCGTACCCAACCCTAACCCTAACCCTAAACCTAACCCTAACCTTGACCCTAACCCTAACCCTAATCCCGTACCTAACCCTAACCCTAACCCGCATCCTAAACCTAACCCTAACCCTAGACTTAACCCATAGCCTAACCCTAACCCGTACCCTAACACTAACCCGAACCCTAACCCTAACACTAACCCTAACCCTAAACCGTACACTAACCATAACCCTAACCCATACCCTAACCCTAACCCGTAACCTAACCCTAAACCAGGGCCTAACTCTAACCCGCACGGTAAACATAACCCTAACCCTAGACATAACCCGTACCCTAACCCTATCACGTACCCTAAACCTAGTCCTAACCCGTATCCTAACCCTAACACTAACCCTAACCCGTACACTAACCCTATCCCGTACACTAAACCTAACCCTAACCCTAACCCGTACCCTAACCCTAACCCGCACTGAAACCTAACCCTAACCCGTACCATAACCCTAACCTGTAACCTAAACCTAACCCTAACCCTAAACTTAACCCGTACACTAACCCTATCCCATACCCTAAACCTAACCCTAACCCGTACCTAACCCTAAATCTAACCCTAACACTATCCGTACACTAACCCTAACCCTAACACTAACCCTAACACATACTCTAACACTAACCCTAACCCTAAACCTAACCCTAACCCGTAATCTAACCCTAACCCGTAATCTAACCCTAACCCAGGGCATAACTCTAACCCGCACCGTAAAACTAACCCTAACCCTCGACCTAACACTTACACTAACCCTATCCCGTACTGGAACCTTAACCCTAACCCATACCAGTACCCTAACATTAAGCGTAACCCTAACCCTAACCCTAACACTAAACCTTACCCGTACGCTAACCCTAACCCTAACCCGAACCCTAACCCTAACCGTAATGGGTACCCTAACCCTACCCGTAGCCTAACCCTAACTCTAACCCTAACCCCTAACCCTAACCCTAACCCTAACCCCCACCTAAACCTAACCTAACACGTGCCTGAACCCTAACCCTAACCCTAACCCTAACCCTAACCCTAACCCTATCCGTACACTGACCCTAACCCTAACCCTAAACCTAACCCTAACCCGTACTCTAATCCTAACCTGTACACTAACACTATCCCTAACCCTACACTAACCCTAACCCGTACTCTAACCGTAAACCTAACCCTTACTCTAAACCTAATCTGTACTATAACCCTAACCCGTACACTAACACTAACACTAACACTAAAAATAACCCTACCCTGTACTCTAACCTTAAACCTAACCCTAACTCTAACCCTAACCCGTAATGTAACCCTAACCCTAACCCTAACCCGTACAGTAAACCTAACGTGTACCCTAAACCTAAACCTAACACTAAACCTAACCCTAACCTTGACCCTAATGCTAACCCTAACCCATACCCTAACCCTAAACCATAACCTAACCCTAACCCTAACCCTAAATGTAACCCTAACCCTTACCCAAACCCTAACCCTAACACATACCCTAAACATAACCCTAACCCTAACATGCACACTAAACCTAACCCTAACCCTAGACCTAACACCTACACTAACCCTATCCCATACCCTAACCTTAACCCTAACCCGTACCGTAACCCTAACACTACTCTAACCCTAACCCTAACACTAACCCTAACCCGTACTCTAACTTAACCCTAACCCTAAACCTTACCCTAACACGTACTCTAACCCTAACCCTAACACTAACACTAACCATAATCCTAACACTAAAACTAACCCGTACTCTAACCCTAAACCTAACACTGACACTAACCCTAACCCCCTACTATAACCATAATCTTAAACCTAACCCTATCCCTAACCCTAACTCGAACCGTAACCCGAACCTGTACCCTAACCATAACCCTAAAACTAGACCTAACCCTAACCCTGACCCTAACCCTAAACCTAATTCCATACCCTAACCCTGACCCTAACCAGCATCTAAACCTAACCATAACCCTAGAACTAACCCGTACCCTAACCCTACCCCTACCCTAACCCTGACCCTAACCAGCATCTAAACCTAACCCTAACCCTAGACCTAACCCGTACCCTAACCCTAACCGTACCCGAACACTACCCTAACCCTAACCCTAACACGTACCATAAACCTAACACTAACCCTAACCCGTACCCTAACCCTAACCCATACCCTAACCCTAACCCTTTGCCTAACCCTAACCCACACCCTAAACCAAACCCTAACCCTAGACCTAACCCGTACCCTAACCCTACCCGTACCCTAACACTAATCCTAACCCTAACCCTAACCCGTACCATAAACCTAACACTAACCCTAACCCGTACCCTAACCCTAACACGTACACTAACCCTAACCCTAACCCTAACCCTTACCCTAACCCGTACCCAGACAATAAACCTAACTTCTACCACAACACTAACCAAAACTCGTACTCTAACCCTAACCCTAACCCTAACCCTAAACCTAACCCTAACCTTAAACTTAACAAGTACGCTAACCGTATCCCGTACCCTAAACCTAACACTAACCCGTAACCTAACCCTAAACCTAACCCTAAGCCTAACCTGTACATTAACCCTAACCCTAACCCTAACAGTAACCCAACCCCGTACTCTAACCCTAAGCCTAACTCTAACCCTAACCCATTCCCTAACCCTAAACCTAACCCTAACACTAACCCTACCCCGTACTCTAACACTATCCCTAACCCTAAAACTAACCCGTACCCTAAACCTAACCCTAAACCTAACTCGTACCCTAACCCTAACCCTAACCCTGACCCTAACCCTAAACCTAACCCGTACCCTAAACCTAACCCAAACCCTAACCCTAACCCTAAACCTAACCCTAACCCTATCCCGTACCCTAAACCTAACCCTAACCCTTATCCTAACCCGTACCCAACCCTATCTCGTACCCTAATGCTAACCCTAACCCGTACCCAAACCCTAATAGTAACCCTAACCCATACCCTAGCGCTAAGCCTAACCCTAACACTAAGCCTAACCCGCACCCTAAACCTAAACATAACCGTAACCCTAACCATAAACCTTACCCGTACCCTAACCCTAACCCATTACCTAACACTAACCCTAACCTTAACCATAACCCTAATCCGTACGCTAACACTAAAACTAACCCGTACCATAACCCCAACCCTAACCCTCACCCGAACCATAACCCTATCCCTAAACCTAACCCTGACCCTAAACCTAAACCTAACCCGAACCCTAACCCTAATCCGTAAACTAAACCTAAACCTAACCCTAAAATTATCCCGTACACTAACCCTATCCCGTACCCTAAACCTAACCCTAACCTGTACCCTAAACCTAACACTAACCCTAACACTATCAGTACACTAACCCTAACCCTAACACTAACACTAATCCTAACCCATACGCTAACCCTAAACCTAATCCTAAACCTTACCCTCACCCGTACTCTAACCCTATCCCATACCCTAGCACTAACCCTTACCCTAACCCTAAACATAACCCATACCCTAACCCTAAACGTAAGCCTAGCCCATCCCCAAACATTAACCCTAACACATACCCTAACCCTAAAACTAACCCTAAACCCTTACCCTAACCCGTACCCAAACGGTAAACCTAACTTCTACCCCAACACTAACCCAAATCCGTACTGTAACCCTAAACCTAACCCTAACACTAACCCTAACCTGTACTCTAACACTAACCCTAAACCTAACACGTACCCTTACCCTAACCCTAACCCTAACACTAACCCTACCCCGTACTCTAATCCTAACACTAACCCTAACCCGTACCCGTACCCTAACCCTAACCCTAACACTAACCCTAACCTGTACTCTAACCCTAACCCTAACCCAAACCGTATTCTAACCCTAACTCTAAACCTCACCCTAACCCTAACCCGTACTGTAAACCTACCCCGTACCATAACCCTAACCCTAACCTATACCCTAACCCTAACCCAAATTCATACCCTAACCCTAAACCTAAACCTGACCCTAACCCTAACCCTAAACCGTACCCTAAACCTAACCCGTACCTAACCCTAATCCTAACCTGTACCCTAAACCTAACCCTAACACGAACCCTAACCCTAACCCTAAACCTAAACCTGACCCTAACCCTAACACTAAACCGTACCTTAACCTAACCCATACCCTAACTCTAACCCTAACCCTAACCCTAACCCTAAACCTAACCCATACTCTAACCCTAAACCTAACCCTAACCCGTACCCGTACCCTAACCCTAAACCTAAACCTGACCCTAACCCTAACACTAAACCGTACCTTAACCTAACCCATACCCTAACTCTAACCCTAACCCTAACCCTAACCCTAAACCTAACCCATACTCTAACCCTAAACCTAACCCTAACCCGTACCCTTACCCTAACCCTAACCCTAACACTAACCCTACCCCGTACTCTAATCCTAACACTAACCCTAACCCGTACCCGTACCCTAACCCTAACCCTAACACTAACCCTAACCTGTACTCTAACCCTAACCCTAACCCAAACCGTATTCTAACCCTAACTCTAAACCTCACCCTAACCCTAACCCGTACTGTAAACCTACCCCGTACCATAACCCTAACCCTAACCTATACCCTAACCCTAACCCAAATTCATACCCTAACCCTAAACCTAAACCTGACCCTAACCCTAACCCTAAACCGTACCCTAAACCTAACCCGTACCTAACCCTAATCCTAACCTGTACCCTAAACCTAACCCTAACACGAACCCTAACCCTAACCCTAAACCTAAACCTGACCCTAACCCTAACACTAAACCGTACCTTAACCTAACCCATACCCTAACTCTAACCCTAACCCTAACCCTAACCCTAAACCTAACCCATACTCTAACCCTAAACCTAACCCTAACCCGTACCCGTACCCTAACCCTAAACCTAAACCTGACCCTAACCCTAACACTAAACCGTACCTTAACCTAACCCATACCCTAACTCTAACCCTAACCCTAACCCTAACCCTAAACCTAACCCATACTCTAACCCTAAACCTAACCCTAACCCGTACCCGTACCCTAACCCTAAACCTAACCCTAACACTAACACTAAACCTAACCCATACTCTAAACCTAACCCTAACCGTACTCTAACTCTAACCCTAAAACTCACCCTAACCCTAACCCGTACTGTAATCCTAACCCATACCATAACCCTAACCCTAACCCGTACCCGAACCCTAACCCTAATTCGTACCTAACCCTAATCCTAACCGTGACGCTAACCCTAACCCTTACCCATGCCCTAACCCTAAACCTAACCCTAACCCGTACCCTAAATCTAACCCTAACCGTACCCTAACCCTAATCCTAACCCTAACCCTGACCCTAACCCGTACCCTAACCCGTACCCTAACCCTAAAACTAATCATAACCCATACCCTAACCCTAACCCATAACCTAAACATAACCCTAACCCTAAAATTAACCCATAAGCAAACCCTATCCCGTACCCTAAACCTACCCTAACCCGTATCCTTAACCTAAACCTAACCCTAAGCCTAACCCTTATATTAACCCTAACCCTAACCCTAACCCTAACCCTAACACTAACCCTAACCCTAACCCGTACCCTAACCCTAAACCTAACCCTAACCCTAACCCTAACCCTACCCCGTACTTGAACCCTAACCCTAACACTAACCCTAACTGTACTCTAACCCTAACCCTAACCCTCACCCTAAACCTAACCCGTACTGTAACCCTAATCCGTACCATAACCCTACTACTAACCCGTACCCTAAACCTAAACCTAATTCGTACCCTAACGCTAACCCTAAACCTGACCCTAACCCTAACCCTAACACTTACCCGTGCCCTAACCCTAAACCTAACCCTAACCCGTACCCTAAACCTAACACTAACCGTACCCTAACCCTAATTCTAACCCTAACCCTGACCCTAACCCGTACCCTAACCCGTACCCTAACCCTAAAACTAAACCTAACCCGTACCCTAACCCTAACCCATAATCTAAACATAACCCTAACCCTAAAATTAACCCGTAAGCAAACCCTATCCCGTACCCTAAACCTACCCTAACCGGTATCCTTAACCTAAACCTAACCCTAAGCCTAACCATTATATTAACCCTAACCCTAACACTAACCCTACCCCGTACTCTAACACTAACCCTAACCCTAACCCGTACCCTAACACTAAACCTAACCCTAACCCTAACCCTAACCCTAACCCGTACACGAACCCTAACCCTAACACTAACCCTAACCGTACTCTAACCCTAACCCTAACCCTCACCCTAAACCTAACCCGTACTGTAACCCTAATCCATTCCATAACCCTACTACTAACCCGTACCCTAACCCTAACCCTAATTCGTACCCTAACCCTAACCCTAAACCTGAACCTAACCCTAACCCTAACCCGTACCCTAAACCTAACCCGTAACCTAACCCTAAACCTAACCCTAACCCGTAACCTAAACCTAACCCTAAGCCGTACCCTAAACCTAACCCTAACCCTAACTCTAACCCTAACCCGTACTCGAACCCTAACCCTAACACTAACCCTAACCGTACTCTAACCCTAACCCTAAACCTCACCCTAGACCTAACCCGTACTGTAACCCTAATCCGTACCATAACCCTACTACTAACCCGTACCCTAACCCTAACCCTAATTCGTACCCTAACCCTAACCCTAAACCTGACCCTAACCCTAACCCTAACCCGTACCCTAAACTTAACCCGTAACCTAACCCTAAACCTAACCCTAACCCGTACCCTAAACCTAACCCTAAGCCGTACCCTAAACCAAACCCTAACCCTAACCCTGACCCTAACCCTAACCCTAACCCGTACCCTAAGCCTAACCCATACCCTAACCCTAACCCTTATCCTAACCCTAACCCTAACTCGTACCCTAAACCTAAGCCTAACCCTTGACCTAACCCGTAACCAACCCTATCCCGTAACCTAACCCTAACCCTAACCCGTACCCAAACCCTAACAGTAACCCTAACCCATACCCTAGCGCTAACGCTAACCCTAAACTAACCCTAACCCTAACCCGCACCTAAACCTAACCCTAACCCGTAACCTAAACCTAACCCTAACACTAACCCTAAAACGTACCCTTACCCTAACCCTAAACCTAACCCTAACCCTAACTGTACTCTTACTCTAACCCTAAACCTCACTCTAACCCTAACCCATACTGTAACCCTAACCCGTAACCTACCCCTAACCCTAACCCTAAACCTATCCATACTCTAACACTAACACTAACCTTAACAATAACCCTAACCCGTACTCTAACCCTAACCTGTACCCTAACCCTAACCCTAACCCTAACACTATCCCTAACCCGTACTCTAAAACTAAACCTAACCCTAACTCTAACCCTAACCCGTACTATAACCCTAAACATAACCCTAACCCTAAACCTAACACTAACCCGTACTCTAACCCTATCCCGTAGCTTAACACTAACTCTAATCCTAACCGGTAACCCTAAACCTAACTCTAACCCTAACCCTTACCCTAACCCATACCCAAACAGTAAACCTAACCCGTACCCTAACACTAACCCAAACCCGTACTCTAACCCTAACCCTAACCCTAACCTTAAACCGCACCCTAAACTTACCCCTAACCCTAACCCTATACATAACCCTTAACCGTACAGTAACCCTAACCCTAACTCGTACCCTAACACTAACGCTGACCCTAACCCTTACCCGTACGCTAAACCTAACCCGTACCCTCACCCTAACCCTAATCCTAACCCGTACCCTAAACCTAACCCAAACCCTAACTCGTACCCTAACACTAACCCTAACCCTGACCCTAACTCTAACCCTAATCTGTACCCTAAACCTAACCCTTATCCTAACCCTAACCCTAAACCTAACCCTAACCCTATCCCATACCTAAACCTAACCCTAAACCTTGACCTAACCCGTAACCAACCCTATCCCGTAACCTAACCCTAACCCTAACCCGTACCCAAACCCTAACAGTAACCCTAACCCATACCCTAGCGCTAACGCTAACCCTAAACTAACCCTAACCCTAACCCGCACCTAAACCTAACCCTAACCCGTAACCTAAACCTAACCCTAACCCTAACCCTAAAACGTACCCTTACCCTAACCCTAAACCTAACCCTAACCCTAACTGTACTCTTACTCTAACCCTAAACCTCACTCTAACCCTAACCCGTACTGTAACCCTAACCCGTAACCTACCCCTGACCCTAACCCTAACCCTATCCATACTCTAACACTAACACTAACCTTAACAATAACCCTAACCCGTACTCTAACCCTAACCTGTACCCTAACCCTAACCCTAACCCTAACACTATCCCTAACCCGTACTCTAAAACTAAACCTAACCCTAACTCTAACCCTAACCCGTACTATAACCCTAAACATAACCCTAACCCTAAACCTAACACTAACCCGTACTCTAACCCTATCCCGTAGCTTAACACTAACTCTAATCCTAACCGGTAACCCTAAACCTAACTCTAACCCTAACCCTTACCCTAACCCATACCCAAACAGTAAACCTAACCCGTACCCTCACCCTAACCCTAATCCTAACCCGTACCCTAAACCTAACCCAAACCCTAACTCGTACCCTAACACTAACCCTAACCCTGACCCTAACTCTAACCCTAATCTGTACCCTAAACCTAACCCTTATCCTAACCCTAACCCTAAACCTAACCCTAACCCTATCCCATACCTAAACCTAACCCTAAACCTTGACCTAACCCGTAACCAACCCTATCCCGTAACCTAACCCTAACCCTAACCCGTACCCAAACCCTAACAGTAACCCTAACCCATACCCTAGCGCTAACGCTAACCCTAAACTAACCCTAACCCTAACCCGCACCTAAACCTAACCCTAACCCGTAACCTAAACCTAACCCTAACCCTAACCCTAAAACGTACCCTTACCCTAACCCTAAACCTAACCCTAACCCTAACTGTACTCTTACTCTAACCCTAAACCTCACTCTAACCCTAACCCGTACTGTAACCCTAACCCGTAACCTACCCCTAACCCTAACCCTAACCCTATCCATACTCTAACACTAACACTAACCTTAACAATAACCCTAACCCGTACTCTAACCCTAACCTGTACCCTAACCCTAACCCTAACCCTAACACTATCCCTAACCCGTACTCTAAAACTAAACCTAACCCTAACTCTAACCCTAACCCGTACTATAACCCTAAACATAACCCTAACCCTAAACCTAACACTAACCCGTACTCTAACCCTATCCCGTAGCTTAACACTAACTCTAATCCTAACCGGTAACCCTAAACCTAACTCTAACCCTAACCCTTACCCTAACCCATACCCAAACAGTAAACCTAACCCGTACCCTAACACTAACCCAAACCCGTACTCTAACCCTAACCCTAACCCTAACCTTAAACCGCACCCTAAACTTACCCCTAACCCTAACCCTATACATAACCCTTAACCGTACAGCAACCCTAACCCTAACTCGTACCCTAACACTAACGCTGACCCTAACCCTTACCCGTACGCTAAACCTAACCCGTACCCTCACCCTAACCCTAATCCTAACCCGTACCCTAAACCTAACCCAAACCCTAACTCGTACCCTAACACTAACCCTAACCCTGACCCTAACCCTAACCCTAATCTGTACCCTAAACCTAACCCTTATCCTAACCCTAACCCTAAACCTAACCCTAACCCTATCCCATACCTAAACCTAACCCTAAACCTTGACCTAACCCGTACCCAACCCTATCCCGTACCATAACCCTAACCCTAACCCATAGCCAAACCCTAAGAGTAACCCTAACCCATGCCCTAGCGCTAAACCTAACCCTAACCCTAAGCCTAACCCACACACTAAACCTAAACCAAACCCTACCCTAACCATAACCCTTACCCGTACCCTAACCCTAACCCGCAACTAATCCTAACCCTAACCCATACCCTAACCCTAATCCGTAAACTAAACCAAAACCTAACCCTAAACTTATCCCGTACACTAACCCTATCCCGTACCCTAAACCTAACCTAACCCGTACCCTAACCCTAACCCTAACCCTAACCCTAACCCTATCCATACACTAACCTTAACCCTAACCCTAAACGTAACCCTAAACCGTACTCTAACCCTAACCCGTACTCTAACACTAAACCTTACCCTAACCCTAAACCTAAAACATACCCTAAACCTAAACGTAACCCTAACTCGTACCCAAACCCTAACCCTAACACGTACCCTAACCTTAACCCTAACCCTAACCCAGACACTAAACCTAACCTTAACCCTAGACCTAACACGTACACTAAACCTATCCCGTACCGTAACCTTAACCCTAACCCTAACCGTAACCCTAACACTAACCCTAACCCTAACCCTAACCCTAACCCGTACTCGAACCCTAACCCTAACACTAACCCTAACCGTACTCTAACCCTAACCCTAAACCTCACCCTAGACCTAACCCGTACTGTAACCCTAATCCGTACCATAACCCTACTACTAACCCGTACCCTAACCCTAACCCTAATTCGTACCCTAACCCTAACCCTAAACCTGACCCTAACCCTAACCCTAACCCGTACCCTAAACTTAACCCGTAACATAACCCTAAACCTAACCCTAACCCGTACCCTAAACCTAACCCTAAGCCGTACCCTAAACCAAACCCTAACCCTAACCCTGACCCTAACCCTAACCCTAACCCGTACCCTAAGCCTAACCCATACCCTAACCCTAACCCTTATCCTAACCCTAACCCTAACTCGTACCCTAAACCTAAGCCTAACCCTTGACCTAACCCGTAACCAACCCTATCCCGTAACCTAACCCTAACCCTAACCCGTACCCAAACCCTAACAGTAACCCTAACCCATACCCTAGCGCTAACGCTAACCCTAAACTAACCCTAACCCTAACCCGCACCTAAACCTAACCCTAACCCGTAACCTAAACCTAACCCTAACCCTAACCCTAAAACGTACCCTTACCCTAACCCTAAACCTAACCCTAACCCTAACTGTACTCTTACTCTAACCCTAAACCTCACTCTAACCCTAACCCGTACTGTAACCCTAACCCGTAACCTACCCCTAACCCTAACCCTAAACCTATCCATACTCTAACACTAACACTAACCTTAACAATAACCCTAACCCGTACTCTAACCCTAACCTGTACCCTAACCCTAACCCTAACCCTAACACTATCCCTAACCCGTACTCTAAAACTAAACCTAACCCTAACTCTAACCCTAACCCGTACTATAACCCTAAACATAACCCTAACCCTAAACCTAACACTAACCCGTACTCTAACCCTATCCCGTAGCTTAACACTAACTCTAATCCTAACCGGTAACCCTAAACCTAACTCTAACCCTAACCCTTACCCTAACCCATACCCAAACAGTAAACCTAACCCGTACCCTAACACTAACCCAAACCCGTACTCTAACCCTAACCCTAACCCTAACCTTAAACCGCACCCTAAACTTACCCCTAACCCTAACCCTATACATAACCCTTAACCGTACAGTAACCCTAACCCTAACTCGTACCCTAACACTAACGCTGACCCTAACCCTTACCCGTACGCTAAACCTAACCCGTACCCTCACCCTAACCCTAATCCTAACCTGTACCCTAAACCTAACCCAAACCCTAACTCGTACCCTAACACTAACCCTAACCCTGACCCTAACTCTAACCCTAATCTGTACCCTAAACCTAACCCTTATCCTAACCCTAACCCTAAACCTAACCCTAACCCTATCCCATACCTAAACCTAACCCTAAACCTTGACCTAACCCGTAACCAACCCTATCCCGTAACCTAACCCTAACCCTAACCCGTACCCAAACCCTAACAGTAACCCTAACCCATACCCTAGCGCTAACGCTAACCCTAAACTAACCCTAACCCTAACCCGCACCTAAACCTAACCCTAACCCGTAACCTAAACCTAACCCTAACCCTAACCCTAAAACGTACCCTTACCCTAACCCTAAACCTAACCCTAACCCTAACTGTACTCTTACTCTAACCCTAAACCTCACTCTAACCCTAACCCGTACTGTAACCCTAACCCGTAACCTACCCCTAACCCTAACCCTAACCCTATCCATACTCTAACACTAACACTAACCTTAACAATAACCCTAACCCGTACTCTAACCCTAACCTGTACCCTAACCCTAACCCTAACCCTAACACTATCCCTAACCCGTACTCTAAAACTAAACCTAACCCTAACTCTAACCCTAACCCGTACTATAACCCTAAACATAACCCTAACCCTAAACCTAACACTAACCCGTACTCTAACCCTATCCCGTAGCTTAACACTAACTCTAATCCTAACCGGTAACCCTAAACCTAACTCTAACCCTAACCCTTACCCTAACCCATACCCAAACAGTAAACCTAACCCGTACCCTAACACTAACCCAAACCCGTACTCTAACCCTAACCCTAACCCTAACCTTAAACCGCACCCTAAACTTACCCCTAACCCTAACCCTATACATAACCCTTAACCGTACAGTAACCCTAACCCTAACTCGTACCCTAACACTAACGCTGACCCTAACCCTTACCCATACGCTAAACCTAACCCGTACCCTCACCCTAACCCTAATCCTAACCCGTACCCTAAACCTAACCCAAACCCTAACTCGTACCCTAACACTAACCCTAACCCTGACCCTAACTCTAACCCTAATCTGTACCCTAAACCTAACCCTTATCCTAACCCTAACCCTAAACCTAACCCTAACCCTATCCCATACCTAAACCTAACCCTAAACCTTGACCTAACCCGTAACCAACCCTATCCCGTAACCTAACCCTAACCCTAACCCGTACCCAAACCCTAACAGTAACCCTAACCCATACCCTAGCGCTAACGCTAACCCTAAACTAACCCTAACCCTAACCCGCACCTAAACCTAACCCTAACCCGTAACCTAAACCTAACCCTAACCCTAACCCTAAAACGTACCCTTACCCTAACCCTAAACCTAACCCTAACCCTAACTGTACTCTTACTCTAACCCTAAACCTCACTCTAACCCTAACCCGTACTGTAACCCTAACCCGTAACCTACCCCTAACCCTAACCCTAACCCTATCCATACTCTAACACTAACACTAACCTTAACAATAACCCTAACCCGTACTCTAACCCTAACCTGTACCCTAACCCTAACCCTAACCCTAACACTATCCCTAACCCGTACTCTAAAACTAAACCTAACCCTAACTCTAACCCTAACCCGTACTATAACCCTAAACATAACCCTAACCCTAAACCTAACACTAACCCGTACTCTAACCCTATCCCGTAGCTTAACACTAACTCTAATCCTAACCGGTAACCCTAAACCTAACTCTAACCCTAACCCTTACCCTAACCCATACCCAAACAGTAAACCTAACCCGTACCCTAACACTAACCCAAACCCGTACTCTAACCCTAACCCTAACCCTAACCTTAAACCGCACCCTAAACTTACCCCTAACCCTAACCCTATACATAACCCTTAACCGTACAGCAACCCTAACCCTAACTCGTACCCTAACACTAACGCTGACCCTAACCCTTACCCGTACGCTAAACCTAACCCGTACCCTCACCCTAACCCTAATCCTAACCCGTACCCTAAACCTAACCCAAACCCTAACTCGTACCCTAACACTAACCCTAACCCTGACCCTAACCCTAACCCTAATCTGTACCCTAAACCTAACCCTTATCCTAACCCTAACCCTAAACCTAACCCTAACCCTATCCCATACCTAAACCTAACCCTAAACCTTGACCTAACCCGTACCCAACCCTATCCCGTACCATAACCCTAACCCTAACCCATAGCCAAACCCTAAGAGTAACCCTAACCCATGCCCTAGCGCTAAACCTAACCCTAACCCTAAGCCTAACCCACACACTAAACCTAAACCAAACCCTACCCTAACCATAACCCTTACCCGTACCCTAACCCTAACCCGCAACTAATCCTAACCCTAACCCATACCCTAACCCTAATCCGTAAACTAAACCAAAACCTAACCCTAAACTTATCCCGTACACTAACCCTATCCCGTACCCTAAACCTAACCTAACCCGTACCCTAACCCTAACCCTAACCCTAACCCTATCCATACACTAACCTTAACCCTAACCCTAAACGTAACCCTAAACCGTACTCTAACCCTAACCCGTACTCTAACACTAAACCTTACCCTAACCCTAAACCTAAAACATACCCTAAACCTAAACGTAACCCTAACTCGTACCCAAACCCTAACCCTAACACGTACCCTAACCTTAACCCTAACCCTAACCCAGACACTAAACCTAACCTTAACCCTAGACCTAACACGTACACTAAACCTATCCCGTACCGTAACCTTAACCCTAACCCTAACCGTAACCCTAACACTAACCCTAACCCTAACCCTAACCCTAACCCGTACTCGAACCCTAACCCTAACACTAACCCTAACCGTACTCTAACCCTAACCCTAAACCTCACCCTAGACCTAACCCGTACTGTAACCCTAATCCGTACCATAACCCTACTACTAACCCGTACCCTAACCCTAACCCTAATTCGTACCCTAACCCTAACCCTAAACCTGACCCTAACCCTAACCCTAACCCGTACCCTAAACTTAACCCGTAACATAACCCTAAACCTAACCCTAACCCGTACCCTAAACCTAACCCTAAGCCGTACCCTAAACCAAACCCTAACCCTAACCCTGACCCTAACCCTAACCCTAACCCGTACCCTAAGCCTAACCCATACCCTAACCCTAACCCTTATCCTAACCCTAACCCTAACTCGTACCCTAAACCTAAGCCTAACCCTTGACCTAACCCGTAACCAACCCTATCCCGTAACCTAACCCTAACCCTAACCCGTACCCAAACCCTAACAGTAACCCTATCCCATACCCTAGCGCTAACGCTAACCCTAAACTAACCCTAACCCTAACCCGCACCTAAACCTAACCCTAACCCGTAACCTAAACCTAACCCTAACACTAACCCTAAAACGTACCCTTACCCTAACCCTAAACCTAACCCTAACCCTAACTGTACTCTTACTCTAACCCTAAACCTCACTCTAACCCTAACCCGTACTGTAACCCTAACCCGTAACCTACCCCTAACCCTAACCCTAAACCTATCCATACTCTAACACTAACACTAACCTTAACAATAACCCTAACCCGTACTCTAACCCTAACCTGTACCCTAACCCTAACCCTAACCCTAACACTATCCCTAACCCGTACTCTAAAACTAAACCTAACCCTAACTCTAACCCTAACCCGTACTATAACCCTAAACATAACCCTAACCCTAAACCTAACACTAACCCGTACTCTAACCCTATCCCGTAGCTTAACACTAACTCTAATCCTAACCGGTAACCCTAAACCTAACTCTAACCCTAACCCTTACCCTAACCCATACCCAAACAGTAAACCTAACCCGTACCCTAACACTAACCCAAACCCGTACTCTAACCCTAACCCTAACCCTAACCTTAAACCGCACCCTAAACTTACCCCTAACCCTAACCCTATACATAACCCTTAACCGTACAGTAACCCTAACCCTAACTCGTACCCTAACACTAACGCTGACCCTAACCCTTACCCGTACGCTAAACCTAACCCGTACCCTCACCCTAACCCTAATCCTAACCCGTACCCTAAACCTAACCCAAACCCTAACTCGTACCCTAACACTAACCCTAACCCTGACCCTAACTCTAACCCTAATCTGTACCCTAAACCTAACCCTTATCCTAACCCTAACCCTAAACCTAACCCTAACCCTATCCCATACCTAAACCTAACCCTAAACCTTGACCTAACCCGTAACCAACCCTATCCCGTAACCTAACCCTAACCCTAACCCGTACCCAAACCCTAACAGTAACCATAACCCATACCCTAGCGCTAACGCTAACCCTAAACTAACCCTAACCCTAACCCGCACCTAAACCTAACCCTAACCCGTAACCTAAACCTAACCCTAACCCTAACCCTAAAACGTACCCTTACCCTAACCCTAAAACTAACCCTAACCCTAACTGTACTCTTACTCTAACCCTAAACCTCACTCTAACCCTAACCCGTACTGTAACCCTAACCCGTAACCTACCCCTAACCCTAACCCTAACCCTATCCATACTCTAACACTAACACTAACCTTAACAATAACCCTAACCCGTACTCTAACCCTAACCTGTACCCTAACCCTAACCCTAACCCTAACACTATCCCTAACCCGTACTCTAAAACTAAACCTAACCCTAACTCTAACCCTAACCCGTACTATAACCCTAAACATAACCCTAACCCTAAACCTAACACTAACCCGTACTCTAACCCTATCCCGTAGCTTAACACTAACTCTAATCCTAACCGGTAACCCTAAACCTAACTCTAACCCTAACCCTTACCCTAACCCATACCCAAACAGTAAACCTAACCCGTACCCTAACACTAACCCAAACCCGTACTCTAACCCTAACCCTAACCCTAACCTTAAACCGCACCCTAAACTTACCCCTAACCCTAACCCTATACATAACCCTTAACCGTACAGCAACCCTAACCCTAACTCGTACCCTAACACTAACGCTGACCCTAACCCTTACCCGTACGCTAAACCTAACCCATACCCTCACCCTAACCCTAATCCTAACCCGTACCCTAAACCTAACCCAAACCCTAACTCGTACCCTAACACTAACCCTAACCCTGACCCTAACCCTAACCCTAATCTGTACCCTAAACCTAACCCTTATCCTAACCCTAACCCTAAACCTAACCCTAACCCTATCCCATACCTAAACCTAACCCTAAACCTTGACCTAACCCGTACCCAACCCTATCCCGTACCATAACCCTAACCCTAACCCATAGCCAAACCCTAAGAGTAACCCTAACCCATGCCCTAGCGCTAAACCTAACCCTAACCCTAAGCCTAACCCACACACTAAACCTAAACCAAACCCTACCCTAACCATAACCCTTACCCGTACCCTAACCCTAACCCGCAACTAATCCTAACCCTAACCCATACCCTAACCCTAATCCGTAAACTAAACCAAAACCTAACCCTAAACTTATCCCGTACACTAACCCTATCCCGTACCCTAAACCTAACCTAACCCGTACCCTAACCCTAACCCTAACCCTAACCCTATCCATACACTAACCTTAACCCTAACCCTAAACGTAACCCTAAACCGTACTCTAACCCTAACCCGTACTCTAACACTAAACCTTACCCTAACCCTAAACCTAAAACATACCCTAAACCTAAACGTAACCCTAACCCGTACCCAAACCCTAACCCTAACACGTACCCTAACCTTAACCCTAACCCTAACCCAGACACTAAACCTAACCTTAACCCTAGACCTAACACGTACACTAAACCTATCCCGTACCGTAACCTTAACCCTAACCCTAACCGTAACCCTAACACTAACCCTAACCCTAAACCTAACCCTAACCCGTACAGTAACCCTAACCCTAACCCTAAACGTACCCTAAACCTAACCCTAACCCTAACACTAACCCTAACCTGTACTCTAAACTAACCCTAACTCTAAAACTAACCCTAAACCGTACTCTAACCCTAACACTAACACTAACCATAACCCTAACACTAAACCTAACACGTACTCTAACCCTAAACCTAACCCTAACACTAACCCTAACCCTTTATTATAACCCTAACCCTAAAGCTAACCCTAACCCTAACCCTAATTCATACCGTAACCCGAAATGGTACCCTACCCTAACCCTAACCCTAAACCTAACCCTAAACCTGACCCTAACCCTAAACCTAATCCCGTACCCTAACCCTAACCCTAACCCGCATCCTAAACCTAGCCCTAAACCTAGACTTAACCCGTACACTATCCCTTACCCGTACCCAAACACTAACCCTAACCCTAACCCGTACCATAACCCTAACACTAACCCTAACCCGTACCCTAACCCTAACCCGTACCCTATCCCTAACCCGATGCCTAACTCTAACCCACACCCTAATCCCGTACCCTATCCCTAACCCTAACCCGCATCCTAAACCTAACCCTAACCCTAACCCTGACCCGTACCATAAATCTAACACTAACCCTAACCCGTACCCTAACCCTAACACGTACACTATCCCTAACCCGATGCCAACCCTAACCCACACCCTAAACCTAACCCTAACCCTAGACCTAACTCGTACCCTAAACCTATCCCGTAGCCTAACCCTAACGCTAACCTGTACCCTAACCCTAACCCTAACCATAACCCTAAGCCTAACCCGTACATTAACCCTAACCCTGACACTAACACTAACCCGACACCGTACTCCAAACCTAAACCTAACTCTAACCCTAACCTGTACCCTAACCCTAACCCTAAAACTATCCCTACCCCGTACTCTAACCTTAACAAAAACCCTAACCCTAACCCATACCCTAACCCTAACCCTAACCCTAACACTAACCCTAACCCGTACTCTAACCCTAACCCGTACCCTAACACTAAACCTTACCCTAACCCTAAACCTAACCCGTACCCTAAACCTAAACGTAACCCTTGACCTAACCCGTACCCAAACCTAATTCGTAACCTAACCCTAACCCTAACCTGTACCCAAACCCTAAAAGTAACCCTAATCATACTCTAGCAATAACCCTAAACCTAACCCTAAGCCTAACCCGCACCCTAAACCTAAACCTAACCGTACCCCTAACCATAACCCTTAACCGTAACCTAAACCTAACCCATAACCTAAAATTAACCCTAACATTAACCGTAACCCTATCCCATATCATAACCCTAAAAATAACCCGTACCGTAACCCCAACCCTAACCCTAACCCGTACCATAACCCTATCCCTAACCCTAACCCGTACCATAACCCTAACCATAACACGTACCCTAAACCTAACCCTAAACCTAACCCTTACCCTAACCCATACCCAAACGGTAAACCTAACCCGTACCCTAACACTAACCCAAACCCGTACTCTAACCCTAACCTTAACCATAACCATAACCCTCACCCTAAACTTAACCTTAACCCTAACCCAAACCATAACCCTTAACCGTAACCTAACCCTAACCCATACCCTAACCCTAACCCTAAACTTAACCGTAAACCTAACCCATACCCTAACCTCAAAACTAACCCGTACCCTAACCCCAACACTAACCCTAACCCGTACCCTAACACTAACCCTAAATCTAACCCTGACCCTAAATCTAACACTAACCCTTGCACTAATCCTAACACTAACCCTACCCGCACCCAAAATCTAACCCTAACCCGAACCCTAACCCTAAACCGTGACCTCAACCTAAGCATAACCCTAAACTTAATCCATACGCTAACCCTATCCTGTACCCAAAACCTAACCCTAACCCGTATCCTAACTTTAAACCTAACCCTAAGGCTAAACCGTACATTAAACCCAAACCTAACCCTAACACTAACCCTACCCCGTACCCTAACCGGTACCATAAACCTAACCCTAACCCGTACCCTAAACCTAACCCTAACCCTAACCCTATCCGTACACTAACACTAACTCTAACCTTAACACTAACCCTAACCCGTACTCTAACCCTAACCCTAAACCTAAACCTAAACCTAACCCTAACCCGTACTCTAACCCTATCCCATAACCTAACACTAACCCTTACCCTAACCCTAAAACTCACCCGTAGCTTAACCCTAAATGTAAATCTAACCCGTCCCCAAACCCTAACCCTAACACGTACCCTAACCCTAACCCTAACCCTAACACTTTCCTTAACCCGTACCCAAACGGTAAAACTAACCCGTACCCTAACACTAACCCAAACCCCTACTCTAACCCTAACCCTTACACTAACACTAACCCTACACCGTACTCTAAACCTAACCCTAACCCTAAACCGTACCCTAAACCTAACACTAACCCATACGCTAACCCTAACCCGTACCCTAAACCTAACCCTAAATCTAACCCTAACCCGTACCCTAACGCTAAGCCTAACCCTAACCCTAACTGTATTCTAACCCTAACCCTAAACCTCACCCTAACCGTAACCCGTACTGTAACCCTAACCCGTACCATAAACCTAACCCTAACCCGTATCCTTTTTTTTTTTTCCTTTTTTTTTTTTTAATTTTTTATTGGTGTTCAATTTATCAACATACAGAATAACTCCCAGTGCTCATCCCATCAAGTATCCCCATCAGTGCCCGCCACCCACTCAGGCCCACCCCCCACCCCCCTCCCCTTCAACCATCCCCAGTTCGTCTCCCAGAGTTAGGAGTCTTCATGTTCTTTCTCCCTTGCTGATATTTCCCGCATATTTCTTCTCCCTTCCCTTATATTCCCTTTCGCTATTATTTATATTCCCCAAATGAATGAGAACATACACTGTTTGTCCTTCTCCGATTGACTTACTTCACTCAGCATAATACCCTCCAGTTCCATCCACGTTGAAGCAAATGGTGGGTATTTGTCGTTTCTAATGGCTGAGTAATATTCCATTGTGTACATAAACCACATCTTCTTTATCCATTCATCTTTCGATGGACACCTAGGCTCCTTCCACAGTTTGGCTATTGTGGACATTGCTGCTAGAAACATTGGGGTGCAGGTGTCCCGGCGTTTCATTGCATCTGAGTCTCTGGGGTAAATCCCCAACAGTGCAATTGCTGGGTCGTAGGGCAGGTCTATTTTTAACTCTTTGAGGAACCTCCACACAGTTTTCCAGAGTGGCTGCACCAGTTCACATTCCCACCAACAGCGTAAGAGGGTTCCCTTTTCTCCGCATCCTCTCCAACATTTGTGGTTTCCTGCCTTGTTGATTTTCCCCATTCTCACTGGTGTGAGGTGGTATCTCATTGTGGTTTTGATTTGTATTTCCCTGATGGCCAGTGATGCAGAGCATTTTCTCATGTGCATGTTGGCCATGTCTATGTCTTCCTCTGTGAGATTTTTCTTCATGTCTTTTGCCCATTTCATGATTGGATTGTTTGTTTCTTTGGTGTTGAGTTTAAGAAGCTCTTTATAGATCTTGGAAACTAGTCCTTTATCTGATACGTCATTTGCAAATATCTTCTCCCATTCTGTAGGTTGTCTTTTAGTTTTGTTGACTGTATCCTTTGCTGTGCAAAAGCTTCTTATCTTGATGAAGTCCCAATAGTTCATTTTTGCTTTTGTTTCTTTTGCCTTCATGGATGTATCTTGCAAGAAGTTACTGTGGCCAAGTTCAAAAAGGGTGTTGCCTGTGTTCTCCTCTAGGATTTTGATGGAATCTTGTCTCACATTTAGATCTTTCATCCATTTTGAGTTTATCTTTGTGTATGGTGAAAGAGAGTGGTCTAGTTTCATTCTTCTGCATGTGGATGTCCAATTTTCCCGTATCCTAACCCTAAACCTAACCCTAACACTAACCCTAACACTAACGCAAACACATACTCTAAACCTAACCCTAACCCTAACCCTAACCGTACTCTAACCCTAAACCTAACCCTCACCCTAACCCTAACCCGTACTGTAACCCTAACCCGTACTATAACCCTAACCGTAACCTGTACCCTAACCCTAACCCTAAATTGTCCCCTAACCCTAAACCTAACCATGACCATAACCCTATCCCTAAACGGTAACCTAAACCTAAACCGTACTTTAAACCTAACCCTAACCCTAACCCGTACCCTAAACCTAACCCTAACCCTAACTCGTACCCTAAACCTACCCTAACCCTGACCCTATCCCTAACTCTAACCCATACACTAAGCCTAACCCATACCCTAAACCTAACCCTAACCCTAACCCGAAACCTAAACGTACCCCTAACCCTCTAACTAACCCGTACCCAAACCTATCCCGTACCCTAACCCTAACCCTAGCCCATACGCAAACCCTAACAGTAACCCTAACCCATACCCTAGGGCTAACCCTAAACCTAACCCTAACCCGGACCCTAAAACTAACCCTAAACCTGACCCTAACACTAACGCTATCCTGTACCCTAACCCTAAACCGTACATGAACCCAACCCTAAACCTAACCCATACCCTAACGCTAAACGTAACCCTAGCCCATACCCAAACCCTAAACTGAACCTTAACCATAACCCTAACCCAACCCTAACCCCACCCGTAGCCTAATCCTAACTCTAACCCTAACCCCTAACCATAAGCCTAACCCTAACCCTTACCCGAACCTGTACCCAAACGGTAAATCTAACCCGTACCCTAACACTAACCCAAACCCGTACTCTAACTCTAACCCTTAACCTAACACTAACCCTACCCCGTACTCTAACCCTAACCCTAACCCGTACCCTAACCCTAACCCTAACCCTAACACTAACCCTAACCCGTACTCTAACCCTAACCCTAACCCTAACACTAACCCCACCCCGTACTCTAACACTAACCCTAACCCTAACCCGTACCCTAACCCTAACCCTAACCCTAACCCTAACCCTAACCTTAACCCTAACCCGTACTATAACCCTAACCATAACCCTAACCCTAACCGTATTCTAACCGGACCCTAAACCTCACCCTAACCGTAACCCGTACTGTAACCCTAACCCGTACCATAACCCTAACCCTAACCCGTACCCTAACCCTAACCCTAATTCGTACCCTAACCCTAACCGTAACCATGACCCTAACCCTAACCCTATCCCGTACCCTAAACCTAACGTGTACCCTAACCCTAAACCTAAACCTAACCCGAACCCTAAACCTAACCCTAACCCGTACCCTAACCCTAAACCTACCCTAAACCTGACCCTAACCCTAACCCTAACACGTACCCTAAGCCTAACCCATAACCTAAACCTAACCCTAACTCTAACACTAATATTAAACCTACCCCGTACACTAATCCTAACCCTAACCCTAACCCGTACCGTACACTAAACCTAAATTTAACCCTAACCCTAACACTAACCCTAACCCGTACTCTAACCCTAACCCTAACCCTAACACTAACCCTACACCGTACTCTAACACTAACCCTAACCCTAACCCTAACCCGTACTCTATCCCTGACCCTAAACCTAACCCTAACCCTAACCCTAACCGTATTCTAACCCTAAACCTAACCCTCACCCTAACCCTAAATCTAAACCGTACTGTTACCCTAAATCGTACCATAACCCTAACACTAACCCGTCTGCTAACCCTAACCCTAATTCGTACCCTAACCCTAACCCTAACCCTGACCCTAACCCTAACCCTAACCCGTACCCTAAACCAAACCCGTACCCTAACCCTAAACCTAACCCTAAACCTGACCCTAACCCTAACCCTAACCCTAACACGTACCCTAAGCCTAACCCATACCCTAACCCTAACCCTAACCCTATCACTAACACTAACCATACCCCGTACCCTAACCCTAAACCTAACCTTAACACTAACCCTAACCCGTACTCTAACCCTAACCCTTACCCTAACCGTACTCTGACCCTAACCCTAACCCTCACCCTAACCCTAACTCGTACTGTAACCCTAACCCATATCATAACCCTAACCCTAACCGGTACCCTAACCCTAAACCTATTTCGTACCCTAACCCTAACACTAACCCTGACCCTAACCCGTACCCTAAACCGTAACCTAAACCTAAACCATACCCTAACCGTAAACCTAAACCTAACCCATACCCTAATCTAACCCTAACCCATACTCTAACCCTAACCCTAACCCTAACACTAACCCAACCCCATACTCTAACACTAAACCTAATCCTAACCCTAACCCTAACCCTAGCGCTAACCCTAACCCTAACCCTAACACTAACCCTAAACCATACTCTAACCTAACCCTAACCCTAAATCTAACCCTAACCCATACTCTAAACCTAACCCTAACCCTAACACTAACCATAACACTAACACTAAACCTAAGACGTACTCTAACCCTAAACCTAACCCTAACACTAACCCTAACTCGTATCGTAACCCGAACTCGTACCCTAAACCTAACCCTAACCTTAACCTAACCCTAACCCTGACCCTAACCCTAAACCTAATCCTCTACCCTAACCCTAACCCTAAACCGCATCCTAAACCTAACCCTAAACCTAGACCTAACCCGCACCCTAACCCTAACCCATACCCTAACACTAAACCTAACCCTAACCTTTAACCTAAACCGTACCCAAACGGTAAACCTAACCCGTACCCTAACACTAACCCAAACCCGTACTCTAACCCTAACTCTATAACAAACCTGCACCCTTAACCCTAACCCTAACCCAAACCATAACCCTTAACCGTAACCTAACCCTAACCCATACCCTAAACATAACTCTAAACTTAACCGTAACCCTAACCCGTAACCTAACACTAAAACTAACCCATACCCTAACCCCAACCCTAACCCTAACCCGTACCCTAACAATAACCCTAACCCTAAACCTGACCCTAAACCTAACCCTAACCCGTACACTAACCCTAACTCTAACCCGCACCCTAAACCTAACCCTAACCCTAACCCGTACCCTAACCCTAACCCGTAACCTAAACCTAACCCTAACCCTAAACTTAACCCGTACGCTAACCCTATCCCATAACCTAAACCTAACCCTAACCCGTATCCTAACCCTAAACCTAACCCTAAGCCTAATCTGTACATTAACCCTAACCGTAAACCTAACCCTAACACTAACCCTAACCCGTACTCTATCCCTAAACCTAACCGTATTCTAACCCTAACCCTAACCCTCACCCTAACCCTAACCCGTACTGTAACCCTAACCCATACCATAACCCTAAACGTAACCCGTACCCTTACCCTAACCCTAATTCGTACCCTAACCCTAACCCTAACACTGAACCTAAACTTAACACGTATCCGAAACCTAACCCATAACCTAACCCTAAACCTAACCCTAACCCGTGCTCTAACCCTATCCCGTACACTAACACTAACCCTAATCCTAACCTTTGACCTAACCCGTAACCTAACCCTAACCCTAACCCGTACCCAAACCCTAACTGTAACCCTAAACCATACCCTAACGCTAACACTAACCTTAACCCTAACTCTAACCATTACACGTACCCTAGCCCTAATCCATACCCTATCCCTAACCCTAAACTTAACCGTAACCCTGAGCAGTACCCTAAACCTAAAATTAACCCATACCCTAACCCCAACCCTAACCCTAACCCGTACACTAACACTAACCCTAACCATAAACCTGACCCTAAAAGTAACCCTAATCTGTACACTAACCCTAACCGTAAACCTAACCCGCACCCTAAACCTAACCCTAACCCGTACCCTAACCCTAACCCGTAACCTAAACCTAACCCTAACGCTAAAATTAACCCGTACGCTAACCCTATCTCGTACCCTAAACCTAACCCTAACCCGTATCTTGACCCTAAACCTAACCCTAAGCCTAATCTGTACATGAACCCTAACTCTAACCCTAACACTAATGCTAACCTGTACTCTAACCCTAACCCTAACCAGAACTCTAACCTGTACCCTAAACCTAACCCTAATCCCTACCCTAACCCTAACCCTAACCATGACCCTAACCCTAACCCTAACCGGTACCCTAAGCCTAACCCATACCCTAACCCTAAACCTAATCCTAACCCTAAACCTAACCCGTACCCTAAACCTAACCCTAACCCTTAACCTAACCCGTAACCTAACCTTAACCCTAACCCGTATCAAAACCCTTACAGTAACCCTAAACCATACCCTAGTGCTAACACTAAACCTAACCCTAACCATTACCCATACCCTAACCCTAACCCATACCCTAACCCTAACCCTAAACTTAACCGTAACCGTGACCCGTACACTAAACCTAAAATTAACCCGAACCCTAACCCCAACCTTAACCATAACCTGTACCCTAACCCTAACACTAAACCTAACCCACACCAAACCTAACCCTAACCCGTAACCTAAGTCTAATCCTAACCCTAAACTTAACCGTACGCTAACCCTATCCCGTACCCTTAACCTAACCCTAAACCGTAACCTAACCCTAAATCTAACCCTAAGCCTAACCCGTACATTAACCCTAACAATAACACTAACACTAACCCTACCCCGTACTCTAACCCTAACCCTAACTCTAACCCTAACCCGTAACCTAACCCTAACCCTAACTCTAACACTAACCCTACCCCATACTCTAACCCTAACACAAACCCTATCCCTAAATCCTACCCTAAAAATAACCCTAACCCTAACTCTAACACTAACCCTAACCCGTACTCTAACACTAACACTAACCCTAACACTAACCGTATTCTAACCGTAACACTAACCCTCACCCTAACCCTAACCGTACTGTAACCCTAACCCGTACCATAACCCTAACCCTAACCCTAAACTATAATTGTAACCCTGACCCGTACCCTAACCCTAAAACTAACCCGTACCCTAACCAGAACCCGAAACCTAACCCGTACCCTAACCCTATCCCTAACGCTAACCCTGACCCTAAACCTAAATCTAACCCGTACCCTATCCCTAACCCTAACCCTAACCCTCACCTAAACCTAACCCTAACCCATACCCTAACCCTAACCCGTAACCTAAACCTAACCCTAATCCTAAACTTAACCCCTAGGCTAACCCTATCCCGTACCCTAAACCTAACCCTAACCCTATCCGCACTCTAACCCTAACCCTAACCCTAACACTAACCCTAGCCCGTAGTCTAACACTAACCCTAAACCTAAACGTAACCCTAACCCATACGCTAACCCTAACCCGTACCCTAACACTAACCCTAACCTAACACTATCCCTAACCCATACTCTACACCTAAACCTCACCCTATCTCTAACCCAAACCCGTACTATAACCGTAAACCTAACCCTAACCGTAAACCTAACCATAACCCGTACTCTAACCCTATCCCGTAGCCTAACACTAACTCTAACCCTAACCCCTAACCCTAACCCTAACCCTTACCTAACCCATACACAAACGGTAAACCTAACCCGTACCATAACACTAACCCAAACCCGTACTCTAACCCTAACCCTAACCCTAAACTTAAACCGCACCCTAAACTTAACCCTAACCCTAACGCTAACCATAACCCTTAACCGTATCCTAAACCTAACACTAACTCCTACCCTAACCCTAACACTGACCCTAAACCGAACCCGTACACTAAACCTAACCCGTTCCCTAACCCTAACCCTAACCCTAACCCTAACCCTAACCCTATCCGTAACCCTAACCCGTACCCTAAACCTAACCCTAACCCTTGTCCTAACCCGTACCCAAACCTATCCCGTACCTTAAACCTAACCCTAAATCGTACCGAAACCCTCCGAGTAACCCTAACCCATACACTAGCGCTAACCATAACCCTAACCCTAAGCCTAACCCGCACCCTAAACCTAAACCTAACCGTAACCCTAACCATAACACTTAACCGTACCCTAACCCTAACCCATAACCTAACACTAACCCTAACCTTAACCGTAACCCTACCGTACCCTAAACCTAAAACTAACCCGTACCGTAACCCAAACCCTAACCCTAACCTGTACCATAACCCTATCCCTAATCCTAACCCTGACCCTAAACCTAACCCTAACCCGTACCCTAACCCTAACCCGCACCTAAACCTAAACCTAACCCATACCCTAACCCTAAACCGTAACCTAAACGTAAACCTAACCCTAAACTTATCCCGTACACTAACCCTATACCGTACCCTAAACCTAACCCCAACCTGTACCCTAAGCCTAACCCTAACCCTATCCGTACACTAACCCTAACCCTATCCCTAACACTAACCCTAACACATACTCTAACCCTAACCCTAACCCTAACCCTAACCCTAACCCTAACCCGTACACTAACCCTAACCCGTACCCTAACACTAAACCTTACCCTAACCCTAAACCTAACCCGTAACCTAAACTAAAATGTAACCCTTGACCTAACCCGTACCCATCCCTAATTCGTAACCTAACCCTAACCCTAACCCATACCCAAACCCTAACAGTAACCCTAACCATACCCTAGCGCTAACCCTAACCCTAACCCTAAGCCTAACCCGCATCCTAAACCTAAACCTAACCGTAACCCTAATCATAACCCTTACCCATACCCTAAACCTAACCCATAACCTAACACTAACCCTAACATTAACCGTAACCCTAATGCGTACCATAACCCTAAAAATAACCCGTACGGTAACCCCAACCCTAACCCTAACCCGTACATTAACCCTAACCCTATTCCGTACCCTAATCCTAACCCGTCACCTAAACCTAACTCTAACCCTAAACTTTCCCGTACGCTAACCCTATCCTGTACCCTAAACCTAACCCTAACCTGTAACCTAACCCTAAACCTAACCCTAAGGCTAACCCATACATTAACCCTAAACCTAACACTAACACTAACCCTACCCCGTACTCTAACACTATCCCTAACCCTAACCCGTACCCTAACACTAACCCTAACCCTCACCCTAACCCTAATCCGTACTGTAACCCTAACCCATACCATAAACCTAACCCTAACCTGTACCATAACCCTAACCCTAACTTGTACCCTAACCCTTAACCTAACCCTACCCTAATCTTAACCCGTACCTTAAACCTAACCCGTAACCTAACCCTAACCCTAACCCGTACCCTAAACCTAACCCTAAACCTAACTCGTACCCTACACTAAAACTAACCCTGACCCTAACCCTAACCATGGCCTGTACCCTAAACCTAACCCATACCATAATACTAACCCTAAATCTAACCCTAACCCTAAACCGTACCCTAAACCTACACTAAACCTTGACCTAACCCGAACCCAACCCTATCCCGTAACATAAACCTAACCCTAACCCATACCCAAACCCTAACAGTAACCCTAACCCATACCCAACGCTAACCCAAGCCCTTACCCTAACCCTAACCCGCACCCTAAACCTAAACCTAACCCTAACCCTAACCTTAACCCTTACCCGTACCCTAACCCTAACCCATACCCTAAACCTAACCCTAACTTTAACCGTAACCCTGACCTGTACACTAACCCTAAAACTAACCCGTACCCTACCCCCATCCCTAACCCTAACCCATACCATAACCCTATCCCTAACCCTAACCCTGACCCTAAACCTAAACCTAACCCGTACCCTAACCCTAATCCTAAACCTAACCCGCACCTAAACCTAACCCTAACCCATACCCTAACCCTAACCCATAACCTACACCTAACCCTAACCCTAAACTTAACCCGTATGCAAACCCTATTCCGAACCCTAACCCGTCCCCTAATCCTAACCCAAACCCTAACCCTATCCGTACACTAACCCTAACCCTAACCCTAACCCTAACACTAACCCTAACCCGTACTCTAACCATATCCCTAACCCTAAACCTAACCCTAACCCGTACTCTAACCTTAACCCTAACCCTAAACCTAACCCTAACCCGTACTCTAACCCTAACCCCCCCTAACACTAACCCTAACCCTAACACTAACCCTAACCCGTACTCTAAACCTAAACCTAACCCTAATTTTAACCCTACCCGTATTATAAACCTAACCCTAACCCTAGCCCTAACCCTAACACTAAACCGTACAGTAACGCTACCCCGTACACTACCCCTAACCCTAACCGTAAACCTAACCCTAACCCTGAACCTAACCCTATTACTAACCCGTAACCTAAGCCTAAACCATACCCTAACCCATTACCCTAAACCTAACCCGTACCCTAACCCTAAAAGTAACGCTAACCCATACCCAAACCCATACCCAAACCCTAACCCCAACACGTACTCTAACCCTAACCCTCACCTTCACACTAAACCTAACGCTAACCCTAGACCTAACATGAACACTAACCCTATCCCGTTACCCAATCTTAACTCTAAACCATACCGTAACCCTAACACTAACCCGAACCCCAACACTAACCCTAAACCGTACACTAACCCTAACCCGAACCCTAACCCTAACCCTAACCTGTGCCCTAACCCTACCCGTAGCCTAACCCTAACTCTAACCCTAACCCCTAACCCTAAACCTAACCCTAACCCTTACCCTAACATGTACCCAAATGGTAAACACACCGTACCCTAACACTAACCCAAACCCGTACTCTAACCCTAACCCTAAACCTAAACCTAACCCTAAAGCGCACCTTAAACTTAACCTTAACCCTAACCATAACCATAACCCTTAACCGTACCCTAACCCTAACCCACACCCTAAACCTAACCCTAACTTTAACCGTAACCATAACCCGTACCCTAACCCTAAACCTAACCCGTACCCTAAACCCAACCCTAACCCTAACCCATACCCTAACACTAACGCTAACCCTAACTCTGGCCCTAAACCCAACCCTAACCCTTACACTAATCCTAAAACTAACCCTAACCCGCACCCTAAACCTAACCCTAACCCGTACCCTAACCCTAACCCGTAACCTAAACCTAACCCTAACCCTAAACTTAACCCGTACGCTAACCCTATCCTGTACCCTAAACCTAACCTGAACCCGTAATATAACCGTAAACCTAAAACTAAGCCTAACCCGTACATTAAACCTAACCCTAACCCTAACACTAACCCTACCCCGTACTCTAACCCTAACCCTAAACCTAAACCGTACCCTAACCCTAACCCTAACCCTAACCCTAACTCTAACACTAACGCTAACCCGTACTCTAAACCTAACCCTAACTCTCACCCTAAGTCTAAACCGTACTGTAACCCTAACCCATACCATAACCCTAACCCTAACCCGTACCCTAACCCTAAACCTAACCTAAACGTAAACCTAACTCGTTACCTAAACCTAACCCTAACCCTGACCCTAACCTAAACCTGACCCTAACCCTAACCCTAACCCATACCCTAAACCTAACCCGTACCCTAACCCTAACCCTAACCCTAACCCGTACACTAAACCTAACCCTAAAGCTAACTCGTACCCTAAACTTAACCCTAACCCTGACGCTAACCCTAACACTAACCTGTACCCTAAGCTTAACCCATAACCCAACCCTAACCCTAATCCCAACACTAACACTTACCCTAACCCTAACCCTTACACTAATCCTAACCCTAACCCTAACCCGCACACTAAACCTAACCCTAACCCATACCTAACCCTAACCCGTAACCTAAAACTAACCCTAACCCTAAACTTAACCAGTACGCTAAAACTATCCCATACACTAAACCTTACTCTAACCCATATCCTAACTCTAAACCTAACCCTAAAACTAACCCGTACATTAACCCTAACCCTAAACCTAACACTAACCCTACCCCGTACTCTAACCCTAACCCTAACCCGTACCCTAACCCGTACCCTAAACCTAAACCTTTCCCTAACCCTAACACTAACCCTAACTTGTACTCTAACCCTAACCCTAACCCTAACCTTAACCGTACTCTAACCCTAACCCTAACCCTCACCCTAACACTAACCCGTACTGTAACCCTAACCCGTAACATAACCCTAACTCTAACCCGTACCCTAAACATAACCCTAACCCGTACCTAACCCTAACCCGTAACCTAAAACTAACCCTAACCTTAAACTTAACCAGTACGCTAAAACTATCCCATACACTAAACCTTACTCTAACCCGTATCCTAACCCTAAACCTAACCCTAAAACTAACCCGTACATTAACCCTAACCCTAAACCTAACACTAACCCTACCCCGCACTCTAACCCTAACCCTAACCCGTACCCTAACCCGTACCCTAAACCTAAACCTTTCCCTAAACCTAACACTAACCCTAACTTGTACTCTAACCCTAACCCTAACCCTAACCCTAACCGTACTCTAACCCTAACCCTAACCCTCACCCTAACACTAACCCGTACTGTAACCCTAACCCGTAACATAACCCTAACTCTAACCCGTACCCTAACCCTAACCCTAACTCGTACCCTAACCCTAATCCTGACCCTAACCCTAACGCGTACCCTAAACCTAACCCTAACCCTAAATCATACCCTAACCCTAACCCTAACCCTAACAATAACCCTAACCCTAACCCGTTCCCTAAACCACCCATACCCTAACCCTAACCCTAAACCTAACCGTAACCCTAACCCATACCCTAACCCTAACCCGTACCCAAACCTATCCCTAACCCCTAAACCTAACCCTAAACTGTACCTAAACATAACCCTAAACCTAACCCGTACCCTACCCCTAGCCCGTACATTAACCTAACCCTAACCCTAACCCTAACTCGTACCCTATCCCTAAACCTAACCGTGACCCTAACCCTAAACCTAACCAGTACCCTAACCCTAACACTAACCCTAAACCTAACCCTAACCCGTACACTAACCGTAACCCTAACCCGTACCCTAACCCTAACACTAACCCTAACCCCTAACCCTACCATAACCTAACCCTTACCCTAACCCGTACCCAAACATTCAACCTAACCCGTTCCCTAACACTAACAGAAACCCGTACCCTAACCCGTACCCTACCCTAACCCATACCGTTACCCGTACCTTAAAACTAACCCTAACCCGTACCAAAACCCGTACACTAAACCTAACCCTAACCTGTACCCTAACACGTAGCATAACCCAAATCCTAACCCTAATCCTAACCCTAAAACTAACCCATAACCTAACCCTAACCCTAACCCGTACCCTAAACCTAACCCTCACCATAACCCCTAACACTAACCCTAACCCGTACCCTAAACCTAACCCTTACCTTAACTCGTACCCTAAACCTAACCCTAACCCTGAACCTAACCCTAACCCTAACCCGTATCCTAAACCGTACCCTAAACCTAACCCGTCCCCTAACCCTAAACCTAACCCTAAAACTGACCCTAACCCCCTACTATAACCCAAATCCTAAACCTAACCCTAAAACTAACCCTAACTCGTACCGTTAACTTTAACCGTACCCTAACCGTAACCCTAACCCTAAACCTAACCATAACCCTGACCCTAACCCTAACCCTAATCTCGTACCCTAACCCTAACACTAACCCGCATCCTAAACTTAACCCTAACCCTAGACCTAACCCGTACCCTAACCCTAACCCATACCCTAACACTAACACTAACCCTAAACCGTTCCCGTACCCTAACCCTAACACTTACCCTAATCCTAACCCTAACCCTAACCCTAACCCGTACCCAAAACCTAAACCTAACACGTACCCTAACCCTAACCCTAAACCCGCACACTAAACCTAACCCTACCCTAGACCTAACACCTACACTAACCCTATACCGTACCCTAAACTTAACCCTAACCCGTACCGTAACCCTAAAACTAACCCTAACCCTAACCCTAACCCGTACACTAACCCTGACCCGAACCCTAAACCTAACCCTAACCCGTACCCTAACCCTACCTGTAGCCTAACCCTAACTCTAACCCTAACCCCTAACCCTAACCCTAACCCTAACCCTTACCCTAACCCGTAACCAAATAGTAAACCTAACCCGGACCCTAACACTAAACCAAACCCGTACTCTAACCCTAACGATAAACCTAACCCTAACCCTAACCCACACCCTAAACCTAACCCTAACCCTAACCCAAACCATAACCCTTAACTGTAATCTAACCCTAACCCATAACCTAAACCTAACCCTAACCTTAAACATAACCCTAACCCGTACCCTAACCCTAAAACTAACCCGTACCCTCACCCCAACCCTAACCATAACCCGTATCCTAAAACTAACCGTAACTGTAACATTGACCCTAAACCTAACCCTAACCCTTACACTAACCCTAACTCTAATTCTAACCCGCACCCTAAACCTAACCCTAACCCGTACCCTAACCCTAACCCGTAACCTAAACCTAACCCTAAACCTAAAGTTAACCCATACGCTAACCCTATCCCGTACCCTGAACCTAACTCTAACCCGTATCCTAACCCTAACCTAACCCTAAGCCTAACCCGTACATTACCTTACCCTAACCCTAACACTAACCCTACCCCGTAATCTAACCCTAACCCTAAACCTAAACCTAACCCTAACCCGTACCCTAACCCTCACCCTAAACCTTTCACTAACCCTAACACTAACCTTAACCCTTACCCTAACCCTAACCCTAACACTTACCCTAACTGTACTCTAACCCTCACCCTAAACCTCACCCTAACCCTAACCCGTACTGTAACCCTAACATGTAACATAACCCTAAATCTAACCCATACCCTAACCCTAACCAAAACTCATAGCCTAACACTAACCCTGACCCTAACCCTAACCCATACCCTAAACCTAACCCGTACCCTAACCCTAAACCTAACCCTAAGCCGTACCCTAAACCTAACCCTAAACCTAACTCATACCCTAACCCTAACCTTAACCCTGACCCTAACCCTAACCCGTACCCTAAAGCTAACCCATACCCTAACCCTAATCCTAAACCTAACCCTAACCCAAACCCTTCCCTAAACCTAACCCTAACCCTTGACCTAACCCGAACCCAACCCTATCTCGCACCCTAACCCTAACCCTAACCCGTACCCAAACCCTAACAGTAACCCTAACCCATTTCCTAGCACAAACCCTAACCCTAAACCTAATCCTAAACCGCACCCTAAACCTAAACCTAACCCTAACCCTAACCATAACCCTTACCCATACCCTAACCCTAACCCATACCCTAAAACTAACCCCAAACTTAACTGTAACCCTAACCCGTACCCTAACCCTAAAACTAACCCATACCCTAACCCCAAACCTAACCCTAACCTGCACCTAAACCTAACCCTAACCCGTACCCTAACCCTAACCCTAGCCCGTAAACTAAACCTAAACCTAACCCTAAAGTTAACCTGAACACTAAACCTATCCCATACCCTAAGCCTAACCTTAACCCGTACACTAACCCTAACCCTAAACCTAACATTATCCATACACTAACCCTAACCCTAACCCTAACAATAATCCTAACCTGTACTCTAACAATAAACCTAACCCTAAACCTAACCCTAACCCGTACTCTAACCCTAACCCGTACCCTAACACTAACCCTTACCCAAACCCTAACCCTAACACGCACCCTAACCCTAACCCTAACCCGCACACTAAACCTAACCCTAACCCTAGACCTAACACGTACACTAACCCTATCCCGTACCGTAAACTTAACCCTAACCCGTACCATAACTCTAACACTAACCCTAAACCTAACCCTAACCCTAACACTAACTCTAACCCGTACACTAACCCTAACCTGAACCCTAACCCTAACCCTAACCCGTACCCTAATCCTACCCGTAGCCTAACCGTAACCCTAAACATAACCCCTAAACCTAACGCTAACCCTAACCCTTACCCTAACCCTTACCCAAACAGTAAACCTAACCCGTACCCTAACACTAACCCAAACCCGTACTCTAACTCTAACCCTAACCCTACCTGCACCCTAAACTTAACCCTAACCCTAACCCAAACCGTAACACTTAACCGTAACTTAACCCTAACCCATAACCTAAACCTAACCCTAACCTTAACCATAACCCTAAACCGTACTCTAACTCTAAAACAAACCCGTACCCTAACCTCAACCCTAACCATATCCGTAACCTAACACTAACCCTAAACCTAACCCTGACCCTAAACCTAACCCTAAACCTTACACTAACCCTAACCCTTACCCTAACCCGCACCCTCAAACTAACCCTAACCCGTACCCTAACCCAAACCCATAACCTAAACCTAAACCTAACCCTAAACTTAACCCGTACGCTAACCCTATTCCTTACCCTAAACCTAACCCTAACTCGTATACTAACCCTAAACCTAACCCTTAGCCTAACCCGTACAATAACCCTAACCCTAACCCTAACCCTAACCCTAACACTAACCTAACCATACTCTAACACTAACCCTACCCTCACCCTAACCCTACCCCGTACTGTAAACCTAACCCGTACCATAACACTACCCTAACCCGTAAGCTAACCCTAACACTAACTCGTACCCTAACCCTAACCCTAAACCTGACCCTAAACCTAACCCTAACCCGTACCCTAAACCTAACCTCTACTTTAATCCTAACCCTAACCCTAACCCGTACCCTAAATCTAAACCTAACACTAACTCGTACCCTAAACCTAAGCTTAATCCTGACCTAACCCTAACCCTAACCCGTACACTAAGCATAACCCATACCCTAACCCTAACCCTAAACCTAACCCTAACCCCTACCCTAAACCTAACCCTAACCCTTGACCTATCCCGTACCCAAACCTATCCCGTACCCTAAACCTAACCCTAACCCGTACCCAAACCCTAACAGTAACCCTAACACATACCCTAGCGCTAACCCTAACGCTATCCCTAACCCTAACACTAAGCCTAACCATAACCCTGACCCTAACACTAACCCTATCCCGTACCCTAACCCTAAACCATACCCGAACACTAACCCTAAACCTAACCCATACCCTAACCCTAAACGTAACGCTAACCCATACCCAAACCCTAACCCTAACACGTATCCTAACCCTAACCCTAAACCTAACCCTAACCCGCACACTAAACCTAACCCTAACCCTAGACCTAACACGTACACTAACCCTATCCTGTACCCTAACCTTAATGCTAACCCATACCTTGTCCCTAACACTAACCCTAACCCTAACCCGTACACTAACCCTAACCGAACCTTAACCCTAATCCTAACCCGTACCCTAACCCTACCCGTAGCCTATTCCTAACTCTAACCCTAACCCCTAACACTAAGCCTAACCGTAACCCTTACCCGACCCCGTATCCAAAAGGTAAACCTAACCCGTACCGTAACACTAACCCAAATCTGTACTCTAACCCTAACCGTAACCCTAACCCTAAACCTAACCCGCACCCTAAACTTAACCCTAACCCTAACCCAAACCATAACACTTAACCGTAACCTAACCCTAACCCATAACCTAACCCTAACCCTAAACTTAACCATAACCCTAATCCGTAACATAACCCTAAAACTAATCCGGACCCTAACCCCAACCCTAACCCTAACCCATACCCTAACACTAACCCTAACCCTAAACCTGACCCTAAACCTAATCCTAAACCTTACACTAACCCTAACCCTAACCCAACCCGCACCCTAAACCTAACCCTAACCCGTACGATAACCCTAGCCCATAACCTAAACCGAACCCTAACCCTAAAATTAAACCGTTCGTTAACCCTATCCCGTACCCTAAACCTAACCCTAACCCTTGTCCTAACCCGTACCCAACCCTATCCCGTACCTTAACCCTAACCCTAACCCGTACCCAAACACTAAGAGTAACCCTAACCCATACCCTAGCGCTAACCCTAACCCTAACTCTAAGCCTAACACGCACCCTAAACCTAAACCTAACCGTAACCCTATCCATAACCCTTACCCGTACCCTAACCCTAATCCATAACCTAACACTAACCCTAACCTTAACCGTAACCCTAACCCGTACCCTAACCCTAAAACTAACCCGTACCGTAACCCTAACCCTAACCCTAACCCGTACCATGACTTTATCCCTAATCCTAACCCTGACCCTAAACCTAACCCTAACCTGTACCCTAACCCTAACCCACACCTAATCCTTACCCTAACCCGTACCCGTACCCAACCCTAATTCGTAACCTAACCCTAACCCTAACCCGTACCCAAACCCTAAGAGTATCTCTAACCCATACCCTAGCGCTAACCCTAACCCTAACCCTTACCGTAACACTAACTCGCACCCTAAACCTAAACCTAACCCTTACCCTAACCATAACCCTTACCCGTACCCTAACCCTAACCCATACCTTAACCCTAAACCTAAACATAACCGTAACCCTGACCCATTACCTAACCCTAAAAATTAACCTGTACCCTAACCCCAACCATAACCCTAACCCTAACCCATACCCTAACCCTAACCCGGACCTAAACCGTACCCTAACCCGTACCCTAAACCTAAACAGTAACCTAAACCTAAACCTAACCCTAAACTTATCCCGTATACTAACCCTATCCCGTACCTTAAACCTAACCCTAACTTGTAACATAAACCTAACCCTAACCCTAATCCTATCCGTACACTAAACCTAACCCTAACCCTATCCCATACTCTAACCCTAACCCTAACCCTAACACTAACACTAACCCTAACTTGTACTCTAAACCTAACCCTAACCCTAAATGTAACCCTAACCCGTAATCTAACCCTAACCCGTACCCTAACACTAACCCTAACCCAACACTATCCCTAACCCGTACCCTAACCCTAAACGTAACCCTAACCCGTACCAAAACCCTAACCCTAACACGTACCCTAACCCTACCCTATCCTGCACACTAAAACTAACCCTAACCCTAGACCTAACACGTACACTAAACCTATCCTGTACCGTAACATTAACCCTAACCCGTAACGTAACCCTAACACTAACCCTAACCCTAACCCTAAACCTGAACCTAACCCTAACCCGTAGACTAACCCTAACCCGAACCCTAACCCTAACCCTAACCCTAAACGTACCCTAACCCTAACCCTAACCCTAACCTTAACCCATACCCTAACACTAACCCTTACCCTAACCCTAAACCTAACCCATACCCTAACTCTAAACGTAACGTTAACCCGTACCCAAACCCTAACCCTAACACGTACCCTAACCCAAAAACTAACTCTAACCCGCACACTAAACCTAACCCTAACCCTAGACCTAACACGTACACTACACCTATCCCGTACCGTAACCTTAACCCTAACTCGTACCGTAACCCTAAACATAACCCTAACCCTAACCCTAACCCTAACCCGTACACTAACCCTAACCCTAACCCTAAACTTACCCTAACGCTAACCCTAACCCTAACACTAACACTAACCCTAACACGTACTCTAACCTAACCCTAACCCTAAACATAACCCTAACCCGTACTCTAACCGTAACCCTAACCCTAAAACTAACCATAACCCTAACACTAAACCTAACACGTACTCTAACCCTATACCTAACCCTAACACTAACCCTAACCCCCTAATATAACCGTAACCCTAAACCTAACCCTAACCCTAACCCTAACTCTTACCATAACCCGAACTCGTAACCTAACCCTAACCCTAACCTTAACCTAACCCTAACCCTGACCCTAACCCTAAAACTAATCCCGTACCCTAACCCTAACCCGCATCCTAAACCTAACCCTAACCCTAGACCTAACCCGTACCCTAACCCTAATCCGTACCCTAACACTAACCCTAACCTTAACCTGTACCATAACCCAAACACTAACCCTAACCCGTACCCTAACCCTAACCCGTACCCTATCCCTAACCCGATGCCTAACCATAACCCACACCCTGAACCTAACCCTAACCCTAGACTTAATCCGTACCCTAAACCTATACCGTAACCTAACCCTAATGCTAACCTGTACTCTAACCCTAACACTAACACTAACCCTAATCCTAAACCTATCCCGTACACTAACCCTAACCCTAACCCTAACCCTAAATCGTACCCTAACCCTAACCCTAACCCTAAACCTAACCCTGACCCTAACCCTAATCCTAATCCCGTACCCTAACCCTAACCCTAACTCGCATCCTAAACCTAAATCTAACCCTAACCCTAACCCATACCATAAACTTAACACTAACCCTAACCCGTACAAAAACCCTAACACGTACACTAACCCTAACCCGATGCCTAACCCTAACCCACACACTAAACCTAACCCTAACCCTAGACCTAAACCGTACCCTCAACCTATACCGTACCCCAACCCTAATGCTAACCTGTACCCTAACCCTAACACTAACACTAACCCTAATCCTAACCCTATCCCGTACACTAACCCTAACCCGTACCCTAACCCTAACCCGTACCATTACACGTACCTTAACCCTAACCCTAACACGTACCCTCACCCGTAACCTAAACTTAACCCTAACCTGTACGCTAACACGTACCATAACCCTAACACTAATCCTAACCCTAACCATAAACCTAACCCATATCCTACCCCTCACCCTAACCCATACCCTAACCCTAACTCGTACCCTAAAACTAACCCTTACCCTAACCCCTAACCCTAACCCTACACTGTATCCTAAACCTAACCCTAACCCTAACTCGTACCCTAACCCTAACCCTAAACCTGACCCTAACCCTAACCCGTACCCTAACCCTAATCCGTACCCAAACACTAACCCTAAACCTAAACCTAAACCTAACCCATACAGTAACCCTAACCCGTACCCTAAACTAACCGTAACTCTAAACCTAACCCTAACCCTGACCCTAACCTAACCCTAACCCGTACCCTAACCGAAACCGTACCCTAACCCTAACCCTAAGCCTAACCCGTACCCTATCCCTAAACGGAACGCTAACCCGTACCCAAACCCTATCCCTAACACTTACCATAACCCTATCCCTAACCCTAACTCGCACACTAAACCTAACCCTAACCCTAGACCTAACACGTACACTAACCCTATCCCATAGCCCAGCCTTAACCCTAACCCAAACCCTAACCCTACGCTAACCCGTACCCTCACCCTACCTGTAGCCTAACACTAAATCTAACCCTAAACCCTAACCCTAACCCTAACCCTAACACTTACGCTAACCCGTACCCAAACGGTAAACCTAACACTTACCCTAACACTAACCCAAACCCGTACTATAACCCTAAACCTAACCCAAACCCGCACCCTTAACTTAATCCTAACCCTAACGCCAACCATAAACCTTAACCATAACCTAACCCTAACCCATACCCTAAACCTAACACTAACCTTATACGTAACCCTAACCCGTAACATAAACCTAAAACTAACCAATACCCTAACCCCAACCCTAATCCTAACCCGTACCCTAACACTAAACCTAACCCTAAACCTGACCCTAAACCTAAACCTAACACTTACACTAACCCTAACCCTAACCCTAACCCGCACCCTAAACCTAACCCTGACCCGTACCCTAACCCTAAATCTAACCCGTACCGTAACCCCAACCCTAACACTAACCCGTACCCTAACACTATCCCTAACACTAACCCTGACCCTAAACCTAACCCTAACCCTAACCCTAACCCGTACCCTAACCCTAAACCGTAACCTAAACCTAACCCTAACCCTAAACTTAACCCGTACGCTAACACTATCCCGTTCCCCAAACCTAACCCTAACCCGTACTCTAACCCTAACCCTACCCTAACACTATCCGAACTCTAAACCTAACCCTAACCTAACCCTAACACTAACCATAACCCGTACTCAAACCCTAACCCTAACCTTAACCCTAACCTGTACCCTAACCCTAACCCATAACCTAAACCTAACCCTAACCCTAAACTTAACCCGTATGCTAACCCTATCTTGTACCCCAAACGTAACCCTAACCCGTACCCTACACCCTAACCCTAACCCTATCCGCACTCTAACCCTAACCCTAACCCTAACCCTAACACTAAACCTAACCCGTACTCTAACCCTAACCCTAACCCTAAACCTAACCCTAACCCATACTCTAACCCTAACCCGTACCCTAACACTAACCCTTCCCTAACCCTAAACCTAACACGTACCCTAAACCTAAACGTAACCCTAACCAGTACCCAAACCCTAACCCTAACACGTACCCTAACCCTAACCCTAACCCGCACAATAAATATAACCCTAAATCTAGACCTAACACGTACACTAAACCTATCTCGTACCGGAACCTTAAACCTAACCCGTACCGTAACCCTAACAATAAGCCTAACCCTAAACCTAAACCTAACCCTAACCCGTACACTAACCCTAACCCGAACCCTAACTCGTACCCTAACCCTACCCGTAGCCTAACCCTAACTCTAACGCTAACCCCTAACCCTAAACCTAATCCTAACCCTTACCCTAACCCGTACCCAAACGGTAAACCTAACCCGTACCCTAACTCTAACCCAAACCCGTATTCTAACCCTAACCATAACCCTAAACCCGCACACTAAACCTAACACTAACACAAGACCTAACACGTACACTAAACCTATCCCATACCGGAACCTTAAACCTAACCCGTACCATAACCCTAACAATAAGCCTAACCCTAAACCTAACCCTAACCCTAACCCGTACCCTAAACCTAACCTGTACCCTAAACCTAAACCTAACCCTAACCCTAACCCGTACCCTAAAACTAACACTAACCCATACCCTAACCCTAAACCTACCCTAAACCTGACCCTAACCCTAACCCTAACACGTACCCTAAGCCTAACCCATAACCTAACCCTAACCCTAACCCTAACCCGCACTCGTACACTAAATCTAACCCTAACCCTAACACTATCACTAACCCTAACCCGTACTCTAACCCTATCCTAACCCTAACACTAACCCGTACTCTAACACTGACCCTAACCCTAACCCTAACATTAACCCTAACCCGTACTCTAACCCTAAACCTAACCCTAACCGTAACCTAACCCTAAACCTAAACCTTACCCTAACCCGAACCCGTACTGTAACCCTAACCCGTACCATAACCCTAACAATAAGCCTAACCCTAAACCTAACCATAACCCTATCCCGTACCCTAAACCTAACCTGTACCCTAACCCTAAACCTAACTCTAACCCATACCCTAAACCTAACACTAACCCATACCCTAAACCTAAACCTACACTAAACCTGACCCTAACCCTAACCCTAACACGTACCCTAACCCTAACCCGTAACCTAAACCTAACCCTAACCCTAAACTTAATCCCTACGCTAACCCTATCCCGTACCCTAAACCTAACCCTAACCCGTACCCTAACCCTAACCCTAACCCTAACCCTATCCGTACTCAAACCCTAAACCTAACCTCACCATAACACTAACCCTAACCCATACTATAACACTAACCCTAACCCTAAACCTAACCCTATCTCTAACCCAAACCCGTACTATAACCCTAAACCTAACTCTAACCCTAAACCTAACCCTAATCCGTACTCTAACCCTATCCCGTAGCCTAACACTAACTCTAACCCTAACCCCTAACCCTAAACCTAACCCTAACCCTTACCTAACCCGTACCCAAATGATAAACCTAACCCGTACCCTAACACTAAACCAAACCCATACTCTAACACTAACCCTAACCCTAAACCTCACCCTAAACCTAAACCTAACCCTAACCCTAACCATAACCCTTACCCGTACCCTAACCCTAAACCATACCCTAACCCTAACACTAAACTTAACTGTAAACCTGACTCGTACCCTAACCCTAAAAGTAACCCGTACCAAACCCCAACCCTAACCCTAACCAGTACCCTAACACTAACCATAACCCTAACTCTAACCCTAACCCATACCCTAAACCTAACCCTAACCTTGACCCTAACCCTAACCCTAACACTAACCCTAACCTGTACTCTTTTTTAAAATTTTTTAAAAATTTTTTTCCTAACCTGTACTCTAACCCTAACCCTAACCCTAACCGTAACCTAACCCTAACCCTAACCCTAACCTAACCCTAACCAGTACTCTAACCCTAACCCATACACTAACACTAACCCTTACCCTAACCCTAAACTTAACCCATACCCTATCCGTAAACGTAACCCTAACCCGTACCCAAAACCTAACCCTAACACGTACCATAACCCTAACCCTAACCTAACCCGCACACTAAACCTAACCTTAACCCTAGACCTAACATGTACACTAAACCTATCCCGTACCGTAACCTTAACCCTAATCCGTACCGTAACCCTAACACTAACCCTAACCCTAACCCTAAACCGTACACTAACCCTAACCCTAACCCTAAACGTACCCTAACCCTAACCCTAACACTAACACTAACCCGTACTCTAACCTAACCCTAATCCTAAACCTAACCCTTACCCGTACTCTAACCCTAACACTAACCCTAACCCTAACCCTAACCATAAAACTTACCTGTACCCTATCCCTAACCCATACCCTAAAACTAACCCTAACTTTAACCGTAACCCTACCCTGTACCCCAACCTAAAACTAACCTGTACCCTAAGCCCAACCCTAACCCTAACCCGTACCATAACCCTATCCCTAACCCTAAACCTGACCCTAAAACTAACCCTAACCTGTAACATAACCCTAACCCGCACCTAAACCTAACCCTATCCCGTACCCTAACACTAACCCGTAACCTAAACCTAACCCTAACCCTAAATTTAACCCGTACACTAACCCTATCCTGTACCCTAAACCTAACCCTAACACGTACCCTAACCCTAACCCTAACCCTAACCCTATCCATACACTAACCCTAAACCTAACCCTAACACTAAACCTAACCCTAACCCATACTCTAACCCTAACCCGTACCCTAACACTAACCCTTACCCTAACCCTAAACCTAACACGTTCCCTAACCCTAAAAGTAACCCTAACCAGTACACAAACCCTAACCTAACACATACCCTAACCCTAACCCTAACCTGCACACAAAACCTAACCCTAACTCTAGACCTAACACGTACACTAAACCTATCCCGTACCGGAAGCTTAAACCTAACCCGTACCGTAACCCTAACAATAAGCCTAACCCTAAACCTAAACCTTACCCTAACCCGTACACTAACCCTAACCCGAACCCTAACTCTACCCTAACCCTACCCGTAGCCTAACCCTAACTCTAACGCTAACCCCTAACCCTAAAAATAACCCTAACCCTTACCCTAACCCGTACCCAAACGGTAAACCTAACCCGTACCCTAACTCTAACACAAACCCGTACTCTAACCCTAACCCTAACCCTAACCCGTACACTAAACCTAACCCTAACACTAGACCTAACACGTACACTAAACCTATCCCATTCCGGCACCTTAAACCTAACCCGTACCATAACCCTAACAATAAGCCTAACCCTAAACCTAACCCTAAACCTATCCCGTACCCTAAACCTAACCTGTACCCTAACCCTAAACCTAACCCTAACCCATACCCTAAACCTAACACTAACCCGTACCCTAACCCTAAACCTGCCCTAAACCTGACCCTAACACTAACCCTAACACATACCCTAAGCCTAAACCATAACCTAACCCTAACACTAACACTAACACTAAACCTACCCCGTACCCTAACCCTAACCCTAACCCGTACCCGTACACTAAACCTACCCGTACTCTAACCCTAACCCTATCCCTAACCCCTACCCGTACCCTAACCCTAACCATAACACTAACACTAACCCTATCCCGTACTCTAACCCTAACCCTAACCCTAACCCTTACCGTACTCTAACCCGTACCCTAAACCTCACCCTAACCCTAACACGTACCCTAACACTAACCCTAACCCTGACACTAACCCTAAAACTAACCCGTACCATAAACCTAACCCATACCCTAAACCTAACCCTAAACCTAACCCTAACCTATCCCGTACCCTAAACCTAACCCTAACCCTTGTCCTAACCCGTACCCAACACTATCCCATACACTAACCCTAATCATAACCCGTACCCAAACCCTAAGAGGAACCCTAACCCATACCCTAGCGCGAACCCTAACCCTAACCCTAAGCCTAACCAGCACCCTAAACCTAAACCTAACCATAACCCTAACCATAACCCTTACCTGTAACCTAACCCTAAACCATAACCTAACACTGACCCTAACATTAACTGTAACCCTAACCCGTACCGTAACCCTAAAAATAACCTGTACAGTAACCCCAACCCTAACCCTAATCCTAACCCTGACCCTAAACGTAACCTTAACCCGTATCCAAACCCTATCAATAACACGTACCCTAACACTAACCCTAACCCTTGCCCTAAACAGTACCCAAATGGTAAACCTAACACGTACCCTAACACTAACCCAAACCCGTACTCTAACGCTAACCCTAAACCTAACCCTATCCCGCACCCTAAACTTAACCCTAACCCTAACCCAAACCATAACCCTTAACTGTAACCTAACCCTAACCCATACCCTAACCCTAACCCTAACCTTAATCATAACCCTAACCCGTAACCTAACCCTAAAACTAACCCGTACCCTAATCCCAACCCTAACCCTAACCCGTACCCTAACACTAACCCAAACCCGTACTCTAACCCTAAACCTAACCCTAACCCGCACAATAACGCTAACGTGTACCCTAACCCTAAACCTAACCCTAAATCTAACCCTAATCTTAAACCTAAACTAACACTAACAAGTACCCTAACCCTAAACCGTACCCTAACGCTAACCCTAAACCTAACCCGTACCCTAACCCTAAATGTAACCCTAACCCGTACCAAAACCCTAACCCTAACACGTACCCTAACCCTAACCCTAACCTGTATCAGTACCCTAACACTAACCGTAACCCTAAACCTAACCCTAACCCTAACCCTAACCATAACTCGTACACTAACCCTAACCCGAACCCTAAACCTAACCGTAAGCCGTACCCTAACCCTACCGGTAGACTAACCCTAACTCTAACCCTAAACCCTAACCTTAACCCTAACCCTAACCCGCACCTAAACCTAACCCTAACCCGTACCCGAACCCTACCTGTAACCTAATCCTAAACCTAACCCTTAACTTACCCATACGCTAACACTATTCCGTACCCTACACCTAACCCTAACCCGTACCCTAACCCTAACCCGTACCCTAACCCTATCCTTACACTAGCCCTAACCCTAACCCTAAACCTAACCCTAACCCGAAATCTAACCCTAACCCATACCCTAACCCTAACCCCTACCCTAACACTAACCCTAACCCGTACACTAACCCTAACCCGTACCCGTACCCGTACCCTAACCCTAACCCACCCCGAAACCTATCCCTAACCTGTACCCTAACCCTAACCCGTAACCTAAACCTAACCCTAACCCGAAACAACCCGTACACTAACCCTATCCTATACCCTAAACCTAACCCTAACCCGTACCCTAACCCTAAATCTAACCCTAACCCTATCCGTACACTAACCCTAACCCTAAACCTAAAACTAACCCTAACCCGTACTCTAACACTAACCCTAACCCCAAACGTAACCCTAACCCGTAATCTAACCCTAATCCCGTACCCTAACATTAACCCTTACCCTAACACTAAACCTAACCCGTACCCTAACCCTAAACGTAACCCTAAACCGTACCCAAACCCTAACCCTAACATGTACTCTAACCCTAACCCTAACCCTAACCCGCACACTAAACCTAACCCTAACCCTACTCCTAACACGTACACTAACCCTATCCCGTCCCATAACCTTAACCCTAACCCGTACCGTAACCCGAACACTAAACCTAACCCTAATCCTAACCCTAACCTGTACACTAACCCTAACCCGAACCCTAATTCGTACCCTAACCCTACCCGTAGCCTAACCCTAACCCTAACCCTAACCCCTAACCCGTACCCAAATGGTAAACGTAAGCCGTACCCTAACACTAACCCAAAACCGTACTCTAATGCTAACCCTAACCCTAACCCGCACCCTAAACTTAACCTTAACCCTAACACAAACCATAACCTTTAACCGTAAACTAACCCTAACCCATACCCTAACCCTAACCCTAACCTTAATCATAACCCTAACCCATACCCTAACCCTAAAACTAACCAGTTCGCTAATCCCAACCCTAACCCTATCCCGTACCCTAACACTAACCCTATCCCTAACCTGTACCCTAACCCATACCATAAACCTAGCCCTAACCCTAACCCGAAACCTAACCATACCCTATACCTACCCCTAACACGTACCCTAACACTAACCTGTACCCAAACCTAACCCTAACCCCTAACCCTAACCATAAACCGTACTCTAAACATAACCCTAAACCTAACTCGTACCCTACACCTAACCCTAAACCTGACCCTAACCCTAAACCTAACCCGTACCCTAATCCTAACCTGTACACTAACCCTAACCCTAACCCTAACTTGTATACTATCCCTAAACCAAACCGTGACCCTAACCCTAACCCTAACCAGTACCCTAAACCTAACACTAACCCTAAACCTCACCCTAACCCGTACACTAACCCTAACCCTAACCCGTACCCTAAACTAACACTAACCCTAACCCTAACCCGATGCCTAACCCTACCCCACACCCTAAACCTAACCCTAACCCTAGAAATAACCCGTACCCTAACCCTATCCCGTACACTTATCCTAACTCTAATCCGTACCATAACCCTAACACTAACACTAACCCTAATCCTTACCCTATCCCGTACACTAACCCTAACCCTAAACCTAAACCGTACCCTAACCCTAACCCATAGGCTAACCCTAACACTAACCCTAACCCCTAACCCTACCATAACCCTAACCCTTACCTTAACCCGTACCCTAAAGCTGACCCTAAACTTAACCGTAACCCTAACCCGTACCCTAACACTAAAAATAACCCGTACCCTAACCCCAACCCTAACCCTAGCACGTACCATAACCCTATCCCTAACCCTAACCCTGACCCAAACCTAACCTTAACCCATACCCTAACCCTAACCCATAACCTAAACCTAACCCTAACCCTAAACTTAACCCGTACACTAACCCTATCCCGTACCCTAAACCTAACCCTAACCCGTACCCTAACCCTAACCATAACCCTAACCCTATCCGTACACTAACCCTAACCCTAACCCTAACACTAACTCTAACCCGTACTTTAACCCTAACCCTAACCCTAAAACTAACCCTAACCAATAATCTACCCCTAACCCGTCCACTAACACTAACCCTTACCCTAACCCTAATCTTAAACCATACCCTAATCCTAAACGTAACCCTAACCCGTACCCAAACCCTAACACTAACACGTACCCTATCCCTAACCCTAACCCTAACCATAACTCGCACACTAAACCTAACCCTAACCCTAGACCTACCATGTACACTAACCTTATCCCGTACCCTAACCTTAACCCTAACCCGTACCATAACCCTAACACTAACCCTAACCCTAACCCTAAACCTAACCCTAAGCCGGACACTAACCCTAACCCGAACTCTAACACTAACCCTAACCCGTATGCTAAACCTACCCGTAGCCTAACCGTAACTCTAACCCTAACTCCTAACCCTAACCGTAACCCTTACCTTAACCCGTACCCAAACGGTAAACCTAACCCATAATTTAACACTAACCCAAACTCGTACTCTAACCCTGACCCATACCTTAACCCTAACCCTAACCTTAACCAAACGCTAACCCGTATCCTAACCCTAAAACTAACCCGTATTCTGGACCCAACCCTAACCCTAACCCGTACACTAACACTAAACCTAAACCTAACCCTGACCCTAAACCTAACCTTATCACTTACACTAACCCTAACCCTAACCCTGACCCGCGCCCTAAACCTAACCCTAAACCATACCCTAACCCTAATCCGTAACCTAAACTTCACCCTAACCCAAACTTAACCCATACGCTAACCCTATCCCGTACCCTAAACCTAACCCTAACCCGTATCCTAACCCTTAACCTAACCCTAAGCCTAACCCGTACATTAACCCAAACCCTAACCCTAACACTAACCCTACCCCGTACTCTAACCCTTACCCTAACCCTAACTCTAACCCATACCCTAACCCTAACCCTAACACTAACACTAACCCTAACTTGTACTCTAAACCTAACCCTAACCCTAACCGTACTCTATCCCTAACCCTAACCCTCACCCTAACCCTAACCCGTACTCTAACCCTAACCCGTACCAATACCCTAACCCTAACCCTTACCCTAACCCTAACCCTAACTTGTACCCTAACGCTAACCCTAACCCTGACCCTAAACCTAACCCTAACCCGTACCCTAAACCTAACCCGTACCCTAACCGTAACCCTATCCGTAACACGTACACTAAACCTAACCCTAAACCGTACCCTAACGCTAACCCTAACCATAACACTGACGTTAACCCTAACCCTAACTCGTACCCTAAGCCTAACCCATACCCTAAACCTAACCCTAATCCAAACCCTAACCCTAACCCGTACCCTAAACCTAACGCTAACCCTTGACCTAACCCATACCCAACCCTATCCCGTACCCTAATCCTAAACCTAAAACGTACCCAAAACTTACATTAACCCTAACCCATAACCTAGCGCTAACCCTAACCCTAACTCAAACCTGTCCCCTAAACCTAAACCTTACCCTAACCCTAAAGATAACCCTTACCCGTACCCTAAACCTAACCCATACCCTAACCCTAACCCTAACCTTAACCATAACAGTGACCCGTACACTAACCCTAAAACTAACCCGTACCCTAACCCCAAACCTAACCCTAACCCGTAAACTAACTCTATCCCTATCGCTAAACCTGACACTACACCTAAACCTAACCCTAACCCTAACCCTTACCTTAACCCTCACCTAAACCTAACCCTAACCCATACCCTAACCCTATCCCGTTCCCTAAAAGCCCTAACCCATACCCTAACCATAACCCTATCCGTACTCTAACCCTAACACTAACCCTAACACTAACACTAACCCTAACCCATACTCTAAACCTAACCCTAACCCTAAACCTAACCCTAACCCATACTCTAACCCTAACCCGTACCCTAACACTAACCATAATCCTAACACTATCCCTAACCTGTACTCTAACTCTAAACCTAACCCTAACTCTAACCCTAACCCATACTATAACCTTAACCCTAGCCCTAACCCTAAACCTAACCCTTACACTGACACTAAACCTAACCCTATACCGTACCCTAACCCTAAACCTAAACCTAACCCGCACACCTAACCTAACCCTAACCCTAGATCTAACACGTACACTAACCCTATCCCGTACCCTAACCTTAAACCTAACCCGTACCATAACGCTAATACTAACACTAACCCTAACCCTAACCCTAACCGGTACAATAACCCTAACCTAAACCCTAACCCTAACCCGAACCCGTACCCTAACCCTAACCCTAACCCTGACCCTAACACTAACGCTAACCCGTACTTAACCCTAACCCTAACCCGAAACCTAACACATACCCTACCTCTACCCCTAACCCATACCCTAACCCTAACCTGTACCCATAACTAACCCTAACCCCTAACCCTAACCCTAAACCGTACCCTAAACATAACCCTAAACCTAACTCGTACCCTACCCCTAACCCTAACCCTGACCCTAACCCTAAACCTAACCCGTACCCTAACCCTAACCCATACACTAAACCTAACCCTAACCCTAATGCATACACTATCCATAAACCTAACCGTGACCCTAACCCTAACGCTAACCAGTACCCTAACCCTAACACTAACCCTAACCCTAACCCTAACCCGTACACTAACCCTAAACCTAACCTGTACCCTAAACCTAACACTAACCTTAACCCTAAACCGATGCCTAACCCTAACCCACACACTAAACCTAACTCTAAACCCTAGAACTAACCCGTACCCTAACCCTATCCCGTACACTAACCCTAACGCTAACCCGTACCATAACCCTCACACTAACACTAACCCTAATCCTAACCCTATCCCGTACATTAACCCTAACCCTAAACCTAAACCGTACCCTAACCCTAACCCGTAGCCTAACCCTAACACTAACCCTAACCCTAACCCTACCATAACCCTAACCCTTACCCTAACCCGTACCCAAACGTTAAACCTAACCCGTACCCTAACACTAACACAAACCCGTACCCTAACCCGTACCCTAACCCTATCCCGTACCGTTACACGTAACTTAAACCTAACCCTAACCCGTACCCAAACCCGTACACTAACCCTAACCCTAACCTTTACCCTAACACGTAGCATAACGGTAACCCTAACCCTAACCCTAACCCGCACACTAAACTTAACCGTAACCCTAGAACTAACATGTACACTAACCCTATCCCGTACCCTAACCTTAACCCTAACCCGTACCGTAACCCTAACACTAACCCTAACCCTAACCCTAACCCTAACCCTTACACTAACCCTCACCCGAACCCTAACCCTAACCCGTACCCTAACCCTACCTGTAGCGTAACCCTAACACTAACCCTAAACCTAAACCTTACCCTAACCCGTACCCAAACGGTAAACATAACCCGTACCCTAACACTAAACCAAACCCGTACTCTAACCCTAACCCTAAACCTAACCCTAACCCTAACCCGAACCCTAAACTTAACCCTAAACCTAACCCAAACCATAACCCTTAACCGTAACCTAACCCTAACCCATACCCTAAACCTAACCCTAACCTTAAACATAACCCTAACCCGTACCCTAACCCTAAAACTAACCCGTACTCTCACCCCAACCCTAACCATAACCGTACCCTAAAACTAAACCTAACCGTAACCCTGACCCTAAACCTAACCCTAACCCTTACACTAACCCTAACCCTAATTCTAACCCGCACCCTAAACCTAACCCTAACCCATACCCATACCCTAACCCTAACCCGTAACCTAAACCTAACCCTAACAATAAACTTAACCCGTAAGCTAACCCTATCCCGTACCCTAAACCTAACCCTAACCCGTATCCTAACTCTAAACTAACCCTAAGCCTAACCTGTACATTAACCCTAAGCCTAACCCTAACACTAACCTTACCCCGTACACTAACCCTAAACCTAACCCTAACCCTAACCCGTACCCTAAACCTATCCCTAACCCTAACTCGTACCCTAACCCTAACCCTAACCCGTACCCAAATCGTAACCATAACCCTAACTCATACCCTAGCGCTAACCATAACCCTAACCCTAAGCGTAACCCGCACTCTAAACTGAAACCTAACCCTAAACCTAACCATAACCCTTACCCGTACCCTAACCTTAACCTATACCCTATACTAACCCTAACCTTAATCGTAACCGTAACCCGTACCCTAACCCTAAAACTAACACGTACCCTAACCCCAACCCAAACCCTAGCACGTACCATTACCCTATCCCTAACCCTAAACCTGACCCAAACCTAACCCTTACCCATACCCTAACCCTAACCCGCACCTAAACCTAACTCTAAACCGTACCCTAACCCTAACCCGTAACCTAAACCTAACCCTAACCCTAAACTTAACCCGTACACTAACCCTATCCCGTAACCAAAACCTAACCCTAACCCTTACCCTAACCCTAACCCTAACACTATCTGTACACTAACCCTAACCCTAACACTAACACTAACCCTAACCCTTACCAATACTCTAAACCTAACCCTAACCCTAAAACTAACCCTAACCCATAATCTACCCCTAACCCGTCCCCTACACTAACCCTTACCCTAACCCTAAACCTAACCCGTAACCTAACCATAACGTAACCCTAACCCCTACCCAAACCCTAATCCTAACACCTACACATACCTAACCCTAACCCTAACCCGCACACTAAACCTAACCCTGACCCTACACCTACCACGTACACTAAACCTATCCCGTACCCTAACCTTAAACCTAACCCGTACCGTAACCCTAACACTAACCCTAACCTAACCCTAACCCAAACCGTAAGCCGGACACTAACCCTAAATCGAACCCTAACCCTAACCCTAACCCTTACCCTAAACCTACCCGTAGCCTAACCGTAACTCTAACCCTAACCCCTACCCCTAACCCTAACCCTAACCCTTACCCTAACCCGTACCGAAACGGTAAACCTAACCCATAACCTAACACTAAACAAAACCCGTACTCTAACCCTAACCCATACTTAACCCTAACCCTTACTTTAACCATAACGCTAACCCATATCCTAACCCGAAAACTAACCCGTACCCTGATCCCAAACCTAACCCTGACCCATACCCTAACACTAACCCGAAACCTAAACCTGACCCTAAACCTAACCTTATCACTTACACTAACTCTAACCCTAACCCTAACCCGCGCCCTAAAACTAACCCTAACCTGTACCCTAACCCTAACCCGTATCCTAAAATTTTCCCTAGGAATCACTGGGTGGCGCAGTGGTTTGGCGCCTGCCTTTGGCCCAGGGCGCGATCCTGGAGATCCAGGATCAAATCCCACGTCGGGCTCCCCGTGCATGGAGCCTGCTTCTCCCTCTGCCTATGTCTCTGCCTCTCTCTCTCTCCCTGTGTGACTATCATAAATAAATAAATGAAATTTAAAAAAATAATAATAATAATAAAATTAACCCTAACCCAAACTTAACCCGTACGCTAACCCTATCCCGTACCCTAAACCTAACCCTAAACCATAACCTAAACCTAAACCTAACCCTAACCCTAAGCTTAACCCGCACATTAACCCTAACCCTAACCCTAACACTAACCCTACACCGTACTCTAACCATAACGCTAACCCTAACTCTAACCGTAACCTAACCCTAACCCTAAAACTAACACTAAGCCTAACCTGTACTCTAACCCTAACCTAAACCCTAACCGTACTCTAAACCTAACCCTAACCCTCACCCTAACCCTAACCCGTACTGTAACCCTAACCCGTACCAATACCCTAACCCTAACCCGTACCCTAACCCTAACTCGTACCCTAACGCTAACCCTAACCCTGACCCTAAACCTAACCCTAACCCGTACCCTAAACCTAACCCGTACCCTAACCGTAACCATATCCCTAACCCGTATCCTAAACCTAACCCTAAAACGTACCCTAACGCTAACCCTAACCTTAACACTGACGTAAACCCTAACCCTAACTCGTACCCTAAGCCTAACCCATACCCTAAACCAAACCCTAATCCAAACCCTAACCCTAACCCGTACACTAATCCTAGCCCTAACCCTTGACTTAACCCGTACCCAAACCTATGCCATAACCTAACCCTCACCCTAAACCGTACCCAAACCCTAACAGTAACCCTAAGCCATTCTCTAATGCTAACCCTAACACTAACCCTAAACCTACCCTAATCCGCACCCTAAACCTAAAGCTAAACCTAACCCTAACCATAACCCTTACCCGTACCCTAAACCTAACCCATACACTAACCCTAACCCTAACCTTAACCGTAACATTAACCCTTACCCTCACCCTAACCCTAACCAGCACGTAAACCTAACCCTAACCCTTTACCTAAATCTAACCCTAACCCTAAACTTAACCCGTACGCTAACCCTATCCCGTACCCTAAATGTAACCCTAACCCGTACTCTAACCCTAAAACTAACCCTATCCATACACTAACCCTAACACTAACCCAACACTAACACTAACCCTAACCCATACTCTAACCCTAACCCTAACCCTAAACCTAACCCTAACCCGTTATCTAACCCTAAACCTAAACCTAACTCTAAAGCTAACCCGTACTATAATCCTAACCCTAAACCTAACCCTAACCCTAACCCGTACAGTAACCCTAACCCGTACCCTAAACCTAACCCTAACCCGTAACCTAACCCTAAAACGTACCCTAACCCTAACCCTAAATCTAACCCGTACCCTAACACTAAACGTAACGCTAACCCGTACCCAAACCCTAACCCTAACACGTACCCTCTCCCTACTCCTAACCCTAACCCGCACACTAAACCTAACCCTAGAGGAGGAGGGGCAAGATGGCGGAAGAGTAGGATCCCCAAATCACCTGTCCGCACCAAATTACCTAGATAACCTTCAAATCATCCTGAAAATCTACGAATTCGCCCTGAGATTTAAAGAGAGACCAGCTAGAACGCTACAGTGAAAAGAGTTCGCGCTTCTATCAAGGTAGGAAGACGGGGAAAAAGAAATAAAGACACAAAAGGCCTCCAAGGGGGAGGGGCCCCGCGAGGAGCCGGGCTGAGGCCGGGGCGAGTGTCCCCAGGACAGGAGAGCCCCGTCCCTGTCCCGGAGGATCAGGAGCTGCACCGACCTTCCCGGGCGGAGAGGGGCCCGCAGGGAGGTGGAGCAGGACCCAGGAGGGCAGGGATGCCCTCGGGCTCCCGGGGACACTAACAGACACCTGCGGCACGCCCAGGAGAGTGCACTGAGCTCCCTAAGGGCTGCAGCGCACGGCGGGACCCGGAGCAGCTCAGAGGGGCTCGGGCGGCGGCTCCGGCTCCGCGGAGGGGGCTGCGGGGCTCCGGGAACAGCTCCGCGGCGGCGGCTCCCGCAGAGGAAGAGGCTCCGCGGGGAGGGAGCTGCGAGGCTCCGGGAACAGCTCCGGCGGCGGCGGCTCCCACAGAGGAAGAGGCTCCGCGGAGGGGGCTGCGCGGCTCCGAGAACAGCTCCCCCAGAAGACCAGCTGGACAGACAAGTTCCAGGGGAAGTCAAGGGACTTAAAGAAGACGGAATCAGAAGATACTCCCCCATGTGTTTTGTATTTTTGGGGTTTTTTTGTTTTTTGTCTTTTCAGTTCTTTTTTGTTTTTGTCTTTGTTTTTTCTTTTTCCTTTTGATTTCTGATTGCTTCCCCCATCCCCCTTTTTTTTCACCTTTCTTTTTCCTTCTCTTCTCATTTTTCATTCTTTCTTCCTTTTTTCTTGTTTCCTCTTCTTTTTCTCTTTTCTTTCCTTCTCCCTCTCTCTTTTTTTCTTTTCCTAATACAACTTGCTTTTGGCCACTCTGCACTGAACAAAATGACTAGAAGGAACACCTCACCTCCAAAGAAAGAATCAGAAACAGTCGTCTCTCCCACAGAGTTACAAAATCTGGATTACAATTCAATGTCAAAAAGCCAATTCAGAAGCACTATTATACAGCTATTGGTCTCTCTAGAAAAAAGCATAAAGGACTCAAGAGACTTTATGACTGCAGAATTTAGATCCAATCAGGCAGAAATTAAAAATCAATTAAACGAGATGCAATCCAAACTAGAAGTCCTAACGACGAGGGTTAACGAGATGGAAGAACGAGTGAGTGACATAGAAGACAAGTTGATGGCAAAGAGGGAAACTGAGGACAAAAGAGACAGGCAATTAAGAGACCATGAAGACAGATTAAGGGAAATAAACGACAGCCTGAGGAAGAAAAACCTACGTTTAATTGGGGTTCCCGAGGGCGCCGAAAGGGACAGAGGGCCAGAATATGTATTTGAACAAATCCTAGCTGAAAACTTTCCTAATCTGGGAAGGGAAACAGGCATTCAGATCCAGGAAATAGAGAGATCCCCCCCTAAAATCAATAAAACCCGTTCAACACCTCGACATCTAATAGTTAAGCTTGCAAATTCCAAAGATAAAGAGAAGATCCTTAAAGCAGCAAGAGACAAGAAATCCCTGACTTTTATGGGGAGGAGTATTAGGGTAACAGCAGACCTCTCCACAGAGACCTGGCAGGCCAGAAAGGGCTGGCAGGATATATTCAGGGTCCTACATGAGAAGAACATGCAACCAAGAATACTTTATCCAGCAAGGCTCTCATTTAAAATGGAAGGAGAGATAAAGAGCTTCCAAGACAGGCAGGAACTGAAAGAATATGTGACCTCCAAACCAGCTCTGCAAGAAATTTTAAGGGGGACTCTTAAAATTCCCCTTTAAAAAGAAGTTCAGTGGAACAATTCACAAAAACAAGGACTAAATAGACATCATGATGACACTAAACTCATATCTTTCGATAGTAACTCTGAACGTGAACGGGCTTAATGACCCCATCAAAAGGCGCAGGGTTTCAGACTGGATAAAGAAGCAGGACCCATCTATTTGCTGTCTACAAGAGACTCATTTTAGACAGAAGGACACCTACAGTCTGAAAATAAAAGGCTGGAAAACCATTTACCATTCGAATGGTCCTCAAAAGAAAGCAGGGGTAGCCATCCTTATATCAGATAAACTAAAATTTACCCCGAAGACCATAGTGAGAGATGAAGAGGGACACTATATCATACTTAAAGGATCTATTCAACAAGAGGACTTAACAATCCTCAATATATATGCCCCGAATGTGGGAGCTGCCAAATATTTAAACCAATTATTAACCAAAGTAAATAAATACTTGGATATTAATTCAATTATACTTGGGGACTTTAATCTAGCTCTTTCAATACTAGATAGATCTGCTAAGCACAATATCTCCAAAGAAACGAGAGCTTTAAATGATACACTGGACCAGATGGACTTCACAGACATCTACAGAACTTTACATCCAAACTCAACTGAATACACATTCTTCTCAAGTGCACATGGAACTTTCTCCAGAATAGACCACATACTGGGTCACAAATCGTGTCTGAACCGATACCAAAAGATTGGGATCGTCCCCTGCATATTCTCAGACCATAATGCCTTGAAATTAGAACTAAATCACAACAAGAAGTTTGGAAGGACCTCAAACACATGGAGGTTAAGGACCATCCTACTAAAAGACGAAAGGGTCAACCAGGAAATTAAGGAAGAATTAAAAAGATTCATGGAAACTAATGAGAATGAAGATACAACTGTCCAAAATCTTTGGGATGCAGCAAAAGCAGTCCTAAGGGGGAAATACATCGCAATACAAGCAGCCATTCAAAAAATGGAAAGAACTCAAATACAAAAGCTAACCTCACACATAAAGGAGCTAGAGGGAAAACAAAAGATGGACCCTACCCCCAGCAGAAGAAGAGAGTTAATTAAAATTCGGGCAGAACTGAATGAAATCGAGACCAGAAGAACTGTGGAACAGATCAACAGAACCAGGAGTTGGTTCTTTGAAAGAATTAATAAGATAGATAAACCATTAGCCAACCTTATTAAAAAGAAGAGAGAAGACTCAAATTAATAAAATCATGAATGAGAAAGGAGAGATCACTACCAACACCAAGGAAATACAAACGATTTTAAAAACATATTATGAACAGCTATATGCCAATAAATTAGGCAATCTAGAAGAAATGGACGCATTCCTGGAAGGCCACAAACTACCAAAACTGGAACAGGAAGAAATAGAAAACCTGAACAGACCAATAACCAGGGAGGAAATTGAAGCGGTCATCAAAAACCTCCCAAGACACAAGAGTCCAGGACCAGATGGCTTCCCAGGGGAATTCTATCAAACGTTTAAAGAAGAAATCATACCTATTCTACTAAAGCTGTTTGGAAAGATAGAAGGAGATGGAGTACTTCCAAATTCGTTCTATGAGGCCAGCATCACCTTAATTCCAAAACCAGACAAAGACCCCACCAAAAAGGAGAATTACAGACCAATATCCCTGATGAACATGGATGCAAAAATTCTCAACAAGATACTAGCCAACAGGATCCAACAACACATTAAGAAAATTATTCACCATGACCAAGTAGGATTTATCCCCGGGACACAAGGCTGGTTCAACACTCGTAAAACAATCAATGTGATTCATCATATCAGCAAGAGAAAAACCAAGAACCATATGATCCTCTCACTGGATGCGGAGAAAGCATTTGACAAAATACAGCATCCATTCCTGATCAAAACTCTTCAGAGTGTAGGGATAGAGGGAACTTTCCTCGACATCTTAAAAGCTATCTACGAAAAGCCAACAGCAAATATCATTCTCAATGGGGAAGCATTGGGAGCCTTTCCCTTACGATCAGGAACAAGACAGGGATGTCCACTCTCACCACTGCTTTTCAACATAGTATTGGAAGTCCTAGCCTCAGCAATCAGACAACAAAAAGACATTAAAGGCATTCAAATTGGCAAAGAAGAAGTCAAACTCTCCCTCTTCGCCGATGACATGATACTCTACATAGAAAACCCAAAAGCCTCCACCCCAAGATTGTTAGAACTCATACAGCAATTTGGTAGCGTGGCAGGATACAAAATCAACACCCAGAAATCAATGGCATTTCTATACACTAACAATGAGACTGAAGAAAGAGAAATTAAGGAATCAATCCCATTTACAATTGCACCCAAAAGCATAAGATACCTAGGAATAAACCTAACCAAAGAGGTAAAGGATCTATACCCTAAAAACTATAGAACACTTCTGAAATAAATTAAGGAAGACACAAAGAGATGGAAAAATATTCCATGCTCATGGATTGGCAGAATTAATATCATGAAAATGTCAATGTTACCCAGGGCAATTTACACGTTTAATGCAATCCCTATCAAAATACCATGGACTTTCTTCAGAGAGTTAGAACAAATTATTTTAAGATTTGTGTGGAATCAAAAAAAAACCCGAATAGCCAGGGGAATTTTAAAAAAGAAAACCATATCTGGGGGCATCACAATGCCAGATTTCAGGTTGTACTACAAAGCTGTGGTCATCAAGACAGTGTGGTACTGGCACAAAAACAGACACATAGATCAATGGAACAGAATAGAAAATCCAGAAGTGGACCCTCAAGTTTATGGTCAACTAATATTTGATAAAGGAGGAAAGACTATCCATTGGAAGAAAGACAGTCTCTTCAATAAATGGTGCTGGGAAAATTGGACATCCACATGCAGAAGAATGAAACTAGACCACTCTCTTTCACCATACACAAAGATAAACTCAAAATGGATGAAAGATCTAAATGTGAGACAAGATTCCATCAAAATCCTAGAGGAGAACACAGGCAACACCCTTTTTGAACTTGGCCACAGTAACTTCTTGCAAGATACATCCATGAAGGCAAAAGAAACAAAAGCAAAAATGAACTATTGGGACTTCATCCAGATAAGAAGCTTTTGCACAGCAAAGGATACAGTCAACAAAACTAAAAGACAACCTACAGAATGGGAGAAGATATTTGCAAATGACGTATCAGATAAAGGACTAGTTTCCAAGATCTATAAAGAGCTTCTTAAACTCAACACCAAAGAAACAAACAATCCAATCATGAAATGGGCAAAAGACATGAAGAAAAATCTCACAGAGGAAGACATAGACATGGCCAACATGCACATGAGAAAATGCTCTGCATCACTGGCCATCAGGGAAATACAAATCAAAACCACAATGAGATACCACCTCACACCAGTGAGAATGGGGAAAATTAACAAGGCAGGAAACCACAAATGTTGGAGAGGATGCGGAGAAAAGGGAACCCTCTTACACTGTTGGTGGGAATGTGAACTGGTGCAGCCACTCTGGAAAACTGTGTGGAGGTTCCTCAAAGAGTTAAAAATAGACCTGCCCTACGACCCAGCAATTGCACTGTTGGGGATTTACCCCAGAGACTCAGATGCAATGAAACGCCGGGACACCTGCACCCCAATGTTTCTAGCAGCAATGTCCACAATAGCCAAACTGTGGAAGGAGCCTAGGTGTCCATCGAAAGATGAATGGATAAAGAAGATGTGGTTTATGTACACAATGGAATATTACTCAGCCATTAGAAATGACAAATACCCACCATTTGCTTCAACGTGGATGGAACTGGAGGGTATTATGCTGAGTGAAGTGAGTCAATCGGAGAAGGACAAACAGTGTATGTTCTCATTCATTTGGGGAATATAAATAATAGCGAAAGGGAATATAAGGGAAGGGAGAAGAAATATGCGGGAAATATCAGCAAGGGAGACAGAACATAAAGACTCCTAACTCTGGGAGAGGAACTGGGGATGGTTGAAGGGGAGGGGGGCGGGGGGTGGGCCTGAGTGGGTGGCGGGCACTGACGGGGATACTTGATGGGATGAGCACTGGGAGTTATTCTGTATGTTGATAAATTGAACACCAATAAAAAATTAAAAAAAATAAATAAAAAATAAAAAATAAATAAATAAAATAAATAAATAAATAAATAAATAAACCTAACCCTAACCCTAGACCTAACACGTACACTAACCCGAACCCGTACCCTAACCTTAACCCTAACCAGTACCGTAACCCTAACACTAACTCTAACCCTAACCCTAACCCTAACCCGTATACTAACCCTAACCCGAATCCTAACCCTAACCCTAACCCGTACCCTAACCCTACCCGTAGCCTAACCCTAAATCTAAACCTAACCCCTAACCCTAAACCTAACCCTAACCCTTAACCGAACCCGTACCCAAATGTTAAACCTAACTCGTACCCTAACACTAACCCAAACCCGTACTCTACCCTAACCCTAACCCTAACCCGCACCCTAAACTTAACCCTAACCCTAACCCAAATCATAACCCTTAACCGTAACTTAACCCTAACCCATACCCTAACCCTAACCCTAACCTTAACCATAACCCTAACACTTACCCTAACCCTAAAACTAACCCGTAAACTAACCCCAACCATAACCCTAACCTGTACCCTAACACTAACCCTAACCCTAACCCTGACCCTAAACCTGACCCTAACCCTTACACTAATCCTAACCCTAACCCTAACCCGCACCCTAAACCCAACCCTAACCCGTACCCTAACCCTAACCCGTAACCTAAACCTAACCCTAACCCTAAACTTAACCCGTACACTAACCCGATCCCGTACCTTAAACCTAACCCTAACCCGTAACCTAACGCTAACCATAACCCTAAACCTGACCCTAACCCTAACCCGTACCCTAAGCCTAACCCATACACTAAACCTAAACATAATACTAACCCTATCCCTAACCTGTCCCCTAAACCTAAACCTAACCCTTGACCTAACCCATACCTAACCGTATCCCGTAACCTAACCCTAAACTAACCCTTACCCAAACCCTAACAGTAACACTAACCCATTCCCGAGCGCTAAACCTAACCATAACTCTAACCCTAAACCTAACCCGCACCCTAAACCTAACGCTAACCCTAACCCTAACCATAACCCTTACCCTAACCCTAACCCTAACCCTAACACTAACCCTAACCCGTACTCTAACCCTAACCCTAACCCTAATGCTAACCGTACTCTAACCCTAACTCTAACCCATTCCCTAACCACAACCCTAACCCTAACCTGTACCATAACCCTATCACTAACCCTAACCAGCACCTAAACCTAACCCTTACGCATACCCTAAACCTAACCCGTACCCTACGCCTAACCCTAACCCTAAACCGTACCCTAAACCTAAACCTAACCCTAACTCGTACCCTAAGCCTAACCCTAACCCTGACCCTAACCCGTACCCTAAGCCTAACATAGACCCTAAACCTAAACCTAACCCTTGACCTAACCCGTACCCAAACCTATCCCATACCCTAACCCTAAACCTAACACGTACCCAAAACATAACATTAACCCTAACCCATAACCTAGCGCTAACCCTAACCCTAACCCAAACCCATCCCCTAAAACTAAACCTTACCCTAACCCTAAACATAACACTTACCCGTACCCTAATCCTAACCCATACCCTAACCCTAACCCTAACCTTAACCATAACACTGACCCGTACCCTAACCCTAAAACTAACCCATACCCTAACCCCAAACCTAACCCTAACCCAACCTAACCCTATCCCTAACGTTAATCCTGACACTAAACCTAAACCTAACCCTAACCTAACCCTAACCCTATCCCTCACCTAAACCTAACCCGTACCCTAACCCTATCCCGTACCCTAAACCTAACCCTAACCCATACCCTAACCCTAACCCTAACCATAACCCTATCCGTACTCTAAACCTAACTCTAACCCTAACCCTAACACTAACCCTAATCCGTACTCTAAACCTAATCCTACCCCTAAACCTAACCCTAACCCGTACTCTAACCCTAACCCGTACCCTAACACTAACCCTAACCCTAACACTATCCCTAACCCATACTCTAACCCTAAACCTAACACTAACTCTAACCCTAACCCGTACTATAACCCTAACCCTAAACCTAACCCTAAAACTAACACTAACCCATACTCTAACCCGATCCCATAGCCTAATACTAACTCTAACCCTAACCCCTAAACCTAACCATAACCCTAAACCTTACCCTAACGCGTACCCAAACGGTAAACCTAACCCGTACCCTAACACTAACCCAAACCCGTACTCTAACCCTAACCCTAACCCTAACCCTATCCCGCACCCTAACCTTAACCCTAACATGTACCCAAAACCTAACAGTAACCCTAACCCATACCCTAGCACTAACCCTAACCCTAACCCTAAGCCTAACCCGCACCCTAAACCTAAACCTAACCCTGACCCTAACCATAACCCTTACCCGTACACTAACCCTACCCATACTCTAACACTAACCCTAACCTTAACCATAACCGTATACCGTACCCTAACCCGTACCATAACCCTACCCCTAACCCTAACCCTGAACATAAACCTAACCCTAACCCGTACCCTAACCCTAACCAACACCGAAACCTAACCGTAACCCGTACCATAACCCTAACCCGTAACCTAAACCTAACCCTAACTCTAAACTTAACCCGTACAGTAACCCTATCCTGTACCCTAAACCTGACCCTAAACCGTACCCTAACCCTAACCCTATCCCTATCCGTACACTAAACCTAACCCTAACTCTTACACTAACCCTAACCCGTACTCTAACCCTAACCCTAACCCTAAACATAAACCTAACCCTAACCCATACCCTAAACCTAAACCTTACCCTTCACCTAACCCGTACCCAACACTTTCCCATACTCTAAACCTAACCCATTCCCTAACTCCAACCCTAAACCTAACCCGTACCATAACCCTAACCCTAACACTAACCCTAACCCGTACTCTAACCCTAACCCTAACACTAACCTAACGGTACTATAACCCTAACCCTAAACCTCACCCTTACCCTAACCCGTACTCTAACACTAACCCGTACCAATACCCTAACCCTAACCCGTACCCTAACCCTAACCCTAATTCGTACCCTAAACCTAACCCTAACCCTGACCCTAACCCTAACCCTAACACGTACCCTAAACCTAACCCTAACATGTAACCTAACGCTAATCCTAACCCTAACCCTAACGCTAACTCTAACCGTACCCTACGCCTAACCCATACCCTAAACCTAATCCTAATCCTAACCCTAACCCTACCTGTACCCTAAACATAAACCTAACCCGTGACCTAAACCGTACCCAACCCTATCCCATAACCTAACCCTAAACTAACCCGGACAAACCCTAACAATAACACTAACCCATTCCGGAGCACTAACCCTAACACTAACCCTAACCCTAACCCTAACCAGCACCCTAAACCTAAAGCTAACCCTAACCCTGACCATAAACCTTACCCTAAACCTAACCCTAAACCTAACACTAACCCTAACCCGTACTCTAACCCTAACACTAACCCTAACCCTAACCGTACTCTAACCCTAACCCTAACCCATTCCCTAACCCCAACCCTAACCCTAACCCCTACATAACCCTATCACTGACCCTAACCCTGACCCTAAACCTAACCCTAACCCGTACCCTAACCCTAACCCTAACCCGCACCTAAACCTAACCCTAATGCCTAACCTAAACCTAACCCGTACCCTACCCCTAACCCTAACCCTAACCCGTACCCTAAACCTAACCCTAACCCTAAATCGTACCCTAAACCTAACCCTAACCCTGACCCTAACCCTAACCCTAACCCGTACCCTAAGCCTAACACATACCCTAACCCTAACCCTAAACTTAACCCTAACCCTATACCATAACCTAAACCTAACCCTAACCCTTGACCTAACCCGACCCAAACCTATCCAGTACCCTAACACTAAACCTAACACGTACCCAAAACCTAACATTAACCCTAACCCTAACACTAACCCTAATCCTAAACCTATCCCGTACACTAACCCTAACCCTAACCCTAAGCCGTACACTAACCCTAAACCTAACCCTAAACCTAACCCTGACCCTAACCCTAACCCTAATCCTGTACCCTAACCCTAACCCTAACCCGCATCCTAAACCTAACTCTAACCCTAACCGTAACCCGTACCATAAACCTAACACTAACCCTAACCCGTACAAAAAACTTACACGTACACTAACCCTGACCCGATGCCTAACCCTAACCCACACACTAAACCTAACCATAACCCTAGACCTAAACCGTACCCTCAACCTATCCCATACCCTAACACTAACGCTAACCTGTACCCTAACCCTAACACTAACACTAACCCTAATCCTAACCCTATCCTGTACACTAACCCTAACCCATACCCTAACCCTAACCCGTACCATTACACGTACCTTAACCCTAATTCTAACCCGTACCCTCACCTGTAACCTAAACATAAACCTAACCTGTACGCTAACACGTACCATAACCCTAACCCTAATCCTAACCCTAACCATAAACCTAACCCATACCCTACTCCTCACCCTAACCCATACCCTAACCCTAACTCGTACCCTAACACTAACCCTTACCCTAACCCCTAACCCTAACGCTACACCGTTACCTAAACCTAACCCTAACCCTAACTTGTACCCTAACCCTAATCCTAACCCTGACCCTGACCCTAACCGGTACCTTAACCTTAATCCGTACCCTAACCCTAACCCTAACCCTAACCCTAAACCTAACCCTAACCCGTACAGTAACCCTAACGCATACCCTAACACTAACCCTAAATCTAAACCTAACCCTAACCCTGACCCGTACCCTAACCGAAACCGTACCCTACCCCTAACTCTAAACCTAACCCGTACCCTAACCATAAACGTAACGCTAAACCGAACCCAAACCCTATCCCTAACACGTACCCTAACCCTAACCCAAACCCGGACCCTAACCCCAACCCTAACCCTAACACATACCCTAACATTAACCCTAACCCTAAACCTGACCCTAAACCTAACCCTAACGCTTACACTAAACCTAACCCTAACCCTAACCCGCACCCTAACCCTAACCCTAACCCGGACCCTAACCCCAACCCTAACCCTAACCCATACCCTAACACTAACCCTAACCCTAAACCTGACCCTAAACCTAACCCTAACGCTTACACTAAACCTAACCCTAAACCTAACCCGCACCCTAAACCTAACCCTAACCCGTACCATAACCCTAACCCGTAACCTACACCTAACCCTAACCCTAAACTTAACCCGTACGCTAACCCTATCCCAACCCTAAACCTAACCCTAACCCGTATCCTAACCCTAAACCGAAACCTAAGCCTAATCTGTACATTAACCCTAACCCTAAACCTAACACTAAACCTACCCCATACTCTAACCCTAACCCTAACCCTAACCCGTACCCTGACCCTAAACCTAACCCTAACACTAACCCTACCCCGTACTCCAAACCTAACCCTAACCCTAAACCTAACCCATACACTAATCCTAAACCTAACCCTAACCCTAAACCTAACCCTAACCCTAACACTAACACTAACGCTAACCTGTACCCTAACCCTAACCCTAACCCTGAACCTAAACCTAACCCTAACCCGTACACTAACCCTAACCCTAACCCTAACACGCACCCTAAACCTAACCCTAACCCATACCCTAACCTTACCCCGTAACCTAAACCTAACCCTAAACCTAAACTTAACCCGTACGCTAACCCTATCCCGTACCCTAAACCTAACCCTAACCCGTAAACTAACTGTAAGCCTAACCCGTACATTAACCCTAACCCTAACCCTAAAACTAACCATACCCCGTACTCTAACCCTAACCCTAACACTAACCCTAACCCTAACCCTAACCTGTACCCTAACCCTAAACCTAACCCTAGCACTAACCCTAATTCGTACTCTAACCCTAACCCTAACACTAACACTAACCCGACCCCGTTCTCTAACACTAACCTTAACCCTAAACTAACCCGTACCCTAACCCTAACCCTAAACCTAACCCTAACACTAACCCTAACCAGGTATCTATCCCTATCCCTAACCCTAACCATAACCCTAACCGTATTCTAAAACTAACCCTAACCCTCACCTAACCCTAACCAGTACTGTAACCCTAACCCATACCATAATCCTAAACCTAACCCGTACCCTAAACCTAACCCTAATTCGTACCCTAACCCTAACCCTAACCCTGACACTAACCCTAACCCGTATCCTAAACCTAACCCATAACCAAACCCTAAACCTAACCCTAAACCGTACCCTAACCCTAACCCTAACCCTAAGCCTAACATGAACATTAACCCTAAACCTAACACTAAGACTAACCCTACCCCGTACTCCAACCCTAACCCTAACTCTAACCCTAACCCGTACCCTAACACTAACCCTAAACCTAACCCTAGCACTAACCCTAATCCGTACTCTAACCCTAACCCTAACCCTAACCCTAACCTGTACCCTAACCCTAAACCTAACCCTAACACTAACCCTAATTCGTACTCTAACCCTAACCCTAACACTAACACTAACCCAACCCCGTTCTCTAACACTAACCTTAACCCTAACACTAACCCGTACCCTAACCCTAACCCTAAACCTAACCCTAACACTAACCCTAACCAGGTATCTATCCCTATCCCTAACCCTAACCATAACCCTAACCGTATTCTAAAACTAACCCTAACCCTCACCTAACCCTAACCAGTACTGTAACCCTAACCCATACCATAACCCTAAACCTAACCTGTACCCTAAACCTAACCCTAATTCGTACCCTAACCCTAACCCTAACCCTGACACTAACCCTAACCCGTATCCTAAACCTAACCCATAACCGAACCATAAACCTAACCCTAACCCGTACCCTAAACCTAACCCTAAACCGTACCCTAACCCTAACCCTAACCCTAAGCCTAACCTAAACATTAACCCTAACCCTAACACTAAGACTAACCCTACCCCGTACTCCAACCCTAACCCTAACTCTAACCCTAACCCGTACCCTAACACTAACCCTAAACCTAACCCTAGCACTAACCCTAATCCGTACTCTAACCCTAACCCTAACCATAACCCTAACCCTAACCGTACTCTAACCCTAACACTAACCCTCACCCTAACCCTATCCGTACTGTAACCCTAACCCGTACAATAACCCTAACCCTAACCCTTAACCTAAACCTAATCCGTAACCTAAACCTAAGCCTAACCCTAAACTTAACCCGTATGCTAACCCTATCCTGTTCCCTAAACCTAACTCTAACCTGTACCCTAACCCTAACCCTAACCCTATCCGTACTCTAACCCTAACCCTAACCCTAACACTAACACTAACCCTAACCCTAACCCTAACACTATCTGTACACTAACCCTAACCCTAACCCTAACACTAACGCTAACCCGTACTCTAACACTAAACCTAACCCTAAACCTAACCCTAAGCCATACCCTAAACCTAACTCAAACCCTAACACTAACCCTTACCCTAACCCCTAACCCAAACAATACACCGTAACCTAAACTTAACCCTAACCCATACCCTAAACCTAACCCGTACCCTAAACCTATCCATAACCCTTACCCATACCCTAACCCTAAACCATACCCTAACACTAACCCCAACATTAAGGTAACCCTAATCCGTACCCTAACCCTAAAACTAACCCGTACCCTAACCCCAACCCTAACCGTCACCCACACCTAAACCTAACCCTAACCCGTACCCTAACCCTAACCCGTTACCTAAACCAAAACCTAACCCTAAACTTAACCTGAACACTAAACCTATCCCGTACCCTAAACCTAACCTTAACCCATACACTAACCCTAACCCTAACCCTAACACTATCTGTACACTAACCCTAACCCTAACCCTAACACTAACGCTAACTCGTACTCTAACACTAAACCTAACCCTAAACCTAACCCTAACCTGTACTCACCCTAACCCGTACCCTAACACTACCCCTTACCCTAACCCTAAACCTAACCCGTACCCTAACCCTAAACGTAACCCTAACTCGCACCCAAACCCTAACCCTAACACGTACCCTAACCCTAACCCTAACCCTAACCCTAACCCTAACTCGCACACTAAACCTAACATTAACCCTAGACCTAACATGTACACTAACCCTATCCCGTACCGTAACCTTAACCCTAACCTGTACTGTAACCCTAACACTAACCCTAACCCTAACCCTAACCCTAAACCTAAACCTAACCGTACACTAACCCTAACCCTAATACTAACCCTAAACCTAACACGAACCCTAAACTGTACCCTAACCCGTACCCTAAACCCAACCCGTAACCTAAACCTAACCGTAACCCTAAACTTATCCCATACGCTAACCCTATCCCGTACCCTAAACCTACCCTAACCCGTAACCTAACCATTAATCTAACCCTAAGCCTAACCCGTACATTAAACCTAACCCTAAGCCTAACACTAACCATCCCCTGTAATCTAACCCAAACACTAACCCTAAACCTAACCCTAACCCGTACCCTAACCCTAACCCTAAACCTTTCCCTAACCCTAACCCTAACCCTAACCCTAAACCTAACCCTAACCCTCAGACTAACCCTAACCCGAACCCTAATCCTAACCCTAAACATACCCTAACCCTAACCCTAACCCTAACCCGTACCCTAACACTAACCCTTACCCTAACCCTAAACCAAACCCATACCCTAACCCTAAACGTAACGTTTACCTGTACCCAAACCCTAACCCTAACACATACCCTAACCCTAACCCTAACTCTAACCCGCACACTAAACCTAACCCTAACCCTAGACCTAACACGTACACTACACCTATCCCATACCGTAACCTTAACCCTAACCTGTACCGTAACCCTAACCCTAACCCTAACCCTAACCCGTACACTAACCCTAACCCTAACCCTAAACTTACCCTAACGCTAACCCTAACCCTAACCCTAACACTAACCCTAACCCGTACTCTAACCTAACCCTAAACCTAAACCTAACCCTAACCCGTACTCTAACCCTAACCCTAACCCTAACCATAACCATAACACTAACACTAAACCTAACACGTAATCTAGCCCTATACCTAACCCTAACACTAACCCTAACTCTTACCGTAACCCGAACTCGTAACCTAACCCTAACCCTAACCTTAACCTAACCCTAACCCTGACCCTAACCCTAAACCTAATCCCGTACCCTAACCCTAACCTTAACCCGCATCCTAAACCTAACCCTAACCCTAGACCTAACCCGTACCCTAACCCTAACCCGTACCCTAACACTAACCCTAACCCTAACCCGTACCATAACCCTAACACTAACCCTAACCCGTACCCTAACCCTAATCCGTACCCTATTCCTAACCCGATGCCTAACCTTAACCCACACCCTAAACCTAACCCTAACCCTAGACTTAATCCGTACCCTAAACCTATCCCGTAACCTAACCCTAACGCTAACTGTACCCTAACCCTAACACTAACACTAACCCTAATCCTAAACCTATACCGTACACTAACCCTAACCCTAACCCTAACCCGTAACCTAACCCTAACCCTAAACCTAAACCTAACCCTGACCCTAACCCTAACCATAATCCCTTACCCTAACCCTAAACCTGCCTCGCATCCTAAACCTATATCTAACCCTAACCCTAAACCGTACCATAAACCTAACACTAACCCTAACCCGTACAAAAACCCTAACACGTACACTAACCCTAACCCGATGCCTAACCCTAACCCACACACTAAACCTAACCCTAACCTTGGACCTAAACCGTACCCTCAACCTATTCCGTACCCTAACACTAATGCTAACCTGTACCCTAACACTAACACTAACCCTAATCCTAACCCTATCCCGTACACTAACCCTAACCCGTACCCTAACCCTAACCCGTACCATTACACGTACCTTAACCCTAACCCTAACACGTACCCTCACCCGTAACCTAAATTAACCCTAACCTGTACGCTAACATGTACCATAAACCTAACCCTAATCCTAACCCTAACCATAAACCTAACCCATACCCTACCCCTCACCCTAAACCATACCCTAACCCTAACTGGTACCCTAACACTAACCCTTACCCTAACCACTAACCCTAACCCTACACCGTACCCTAAACCTAACCCTAACCTTAACTGTACCCTAACCCTAACCCTAAACCAGACCCTAACCCTAACCCGTACCCTAAACCTAATCCGTACCCAAACCCTAACCCTAAACCTAAACCTAACCCTAATCCGTACAGTAACCCTAACCCGTACCATAAACCTAACCCTAACTCTAAACATAACCCTAACCCTAACCCTAACCCTAACCCTAACCCTAACCCGTACCCTAACCCTAAACGTAACGCGAACCCGAACCCAAACCCTATCCCTAACACGTACCCTAACCCTATCCCTAACCCTAACCCACACACTAAACCTAACCCTAACCCTAGACCTAACACGTACACTAACCCTATCCCGTAGCCCAGCCTTAACCCTAACCCGAACCCTAACCCTACCCTAACCCGTACCCTCACCCTACCTGTTGCCTAACACTAAATCTAACCCTAAACCCTAACCCTAACCCTAACCCTAACCCTAACCCTTAACCTAACCCGTACACAAACGGTAAACCTAACCCGTACCCTAACACTAACCCAAACCCGTACTCTAACCCTAAACCTAACCCAAACCCGCACCCTTAACTTAACCCTAACCCTAACCCAAACCATAACCCTTAACCGTAACCTAACCCTAACCCATACCCTAACCCTAACACTAACCTTAAACGTAACCCCAACCCGTAACATAAACCTAAAACTAACCAATACCCTAACCCCAACCCTAATCCTAACCCGTACCCTAACACTAACCATAACCCTAAACCTGACCCTAAACCTAAACCTAACACTTACACTAACCCTAACCCTAACCCTAACCCGCACCCTAAACCTAACCCTAACCTGTACCATAACCCTAACCTATAACCTAGACCTAACCCCAACCCTAAACTTAACCCGTAGGCTAACCCTATCCCGTACCCTAAACCTAACCCTAACCCGTAAACTAACCCTAAACCTAACCCTTAGCCTAACCCGTACATTATCTCTAACCCTAACCCTAACACTAACCCTACACCGTACTCGAACACTAACACTAACCCTAACCCTAACCATAACTCTAACCCGTACCCTAAACCTAACCCTAACACTAACACTAACCCTACCCCATACCCTAACATTAACCCTAACCCTAACCCTAACCCGTACCTTAACCCTAACCCTAAACCTAACCCTAACACTAACCTTAACCGTACTCTTTCCCTAACCCTAACCCTAACCCTAACCATATTCTAACCCTAACCCTAACCCTCACCCTAACCCTATCCCGTACTGTAACCCTAAAACATACCATAACCCTAAACCTAACCCGTACCCTAAACGTAACCCTAATTCATAACCTAACCCTAACCCTAACCCTGACCCTAACCCTAACCCTAACCCGTATCCTAAACCTAACCCATACCCTAACCCTAAACCTAAACCTAACCCGTACCCTAAACCTAACCCTAAGCCTAAACCTAACCCTAACCCGTAATCTAACCCTATCCCGTAGCCTAACACTACTCTAATCCTAACCCCTAACCCTAACACTTACCTAACCCGTACCCAAACGGTAAACCTAACCCGTACCCTAACACTAACCCAAACCTGTACTCTAACCCTAACCCTAACCCTAACCCTCACCCTAAACCTAAACCTAACCCTAACCCTAACCATAACCCTTACCCGTACCCTAACCCTAAACCATACCCTAACCCTAACCCTAAACTTAACCGTAACCCTGACTCGTACCCTAACCCTAAAAGTAACCCCTACCAAACCCCAACCCTAACCCTAACCTGTACCCTAACCCTAACCATAACCCTAACTCTAACCCTAACCCGTACCCTAACCCTAACCCTAACCCTAACGCTAACGCTAACCCTAACCCGTACTCTAACCTTAACCCTAACCCTTAACCTAACCCTAACCGTACTCTAACCCTAACCCTAACCCTCACCCTAACACTAAGCCGTACTCTAACCCTAATCCATACCATAATCCTAACCCTAACCCTAACCTTAAGCATAACCCTGACCCGTACCCTAACCCTAAATCTAACCCGTACCCTAACCCCAACCCTAACTCTAACGCGTACCCTAACCCTACCCTTAACGCTAACCGTGACCCTAAACCTAACCCTAACCCGTACCCTAACCCTAACCCTAAAACTAACCCTCACCTAAACCTAACACTAACCCATACCCTAACCCTAACCCGTAACCTAAACCTAACCCTAACCCTAAACTTAACCCGTACGCTAACCCTATCCCGTACCCTAAACCTAACCCTAACCCGTACCCTAACCCTAACCCTTTCCCTAACACTATCTGAACTCTAAACCTACCCTAACCTAACCCTATCACTAACCATAACCCGTACTCTAACCCTAAACCTAAACTTAACCCTAACCTGTACCCTAACCCTAACCCGTAACCTAAACCTAACCCTAACCTTAAACTTAACCCGTATGCTAACCCTATCCTGTACGCTAAACCTAACCAAAACCTGTAACCTAACCCTAACCCTAACACTATCCACACTCTAACACTAACCCTAACCCAAACCCTAACCCTAACCCTAACACTAACCCTAACCCGTACTCTAACCATAAACCTAACCCTAACCCTAACCCTAACCATACTCTAACCCTAACCCTCACCCTAACACTAACCCGTACTGTAACCCTAACCCGTACCATAAACCTAACCCTAACCCTAACCTTAAGCGTAACCCTGACCCGTACCATAACCCTAAATCTAACCCGTACCCTAACCCTAACCCTAACCCGTAACCTAACCCTATCCCTAACGCTAACCCTGACCCTAAACCTAACCCTAACCCGTACCATAACCCTAACCCTAACACTAACCCTCAACTAAACCTATCCCTAACCCGTACCCTAACCCTAACCCATAACCTAAACCTAACCCTAACCCTAAACTTAACCCGTACGCTAAACCTATCCTGTACCCTAAACCTAACCCTAACCCGTACCCTAAACCTAACCCTAACCCTAACACTATACGAACTCTAACCCTAACCCTAACCTAACCCTAACACTAACCATAACCCATTCTCTAACCCTAACCCTAAACCTAACCCTAACCTGTACCCTACCCTAACCCGTAACCTAAACGTAACACTAACCCTAAACTTAACCCGTACGCTAATCCTATCCTGTACCCTAAACCTAACCCTAACCCGTACCCTAACACTAACCCTAACCCTACCGCACTCTAACCCTAACCTTAACCCTAACACTAACCCTAACCCATACACTAACCCTAACCCTAAACCATAAACCTAACCCGTACTCTAACCCTAACCCGTACCCTAACACTAACCCTTACCCTAACCCTTAACTTAACCCATACCCTAACCCTAAATGTAACCCTAACCCGTACCCAAAACCTAACTTAACACGTACCCTAACCCTAACCCTAACCTAACCCGCACACTAAACCTAACCCTAACCCTAGACCTAACACGTACACTAAACCTATCCCATACCGTAACCTTAAACCTAACCCGTACCGTAACCCTAACACTAACCCTAACCCGTACAGTAACCCTAACCCTAACCCTAAACGTACCCTAACCCTAACCCTAACCCTAACACTACCCCTAACCTGTACTCTAACCTAGCCCTAATCCTAAACCTAACCCTTACCCTTACTCTAACCCTAACACTAACCCTAACCCTAACCATAAACCTTACCCGTACCCTATCCCTAACCCATACCCTAACACTAACCCTAACTTTAACCATAACCCTACCCTGTACCTCAACCTTAAAACTAACCCGTAACCTAACCCCAACCCTAACCCTAACCCGTACCATAACCCTATCCCTAACCCTAACCCTGACCCAAAACATAACCCTATTCCGTACCATAACCCTAACACGCACCTAAACCTAACTCTATCCCGTACCCTAACACTAACCCGTAACCTAACCCTAACCCTAACCCTAAATTTAACCCGTACACTAACTTTATCCCGTACCCTAAACCTAACCCTAACCCGTACCCTAACCTTAACACTAACCCTAACCCTATCCATACACTAACCCTAACCCTAACCCTAACACTAAACTTAACCCGTACTCTAACCCTAACCCTAACCTTAAACCTAACCTTAACCCATACTCTAACCCTAACCCGTACCCTAACACTAACCCTTACCCTAACCCTAAACCTAACACGTACCCTAACCCTAAACGTAACCCTAACCAGTACCCAAAACCTAACCCTAACACTTACCCTAACCCTAACCCTAACCCGCACACTGAACCTAACCCTAACTCTAGACCTAACACGTACACTAAACCTATCCCGTACCGGAACCTTAAACCTAACCCGTACCGTAACCCTAATAATAAGCCTAACCCTAAACCTAAACCTAACCCTAACCCGTACACTAACCCTAACCCGAACCCTAACTCATACCCTAACCCTACCCGTAGCCTAACCCTAACTCTAACGCTAACCCCTAACCCTAAACCTAAACCTAACCCTTACCCTAACCCGTACCCAAAAGGTAAACCTAACCCTTACCCTAACTCTAACCCAAACTCGTACTCTAACCCTAACCCTAAACCTAGCCGCACACTAAACCTAACCGTAACACTAGACCTAACACGTACACTAAACCTATCCCATACCGGAACCTTAAACCTAACCCGTAACATAACTCTAACAATAAGCCTAACCCTAAACACAACCCTAACCCTATCCCGTACCCTAAACCTAACCTGTACCCTAACCCTAAACCTAACCCTAACCCGTACCCTAAACCTAACACTAACACGTACCCTAACCCTAAACCTACCCTAACCTGACCCAAAACCTAAACCTAACACTTACCCTAAGCCTAAACCATAACCTAACCCTAACCCTAACCCTAACCCTAACACTAAACCTACCCCGTACTCTAACCCTAACCCTAACCCGTACCCATACCCGTACACTAAACCTAACCCTAACCCTAACCCTAACACTAACACTAACCCGTACTCTAACCCTAATCCTAACCCTAACACTAACCCTAACCCGTACTCTAACCCTAACCCTAACCCTAACCGTAACCTAACCCTAACCCTAACCCTCACCCTAACCCGAACCCGTGCTGTAACACTAACCCGTACCATAACTCTAACCCTAATGTGTACTCTAACCCTAACTCTAATTCGTACCCTAACCCTAACCCTAACCCTGACACTAACCCTAACCCTAACCCGTACCCTAAACCTAACCTGTACCCTAACCCTAACCCAAGCCTAACTCACACCCTAAACTTAACCCTAACCCTAACCCACCATAACCCTTAACCGCAACTTAACCCTAACCCATACCCTAACCCTAACCCTAACCTTAACCATAATCCCTACATGTACCCTAAACCTAAAAATAACCCGCACCCTAAACGCAACACTAACCCGTACCCTATCACTAACCATAACCCTAAACCTGACCCTAAACCTAAGCCTAAACCTTACACTAACCCTAACCCTAACCCGCACCCTAAACCTAACCCTAACCTGAACCCTAACCTTAACCCGTAACCAAAACCTAACCCTAACCCTAACCTTAACCCATACGCAAACACTATCCCGTACCCTAAACCTAAACATAACCCGTATCCTAACCCTAAACCTAACCCTAAGCCTAACCCGTACATTAACCCTAACCCTAACCCTAACACTAAACCTACCGGGTACTCTAACACTAACCCTAACCCTAACCCGTACCCTAACCCTAAACATAACCCTAACACTAACCCTAACCCTAACCGTACATAAACCTAACCCTAACCCTCACCCGAACCCTAACCCGTAATGTAACCCTAACCCGTACCATAAACCTAACCCTAACCCGTACCCTAACCCTAACCCTAATTCGTACCCTAACCCTAAACCTAAACCTAACCCTAACCCGTACACTAATCCTAACCCTAACCGGAACCCTCAAAGAAACCTGACCCTAACCCGTACGCTAAACCAAACGCGCACCTAAACCTAACCCTAACCCGTACCCAAACCCTAACCCATCATCTAAACCTAACCCTATCCCTAAACTTAACCCGTACACTAACCCTAACCCTTACCCTAACACTATCCGTACACTATCCCTAACCCTAACACTAACACTAACCCTAACCGGTACTCTAACCCTAACCCTAAACCTAAGCCTAACCCTAACCCGTACTCTAACCCTATCCCGTACCCTAACACTAACATTTACCATAACCCTAAACCTAACCCGTACCCTAACCCTAAACGTAACCCTAAACTGTCCCCAAACCCTCACTCTAACCCGTACCCTAACACTAACCCTAACCCTAACCCTAAAACTAACCCTAACCTGTACTCTAACCCTAACCCTAACCCTAACCCTAACCGTATTCTAACCCTAACCCTAACTCTCACCCTAACCCTAACCCGTACTGTAAACCTACCCTGTACCATAACCATAACCCTAACCGGTACACTAACCCTAACGCTAATTCGTACCCTAACCCTAACCCTAACCCTGACCCTAAACCTAACCCTAACCCGTACCCTAAACCTAACCCGTACCCTAACCCTAACCTTAACCCAAACCCGTACACTAAACCTAACCCTAACCCGTACCCTAACCCTAAACCTAACCCTAAACCTGACCCTAACCCTAAACCTAACCCGTACCCTAAGCCTAACCGATACCCTAACCCTAACCATAAGCCTAACTCTAACACTAACCCTTCCCCGTACTCTAACCCTAACCCTAACACCTACCCGTACCCTAACCCTAACCCTAACACTAAACCTAACACTAAACCTATCCCATAATCTAACCCTAACCCTAACCCTAACCCTAACCCTAACCGTACTCTAACCCGTACCCTAAACCTCACCCTAACCCTAACACATACCCTAACACTAACCCTAACACTGACCCTAACCATAAACCTAAAACGTACCCTAAACCTAACCCATAACCTAAACCTAACTCTAAACCTAACCCTAACCCTATCCCGTACCCTAAACCTAACCCTAACCCTTGTCCTAACCCGTACCCAACCCTATCCCGTACACTAACCCTAACCATAACCTGTATCCAAACCCTAAGAGTAACCCTAACACATACCCTAGCGCTAACCCTAACCCTAACCCTAAGCCTAACCCGCACCCTAAACCTAAACCTAACCGTAACCCTAACCATAACCCTTACCCGTACCCTAACCCTAAACCATAACCTAACACTGACCCTAACATTAACCGTAACCCTAACCCATACCATAACCCTAAAAATAACCTGTAACGTAACCCCAATCCTAACCCTAATCCTAACCCTGACCCTAAACATAACCCTAACCAGTATCCAAACCCTAACCATAACATGTACACTAACTCTAACCCTAACCCTAACCCTTGCCATAACCCGTACCCAAACGGTAAACCTAAACCGTACCCTAACACTAACCCAAACCAGTACTCTAACCCTAAGCCTAACCATAACCATAACCCGCACCCAAACTTAACCCTAACACTAACCCAAACCATAATCCTTAACTGTAACCTCACCCTAACCCATAACGTAACCCTAACCCTAACATTAACCGTAACCCTAACCCATACCCTAACCCCAAAAGTAACCCGTACCCTAACCCCAACCCTAAACCTAACCCGTACCCTAACACTAACCCTAACCCTAACCCTGACCCTAAACCTAACCCTAACCCTTACACTAATCCTTACCCTAACCCTAACCAGCACCCCAAACCTAACCCTAACCCGAACTGTAACCCTAACCCGTGACCTAAACCTAACCATAACCCTAAAGTTAACCCGTACGCTAACCCTATCCCGTACCCGAAACCTAACCCTAACCCGTATCCTAACCCTAAACCTAACCCTACGCCTAAACCGTACATTAACCCCAAAACTAACCCTAACATTAACCCTACCCCGTACTCTAACCCTAACCCTAACACTAACACTAATCCTACACTGTACTCTAATCCTAAACCTAACCATAACCCTAACCCGTACCCTAACCCTAACCCTAACCCTAACCCGTACTCTAATCCTAACCCTAACACTAACCCTAACCGTACTCTAACCATAAAACTAGCCCTCACCCTAACCCTAACCCGTACTGTAACCCTAACCAGTACCATAACCCTAACCCTAACCCGTACCCTAAACCTAACCCTAACTCGTACCCTAACCCTAATCGTAACCATGACCATAACCCTAACCATAACCGGTACCCTAAACCTATCCCGTACTTTAAACCTAACCCTAACCCTAACCCGTACCCTAAACCTACCCTAACCCTGACACTAACCCTAACCCTAACCCTAACCCATACCCTAAGCATAACCCATACCCTAACCCTAAACCTAAACGTAACCCTAACCCTAACCCGAACCCTAAACGTAACCCTCACCCTCCACCTAACCCGTACCCAAACCTATCCCGTATCCTAACCCTAACCCTAACACCTACGCAAACACTAACAGCAACTCTAACCAATACCCTAGCGCTAACCCTAACACTAACCCTACCCGGATCCTAAACCTAACCCTAACCCTGACCCTAACACTATCCCTATCCCGTACCCTAACCCTAAACCGTACACGAACCCTAACCCTAAACCTAACCCATACCCTAACACTAAACGTAACCCTAGCCCGTACCCAAACCCTAACCCGAGCCTTAACCCTAACCCTAACCCGTACCCAAACCCTACCTTTAGCCTAGTCCTAACTCTAACCCTAACCCCTAACCCTAAGCCTAACCCTAACCCTTACCCGAACCCGTACCCAAACGGTAAACCTAACCCGTACCCTAACACTAACCCAAACCCGTACTCTAACCCTAACCATAACCCTAACCCTAACCAGCACCCTAAACTTAATCCTAACCCTAACCCAAACCATAACCCTTAACCGTAACCTAACCCTAACCCATAACCTAAACCTAACCCTAACTTTAAACATAACCCTAATCAGTACCTAAACCCTAAATCTAACCCATAACCTAACCCCTACCCTAACGCTAAGCCGTACCCTAACACTAACCCTAACCCTGACCCTAAACCTAACCATTCCCTTACACTAACCCTAAACCATAACCTAAACCGAACCCTAACCCTAAACTTAACCCGTTCGCTAACCCTATCCCGTACCCTAAACCTAACCCTAACCCGTATCCTAACCCTAACCAAACCCTAAGCCTAACCCGTACTTTAACCCTTACCCTATTCCTAAAACTAACCCTACCCCGTATTCTAACCCTAACCCTAACCCTAAACAGTACCCTTAACCTATCCCTAACCCTAACTTGTACCGTAACCCTAACCCTAAACCTGACCCTAACCCTAACCCTAACCCGTACCCTAAAACTAACCCATACCCTAAACCTAAACATAAACCTAACCCTAACCCTAACCCGTATCCTAAACCTAACCCTGACCCTTGACCTAACCCGTACCCAACCGTATCCCGCACCCTAACCCTAACCCTAACCCATACCCAAATCCTAACAGTAACCCTAACCAATACACTAGCGCTAACCCTAACCCTAACCCTAAGAATAACCCGCACCCTAAACCTAAACCTAACCCTAACCCTTACCATAAACCTTACCCGTATCCTAACCCTAACCCATACCCTAACACTTACCCTAACCTTAACCGTAACCCTAACCCGTACCCTAACCCTAAAACTAACCCGTACCCTAACCCCAATCCTAACCCTAACCCGTACCATAACCCTATCCCTAACCCTAACACTGACCCTAAACCTAACCCTAAACCGTACCCTAACCCTAACCTGCACCTAAACCTAACCCTACCCCGTACCCTAACTCTAACCCATAACCTAAACCTAACCCTAACCGTAAACTTAACCCATACACTAATCCTATGCCTTACCCTAAACCTAACCCTAACTCGTACCCTAACCCTAACCCTAACCCTATCCATGCACTAACCCTAACCCTAACCCTAACACTAACCCAAACCCGTACCCTAACACTAACCCTAACCCTAACCCTGACCCTAAACCTAACCCTAAACCTTACACTAATCCTAACCCTAAACCTAATCCGCACCCAAAACCTAACCCTAACCTGAACCCTAACCCTACCCCGTGAACTAAACCTAACCATAACCCTAAACTTAACCCGTACGCTAACCCTATTCCGCACCCGAAACCTAACCCTAAACCGTATCCTAACCCTAAACCTATCCCTAAGCCTAAACCGTACATTAACCCCAAACCTAACCCTAACACTAACCCTACCCCGTACTCTAACCCTAACCCTAACCCTAACACTAATCATACACCGTACTCTAACCCTAACCCTAACCCTAACCCTAACCCGTACTCTAACCCTAACCCTAACCCTCATCCTAACCCTAACCCGTACTGTAACCCTAACCGGTACCATAACCCTAACCCTAACCCGTACCCTAAACCTAACCCTAACTCGTACCCTAACCCTAACCCTAACCATGACCATAACCCTAATCCTAACCGGTACCCTAAACCTAACCCTTACTTTAAACCTAACCCTAACCCTAACTCGTACCCTAAACCTAACCCTAACCCGAACTTGTACCCTAAACCTACCCTAAACGTGACCCTAACCCTAACCTTAACCCATACCCTAAGCATAACCCATACCGTAACCCTAAACCTAAACCTAAACCTAACCCTAACCCGAACCCTAAACGTAAACCTAACCCTCTACCTAACCCGTACCCAAACCTATTTTGTACCCTAACCCTAACACGTACGGAAACCCTAACAGTAACCCTAACCCATACCCTAGCGCTAACCCTAACCCTAACCCTAACCCGGACCCTAAACCTAACCCTAACACTGACCCTAAAACTAACCCTATCCCGTACCTTAACCCTAAACCGTACATGAACCCTAACCCTAAACCTAACCCATACCCTAACACTAAACGTAAACCTAGCCCGTACCCAAACCCTAACCCGAACCTTAACGTTAACCCTAACCCGTACCCTAACCCTACTCGTAGCCTAATCCTAACTCTAACCCTAACCCCTAACCCTAAGCCTAACCCTAACCCTTACCCAAACACGTACCCAAACGGTAAACCTAACCCGTACCCTAACACTAACCCAAACCCCTATTCTAACCCTAACCATAACCCTAACCCTAACCACCACCCTAAACTTAACCCTAACCCTAACCCAAACCATAACCCTTAACCGTAACCTAACCCTAACCCATAATCTAACCCTAACCTTAAACATAACCCTAATCAGTACCTAAACCCTAAACCTAACCCATACCCTAACCCCCACCCTAACGCTAACCCGTACCCTAACACTAACCCTAACCCTAACCCTGACCCTAATAATAACCATAACCCTTACACTAACCCTAAACGTTAACCTAAACCGAACCCTAACCCTAAACTTAACCGTTCGCTAACCCTATCCCGTACCCTAAAACTAACCCTAACCCGTATCCTAACCCTAAACTAACCCTAAGCCTATCCCGTACATTAACACTTACCCTAACCCTAAGAATAACCCTGCCCTGTATTCTAACCCTAACCCTAACACTAACCCTAACCCTAACCCTAACCCTAATCCGTACCCTTAACCTATCCCTAACCCTAACTTGTACCCTAACCCTAACCCTAAACCTGACCCTAACCCTAACCCTGACCCGTACCCTAAAACTAACCCATACCCTAACCCTAAACATAAACCTAACCCTAACCCTAAACCTAAACCTAACCCTAACCCGTACTCTAACCCTAACCCGTACCCTAACACTAAACCTTACCCTAACCATAAACTTAGCCCATACCCTAACCCTAAACGTTACCCTAACCCGTACCCAAAACCTAACCCTAACACGTACACTAACCCTAACCCCAACCTAACCCACACACTAACCTAACCCTAACCCTAGACCTAACACGTACACTAAACCTATCCCGTACCGTAACCTTAACCCTAACCTGTACCGTAAACCTAACACTAACCATAACCCTAACCCTAAGCCGTACACTAACCTTAACCCTAACCCTAAACGTACCCTAACCCTAATCCTAACCCTAACACTAACCCTAACCCGTACTCTAACCTACCCTATTCCTAAACCTAACCCTTACCTGTTCTCTAATCCTAACACTAACCCTAACCCTAAATCTAACCATAAAACTTACCCGTACCCTATCCCTAACCCATACCTTAACACTAACCCTAACTTTAACCCTAACCCTACCCCGTACCCCAACCTTAAAACTAACCCGTACCCTAACCCCAACCCTAACCCTAACCCGTACCATAACCCTATCCCTAACCCTAACCCTGACCCTAAACCTAACCCTAACCCGTACCATAACCCTAACCTGCACCTTAAACTAACCCTATCCCGTACCCTAACACTAACATGGAACCTAAACCTAACCCTAACCCTAAATTTAACCCGAACACTAAATTTATCCCGTACCCTAAACCTAACCCTAACCCGTACCCTAACCCGTACCCTAACCCAAACCCTATCCGTACACTAACACTAACGCTAAACCTAACACTAACCCTAATGCTAAACATAACCTTAGCACGTACCCAAAGCCTAACCCGAACCTTAACCCTAACCCTAACCCTAACCATATCCTAATCCTAACACTAACCCTAACCCCTAACCCTAAGCCTAACCCTAACCCTTACCCGAACCCATACCCAAATGGTAAACCTAACCCGCACCCTAACACTACCCCTAACCTGTACTCTAACCTAGCCCTAATCCTAAACCTAACCCTTACCCTTACTCTAACCCTAACACTAACCCTAACCCTAACCCTAACCATAAACCTTACCCGTACCCTATCCCTAACCCATACCCTAACACTAACCCTAACTTTAACCATAACCCTACCCTGTACCTCAACCTTAAAACTAACCCGTAACCTAACCCCAAACCTAACCCTAACCCGTACCATAACCCTATCCCTAACCCTAACCCTGACCCAAAACATAACCCTATTCCGTACCATAACCCTAACACGCACCTAAACCTAACTCTATCCCGTACCCTAACACTAACCCGTAACCTAACCCTAACCCTAACCCTAAATTTAACCCGTACACTAACTTTATCCCGTACCCTAAACCTAACCCTAACCCGTACCCTAACCCGTACCCTAACCCAAACCCTATCCGTACACTAACAATAACGCTAAACCTAACACTAACCCTAACCCGTACTCTAACCCTAACCCTAACCCTAACCCTAACCCTAACCCTAACCCTAAACCTAACACGTACCGTAACCCTAAACGTAACCCTAACCAACCCAAACCCTAACCCTAACACGTAACGTAACCCTAACCCTAACCCTAACCCTAACCCGCACACTAAACCTAACCCTAACTCTAGACCTAACACGTACACTAAACCTATCCCGTACCGGATCCTTAAACCTAACCCATACCGTAACCCTAACAATAAGCCTAACCCTAAACCTAAACCTAACACTAAACCGTACACTAACCCTAACCCGAACCCTAACTCGTACCCTAACCCTACCCATAGCCCAACACTAACTTTAACGCTAACCCCTAACCCTCAACCTAACCCTAACCCTTACCCTAACCCGTACCCAAACGGTAAACCTAACCCGTACCCTAACTCTAACCTAAACCCGTACTCTAACCCTAACCTAACCCTAACCCGCACACTAAACCTAACCCTAACACTAGGCCTAACACGTACACTAAACCTATCCCATACCGGAAACTTAAACCTAACCCGTACCATAACCCTAACAATAAGCCTAACACTAAACCTAACCCTAACCCTATCCCGTACCCTAAACCTAACCTGTACCCTAACCCTAAACCTAACCTTAACCCGTACCCTAAACGTAACACTAACCCGTACCCTAACCCTAAACCTACCCTAAACCTGACCCTAACACTAAACCTAACACGTACCCTAAGCCTAACCCATAACCTAACCCTAACCCTAACACTAACACTAAACCTACCCCGTACTCTAGCCCTAACCCTAACCCTATCCCGTACCCGAACACTAAACATAACCCTAACCCTAACCCTAACACTAACCCTAACCCGTACTCTAACCCTAATCCTAACCCTAACACTAACCCGTACTCTAACCCTGACCCTAACCCTAACCCTAACACTAACCCTAAACCCGTACTCTAACCCTAACCCTAACCCTAACTGTAACCTAACCCTAACCCTAACCCTCACTCTAACCCGAACCCGTACTGTAACCCTAACCCTTACCATAACCCTAAATCTACTGCGTACTCTAACCCTAACCCTAATTCGTACCCTAACCCTAAGCCTAACCCTGACTCTAAACCTAACCCTAACCCGTACCCTAAACCTAACCTGTACCCTAACACTATCCCTAATCTAACTCACACCCTAAACTTAACCCTAACCCTAACCCAAACCATAACCCTTAACCGTAACTTAACCCTAACCCATACCCTAACCCTAACCCTAACCTTAACCATAATCCCTACCTGTACCCTAAACCTAAAACTAACCCGTACCCTAACCGCAAACCTAACCCGTACCATAACACTAACCCTAAACCTAACCCAGACCCTAAACCTAACCCTAACCCTTACACTAACCCTAACCCGCACCCTAAATCTAACCCTAACCTGAACCTTAACCCTAACCCTAACCCTAAACCTAACCCGTACATTAACCCTAACCCTAACCCTAACCGTACTCTAACCCTAAACCTAACCCTCACCCTAACCCTAACCCGTACTCTAACCCTAACCCGTATCATAACCCTAACCCGTACCCTAGCCCTAACCCTAATTCGTACCATAACTCTAACCCTAACCCTGACCCAAAACCTAACCCGAACCCGTACCCTAATCCTAACTCATACCCTAACCCTCACCTAAACCTGACCCTAACCCGTACCCTAACCCTAACACGCACCTAAACCTAAACCTAACCCGTACCCTAACCCTAACCCATCACCTCAACCTAACCCTAACCCTAAACTTAACCCGTACACTAACCCTATCCCGTTCCCTAAACCTACCCTAACCCGTACCCTAACCCTAACCCTAACCCTAACACTATCCGTACACTAACCTTAACCCTAACACTAACACTAACCCTCACCGGTACTCTAACCCTAACCCTAAACCTAAACCTAACCCTAACCCGTACTCTAACCCTATCCCGTACCCTAACACTAACATTTACCCTAACCCTAAACCTAACCCGTACCCTAACCCTAAACATAACCCTAAACCGTCCCCAAACCCTAACCCTAACACGTAACCTAACACTAACCCTAACCCTTACCCTAACCTGTACCCATATGGTAAACCTAACTTGTACCCTAACACTAACCCAAACCCGTACTCTAACCCTAACCCTAACCCTAACACTAACCCTTCCCCATACTCTAACACTAACCCTAAACCTAACCCTAACCCGTACCCTAACCCTAAACCTAACCCTAATCCTAACCCTAACACTAACCCTACCCCGTACTCTAACCCTAACCCTAACCCGTACCCTAACACTAACCCTAACCCTAACTCTAAAACTAACCCTAACCTGTTCTCTAACCTTAACCCTAACCCTAACCCCTACCCGTACCCTAACCCTAACCCTAACCCTAAACCTAACACTAACCCTATCCCGTACTCTAACCCTAACCCTAACCCTAACCCTAACCAACGCTAACCCGTACCCTAAACCTCACCCTAACACTAACACGTACCCTAACACTAACCCTAACCCTGTCCCTAACCCTAACACTAACCCGTACCCTAAACCTAACCCATACCCTCAAGCTAACCCTAAACCAACGCTAACCCTATCCCGTACCCTAAACCTAAACCTAACCCTTGTCCTAACCCGTACCCAACCCTATCCCGTACACTAACCCTAACCATAACCCGTACCCAAACCCTAAGAGTAACCCTAACCCATCCCCTGGCGCTAACACTAACCCTAACCCTAAGCCTAACCCGCACCCTAAACCTAAACCTAACCGTAACCCTAACCATAACCCTTACCCATACCCTAACCCTAAACCATAACCTAACACTGACCCTAACATTAACCATAACCCTAACCCATACCATAACCCTAAAAATAACCTGTACCGTAAACCCAACCCTAACCCTAATCCTAACCCTGACCCTAAACGTAACCCTAACCCGTATCCAAACCCTAACCATAACACGTACCCTAACCCTAACACTATCCCTTGCCCTAAACCGTACCCAAACGGTAAACCTAAACCGTACCCTAACACTAACCCAAACCAGTACTCTAACCCTAACCCTAACCATAACCATAACCCGCTCCCTAAACTTAACAGTAACCCTAACCCTAACCATAACCCTTAACCGTAACCTAACCCTAAACCATACCCTAACCCTAACCCTAACCTTAACCATAACCCTAACCCATAGCTTAACCCCAAAACTAACCCGTACCCTAACCCCAACCCTAACCCTAACCCGTACCCTAACACTAACCTTAACCCTAAACCTGACCCTAAACCTAACCCTAACCCTTACACTAATCCTAACCCTAACCCTAACTCACACCCAAAACCTAACCCTAACCTGAACCCTAACCCTAACCCATGACCTAAACCTAACCATAACCCTAAACTTAACCTTTACGCTAACCCTATCCCATACCCGAAACCTAACCCTAAACCGTATCCTAACCCTAAACCTAACCCTAAGCCTAAACCGTACATTAACCCCAACCTAACCCTAACATTAACCCTACCCCGTACTCTAACCCTAACCCTAACCCTAACACTAATCCTACCACGTACTCTGACCCTAACCCTAACCCTAAACCTAACCGTACTCTAACCCTAACCCTAACCCTCACCCTAACCCTAACCCGTACTGTAACCCTAACCCGTCCTATAACCCTAACCCTAAACCGTACCCTAACCCTAACCCTAACCATGACCATAATCTAACCCTAACCGGTACCCTAAACCTAACCCGTACTTTAAACCTAACCCTAACCCTAAACCGTACCCTAAACCTAACCCTAAACCTAACTCGTACCCTAAACCTACCCTAACCCAACCATAACCCTAACCCTAACCCATACCCTAAGCCTAACCTAACCCTAAGCCTAACCCGTACATTAACCCTTACCCTAACCCTAACACTAACCCTACCCCGTACTCTAAACCTAACCCTAACCCTAACCCTAACCCGTACCCTTAACCTATCCCTACACCTAACTCGTACCCTAACCCTAACCCTAAACCTGACCCTAACCCTAACCCGTAACCTAAAACTAACCCATACCCTAACCCTAACCATAAACCTAACCCTAACCCTATCCCGTACCCTAAACCTAACCCTAACCCTTGACCTAACCCGTACCCAAAATTATCCCGTACCCTAACCCTAACCCTAACCCGTACCCAAACCCTAAGAGTAACCCTAACCCATACCCTAGAGCTAACCCTAACCCTAACCCTAAGACTAACCCGCACCCTAAACCTAAACCTAAACCTAACCCTAACCATGAACCTTACCCGTACCCTAACCCTAACCCATAACCTAACACTAACCCTAACCTTACCGTAACCCTAACCTGTAACCTAACCCATAACCTAACCCGTACCCTAACTCCAACCCTAACCCTAAACCGTACCATAACCCTATCACTAACCCTAACACTGACCCTAAACCTAACCCTAACCCGTACCCTAACCATAACCCGCACCTAAACCTAACCCTACCCCTTACCCTAACTCTATCCCATAACCTAAACCAAACCCTAACCATAAACTTAACCCATACACTAACCCTATCCCGTACCCTAACCCTAACCCTATCCGTACACTAACTCTAAACCTAAACCTAACACTAACTCTAACCCATATTTTAACCCTAACCCTAAACCTAAACCTAACTTAACCTGTACTCTAACCCTATCCCGTACCCTAACACTAACCCTTAACCTAACCCTAAAAATAACCCGTAATTTAACCCTAAACGTAAGTCTAACCCGTCCCCAAACCCTAACCCTAAGATGTACCCTAACCCTAACCCTAACCCTAACACTTTCCCTAAACCGTACCCAAATGGTAAAACTAACCCGTACCCTAAGACTAACCCAAACCCGTACTCTAACCCTAACCCTTACCCTAACACTAACCCTACCCCGTACTCTAACCCTAACCCTAACCTGTACCCTAACCCTAACCCTAACCCTAACACTAACCCTAACCCGTACTCTAACCTTAACCCTAACCCTAACACTAACCCTACCCCGTACTCTAACACAATCCCTAACCCTAACCCGTACCCTAACCCTAACCCTAACACTACCCTAACCCTAACCCTAACCCTAAAACTAACCCTAACCCGTACTCTAACCCTAATCTTAACGCTAACCATAACCGTATTCTAACCCTAACCCTAACCCTCACAATAACAGTAACCCGTACTGTAACACTAACCCGTACCATAACCCTAACCCTAACCCTCACACTAACACTAACCCGTACTGTAACACTAACCCGTACCATAACCCTAACCCTAACCCGTACCCTAACCCTAACCCTAATTCGTACCCTAACCCTAACCTTGACCCTAAACCTAACCCTAACCCGTACCCTAATCCTAACCCTAAGCCTAACCCTCACCTAAACCTGACCCTAACCCGTACCCTAATCCTAACGCGCACCTAAACCTAACCCTAAACCGTACCCTAACCCTAACCCATAACCTAAACCTAACCCTAACCCTAAACTTAACCCGTACACTAAACCTATCCCGTACCCTAAACCTAAACCTAACCCGTTCCCTAACCCTAACCCTAACACTATCCGTACACTAACCCTAAACCTAACACAAACACTAACCCTAACCGGTACTCTAACCCTAACCCTAAACCTAAACCTAATCCTAACCCGTACTCTAACCCTAACCTGGACCCTAACACTAACCCTAACCCTAACACTATCCCTAACCCGTACCCTAACCCTAAACGTAACCCTAACCCTAAACGTAACCCTAACCCCTCCCCAAACACTAACCCTAACACGTACCCTAACACTAACCCTAACCCTTAACCTAACCCATACCCAAACGGTAAACCTATCTTGTACCCTAACACTAACCCAAACCCATACTCTAACCCTAACCCTAACCCTAACTATAACCCTACCCGTACTCTAACACTAACCCTAACCCTAACCCTAACCCGTACCCTAACCCTAAACCTAACCCTAAACCTACCCTAACACTAACCCTACCCCGTACTCTAACCCTAACCCTAACCCGTACCCTAACCCTAACCCTAACACTAACCCTAACCCTAACCTGTACTCTAACCCTAACCCTAACCCTAACCCTAACCCTAACCGTATTCTAACCCTAAACCTAAACCTCACACTAACCTAACCCGTCCTGTAAACCTACCCCGTACCATAAATCTAACCCTAACCAGTACACTCACCCTAACCCTATTTCGTACCCTAAACCTAAACCTAACCCTGACCCTAACCCTAACCCTAACCCGTACCCTAAACCTAACCCGTACCCTATCCCTAACCCTAACCCGTACCCTAAACCTAACCCTAACCCATGTCCTAATACTAACCCTAACCCTAAACCTGACCCTAACCCTAAACCTAACCCGTACCCTAAGCCTAACCGATACCCTAACCCTAACCCTAACCCTAACCCTAACACTAACGCTACCCTGTACTATAAACCTAACCATAACCCTAACACTAACCCCTACCCGTACCCTAACCCTAACACTAACACTAACCCTATCCCGTTCTCTAACCCTAACCCTAACCCTTACCCTAACCGTACCCTAACCCGTACCCTAAACCTCACCCTAACCCTAACTCGTACCCTAACACTAACCCTAAACCTGACCCTAACCCTAACCCTAACCCGTACCCTAACACTATCCCTAACCCTAACCCTACCCCGTACTCCAAACCTAACACAAACCCTAACCCTGACCCGTACCCTAACCCTAACCCTAACCCTAACACTAATCCTAACCCGTTCTCTAAACCTAACCTTAAACCTAACCCTAACCCTAACCGTACTCTAACCCTAAAACTAACCCTCACCATAACCCTAACCGTACTGTAACCCTAACCTGTACAATAACCCTAACCCTAACCCGTACCCTAAACCTAACCCGTAACCTAAAACTAAGCCTAACCCTAAACTTAACCCGTACGCTAACCCTATCCTGTACCCTAACCCTAACCATAACCCTATCCGTACACTAACCCTAAACCTAAACCTAACACTAACTCTAACCCATATTTTAACCCTAACCCTAACCCTAAACCTAACTTAACCCGTACTCTAACCCTATCCCGTACCCTGACACTAATCCTTACACTAACCCTAAACCTAACCCAAATTTATCCCTAAACGTAAGTCTAACCCGTCCCCAAAACCTAACCTTAAGATGTACCCTAACCCTAACCCTAACCCTAACACTTTCCCTAACCCGTACCCATATGGTAAAACTAACCCATACCCTAAGACTAACCCAAACCCGTACTCTAACCCTAACCCTTACCCTAACACTAACCCTACCCCGTACTCTAACCCTAACCCTAACCCAACCCTAACCCTAACCCTAACCCTAACACTAACCCTAAGCCGTACTCTAACCCTAACCCTAACCCTAACACTAACCCTACCCCGTACTCTAACACAATCCCTAACCCTAACCCGTACCCTAACCCTAACCCTAAAACTAACCCTAACCCGTACTCTAACCCTAACCTTAACCCTAACCATAACCGTATTCTAACCCTAACCCTAACCCTCACACTAACAGTAACCCGTACTGTAACACTAACCCGTACCATAACCCTAACCCTAACCCTCACACTAACACTAAACCGTACTGTAACACTAACCCGTACCATAACCCTGACCCTAACCCGTACCCTAACCCTAAACCTAATTCGTACCCTAAAACTAACCCTGACCCTAAACCTAACCCTAACCTGTACCCTAATCCTAACCCTAACCCTAACCCTCACCTAAACCTGACCCTAACCCGTACCTTAATCCTAACGCGCACCTAAACCTAACCCTAAACCGTACCCTAACCTTAACCCATAACCTAAACCTAACCCTAACCCTAAACTTAACCCGTACACTAAACCTATCCTGTACCCTAAACCTAAACCTAACCCGTTCCCTAACCCTAACCCTAACCCTAACACTATCCGTACACTAACCCTAAACCTAACACAAACACTAACACTAACCAGTACTCTAACCCTAACCCTAAACCTAAACCTAACCCTAACACGTACTCTAACCCTAACCCGGACCCTAACACTAACCCTAATCCTAACACTATCCATAACCCGTACCCTAACCCTAAACGTAACCCTAACCCCTCCCCAAACACTAACCCTAACACGTACCCTAACACTAACCCTAACCCTTACCCTAACCCATACCCAAACGGTAAACCTATCTTGTACCCTAACACTAACCCAAACCCGTGCTCTAACCCTAACCCTAACCCTAACTCTAACCCTACCCATACTCTAACACTAACCCTAACCCTAACCCGTACCCTAACCCTAAACCTAACCCTAAACCTACCCTAACACTAACCCTACCCCGTACTCTAACCCTAACCCTAACCCGTACCCTAACCCTAACCCTAACTCTAACCCTAACCTGTACTCTAACCCTAACCCTAACCCTAACCCTAACCCTAACCCTAACCCTAACCGTATTCTAACCCTAAACGTAAACCTCACACTAACCCTAACCCGTCCTGTAAACCTACACCGTACCATAAATCTAACCCTAACCAGTACACTCACCCTAACCCTATTTCGTACCCTAAACCTAACCCTAACCCTGACCCTAACCCTAACCCTAACCCGTACCCTACCTAACCCGTATCCTATCCCTAACCCTAACCCGTACCCTAAACCTAACCCTAACCCATACCCTAATACTAACCCTAACCCTAAACCTGACCCTAACCCTAAAACTAACCTGTACCCTAAGCCTAACCGATACCCTAACCCTAACCCTAATCCTAACCCTAACACTAACCCTACCCTGTACTATAAACCTAACCATAACCCTAACACTAACCCCTACCCGTACCCTAACCCTAACCCTAACACTAACCCTATCCCGTACTCTAACCCTAACCCTAACCCTTACTCTAACCGTACCCTAACCCGTACCCTAAACCCCACCCTAACCCTAACTCATACCCTAACACTAACCCTAAACCTGACCCTAACCCTAACCCTAACCCTATCCCTAACCCTATCCCTAACCCTAACCCTACCCCGTACTCTAAACCTAACACAAACCCTAACCCTGACCCGTACCCTAACCCTAACCCTAACCCTAACCCTAACACTAATCCTAACCCGTTCTCTAACCCTAACCCTAAACCTAACCCTAACCCTAACCGTACTCTAACCCTAAAACTAACCCTCTCCATAACCCTAAACGTACTGTAACCCTAACCCGTACAATAACCCTAACCCTAACCCGTACCCTAAACCTAACCTGTAACCCAAACCTAAGCCTAACCCTAAACTTAACCCGTACGCTAACCCTATCCCGTACCTTAAACCTAACCTTAACCCGTACCCTATCCCTAACCCTAACCCTAACCCTATCCATACTCTAACCCTAACCCTAATCCTAACCCTAACACTAAACCTAACCCATACTCTAACACTAACCCTAACCCCAACGTAACCCTAACCCTTATGCTCACCCTAACCCAAAACAAACACTAACCCTAAACCTAACACTATCCCTAACCCGTACTCTAACCCTAAACCTAACCCTAACTCTAACCCTACCCCGTACTATAACCCTAAACCTAACCCTAACCCTAAACCTAACCTTAACCCATACTCTAACCCTATCCTGTAGCCTAACGCTAACCCTAACTCTAACCCCTAACCCTAACCCTAACCCTACTCTTTACCCTATCCCGTACCCAAACGGTACACATAACTCGTACCATAACACGAACCCAAACCCGTACTCTAACCCTAACCATAACCCTAACCCTATCCCTAAACCGCACCCTAAACTTAACCCTAACCCTAACGCTAAACTTAACCCTTAACCGTACCCTAACCCTAACCCACACCCTAACTCTAATCCTAACTTTAACCGTAACCCTAAACCGTAAACTAACCCTAAAACTAACCCGTACCCTAACCCCAACCCTAACCCTAACCCATACCCTAACACTAACCCTAACACTAACACTGACCCTAAACTTAACCCTAACCCGTACACTAACAATAACACTAACCCTAACCCGCACCCTAACCTAACCATAACCCGTACCCTAACCCTAACCCGTAACCTAAACCTAACCCTAACCCTAAACTTATCCCGTACGCTAACCCTATCCCATACCCTAAACCTAACCCTAACCCGTAACCTAACCCTAAACCTAATCCTAAGCCTAACCCGTACATTAACCGTAACCCTAATCCTAACACTAAACCTACCCCCTAATCTAACCCTAACCCTAAACCTAACCCATACCCTAAACCTAACCCTAAACCTTTCCCTAATTCTAACACTAACCATAACCCTTACTCTACCATAACCCTAACCCTTACCTTAACTGAACTCTAACCCTAACCCTAACCCTCACCCTAAACCTAACCCGTACTGTAACCCTAACCCGTAACATAACCCTAAATCTAACCCGTACCCTAAACCTAACCCTAACTCATAGCCTAACACTAAACCTGACCCTAACCCTCACCCATACCCTAAACCTAACCCGTACCCTAACCCTAAACCTAACCCTAAGCGTACCCTAAACCTAACCCTAACCCTGACCCTAACCCTAACCCGTACCCTAAACCTAACCCATACCCTAAACATAATCCTAAACCGAACCCTAACACTAACCCTACCCTAAACCTAACCCTAACCCTTGACCTAACCAGTACCCAAACCTAACCCTAACCCGTACCCAAACCCTAACAGTAACCCTAACCCATTCCCCAGCGCTAACCCTAACCCTAAATCTAATCCTAACCCACACCCTAAACCTAAACCTAAGCCTAACCCTAACCATAACCCTTACCCATACCCTAACCCATACCCATACCCTAACATAACCCTAACCTTAACCATAACCCTAACCCATACCCTAACCCTAAAACTAACCGGTACCCTAGCCCCAACCCTAACCCTAACCCGCAACTAAAACTAACCCTAACCCATAACCTAAACATAACCCATAACCTAAACCTAACCCTAACCCTAAACTTAACCTGAACACTAAACCTATCCCGTACCCTAAACCTAACCCTAACCCGTACACTAACCCTAACCCTAACCCTAACAATATCCTTATACTAACCCTAACCCTAACACTAACCCTAACCCATACTCTAACACTAAACCTAACCCTAAACCTAACCCTAACCTGTAATCTAACCCTAACCCAACCCTAACACTAACCCTTAACCTAAGACTAAACCTAACCCGTACCCTAACGCTAAACGTAACCCTAACCCGTACCCAAACACTAACCCTAACACGTACCGTAACCCTAACCCGCACACTGAACCTAACCCTAACCCTAGACCTAACACGTACACTAACCCTATCCCTTACCATAACCTTAACTCTAACCCATACCGTAACCCTAAAACTAACCCTAACCCTAACCCTAACCCTAACCCTTACACTAACCCTAACCCGTACTCTAACTCTAACCCTAACCCTAACCATACTCTAACCCTAACCCTAACCCTCACCCTAACCCTAAACTGTACTGTAACCCTAACCCGTACCATAACCCTAACCCTAAACCATACCCTAACCCTAACCCTAAGTCGTACCCTAACCCTAACCCTAATCCTGACCCTAAACCTAACCATAACTCGAACCCGAAACCTAACCCGTACTTTAACCCTAACGCTAACACTAAACCGTACACTAAACCTAACCCTAACACTAAGTCGTACCCTAAACCTAACCCTAACCCTGACCCTAAACCTAACCCTAACCCGTACCCTAAGCATAACCCATACCCTAACCCTAACCCTAAACCTAACCCTAACCTTAACCAGTACCCTAAACCTAACCCTAACCCTTGACCTAACCCGTACCCAAACCTATCCCGTACGCTAACCCTAACCCTAATCTGTACCCAAACCCTAACAGTAACCCTAAACCATACCCTAGCGCTAACACTAACCCTAACCCTAACTCTAACCATTACCCATACCCTAACCCTAACCCATACCCTAACTCTAAACTTAAACTTAACCGTAACCCTGACCAGTACCCTAAACCTAAAATTAACCCGTACCCTAACCCCAACCCTAATCCTAACCCGTACCCTAACCCTAATCCTAAAGCTAACCCACACCTAAACCTAACCCTAACCCGTAACCTAAGCCTAACCCTAACCTTAAACTTAACCCGTACGCTAACCCTATCCCGTACCCTTAACCTAACCCTAACATGTAACCTAACCCTAAACCTAACCCTAAGCCTAACCCGTACATTAACCCTAACCCTAACACTAACAATAACCCTACCCCGTACTCTAACCCTAACCCTAACTCTAACCCTAACCCGTACCCTAACCCTAACCCTAACCCTAACCCTAACACTAACCCTACCCTGTACTCTAACCCTAACACAAACCCTAACCCTAACCAGTACCCTACCCTAACCCTAACCCTAACCCTAACACTAACCCTAACCCGTACTCTAACCCTAACACAAACCCTAACCCTAACCCTAACCCTAACACTAACCCTATCCCATACTCTAACCCTAACCCTAACCCTAACCCTAACACTAACCCTAACTTGTAATCTAACACTAACCCTAACCCTAAACATAACCCTAACCCGTACTCTAACCCTAACCCGACCCTAACAATAACCCTAAACCTAAAACTATCCCTAACCCGTACCCTAACCCTAAACGTAACCTAACCCTTACCCAAACCCTAACCCTAACACGTACCCTAACCCTAACCCTAACCCGCACACTAAAACTAACCCTAACCCTAGACCTAACACGTACACTAAACCTATCCAGTACCGTAACCTTAACTCTAACCCGTACCGTAAACCTAACCCTAACCCTAACCCAAACCCTAACCCTAACACTAACCCGTAGACTAACCCTAACCCGAACCCTAACCCTAACCCTAACCCTAACCCGTACCCTAAACCTAACCCATACCCTTACCCTAAGCCTAAACCTAACCCTAACCCTAATTCGTACCCTAAACCTAAACCTAACCCTTGACCTAACCCGTACCCAAACCTATCCCGTACCCTAACCCTAACCCTAACCCGTACCCAAACCCTAACAGTAACCCTAACCCATACCCTAGCGCTAACCCTAACCCTAACCCTAACCTTAACCCGGACCCTAAACCTAACCCTAACCCTGACCCTAACACTAACCCTCTCCCATAACCTAACCCTAAACCGTACTCGAACCCTAACCCTAAACCTAACCCATACCCTAACCCTAAACTAAACCCTAGCCATACCCAAACCCTAAACCTAACGCGTATCCTAACCCTAAACCTAACCCTAAACCACACACTAAACCTAACCCTAACCCTAAACGTAAAACGTACACTAACCCTATTCCGTAACCTAACCTTAACCCTAACCCGTACCCTGTCCCTAACACTAACCCTAACCCTCACCCGTACACTAACCCTAACTGAACCTTAACCCTAACCCTAACCCGTACCCTAACCCTACCCGTAGCCTATACCTAAATCTAACCCTAACCCCTAACCCTAAGCCTAACCGTAACCCTTACCCGAACCCGTACCCAAACGCTAAACCTAACCCGTACCCTAACCCTAACCCAAATGCGTACTCTAACCCTAACCGTAACCATAACCCTAACCCTAACCCGCACCCTAAACTTAACCCTAACCCTAACCCAAACCAGAACCCTTAACCGTAACCTAACCCTAACCCATAACCTAACCCTAACCCTAACCTTAACCATAACCCTAATCCGTAACCTAACCCTAAAACTAACCCGTACCCTAACCCCAATCCTAACCCTAACCCATACCCTAACACTAACCCTAACCTTAACCCTGACCCTAAACCTAACCCTAACCCTAAAATTAAAACGTTCGCTAACCCTATCCCGTACCCTAAACCTATCCCTAAACCGTATCCTAACCCTAACCTACCCCTAAGCCTAACTCGTACTTTAAACCCAACCCTAACCCTAACACTAACCCTACCCCGTTCTCTAAACCTAACCCTAACCCTAACCCTCACCCGTACCCTAAACCTAACCCTAACCCTAACTCGTACCCTATCCCTAACAGTAAAACTGACCCTAATCCTAACCCTAACCCATACCCTAAACCTAACCCATACCCTAAACCTAACCCTAACCCTAACCCGTACCCTAAACCTAACCCATACCCTATCCCTAACCCTAAACCTAACCCTAACCCTAACATAATCCTTACCCGTACCCTAACCCTAACATACCCTAACACTAACCCTAACCTTAACTGTAACCCTTACCCGTACTCTAACCTTAAAACTAACCCGTTCTCTAACCCAAACGCTAAGCCTAACCCGTCCCATAATCCTATCCCTAACCCTAACCCTGACCTTAAACATAACCCTAACCCGTACCCTAACCCTAACCCGCACCTAAACCTAACCCTAACCCGTACGCTAACTCTAACCCATAACTTAAACCTAACCCTAACCCTAAACTTAACCCGTATACTAACCCTATTCTGTACCCTAAATCTAACCCAATCCCGTACTCTAACCCTAACCCTAACCCTAACCCTAACCCTAAACAGCACCCTAACCTTAACCCTAACCCTAACCCTAACCATAACCCTTAACCGTACCTAATCCTAACCCTAACTCGTACCCTAAACCTAACACTGACACTAACCCTAAACCTAACCCGTACCCTAACCCGTACCCTAACCCTAACCCTATCAGTACTCTAACCCTAACCCTAACCCTATCCCATACTCTAAACCTAACCCTAACTCTAACCCTAACCCGTACCCTAACCCTAAACCTAACCCTAACACTAACCCTACCCCGTACTCTAACCCTAACCCTAACCCTAACCGTAACCCTAACGCATACCCTAAACCTCAATCTAACCCTAACTCGTTCCCTAAACCTAATCCTAACCCTGACCCTAACCCTAACACTAACCCGTACCCTAAACCTAACCCATACCCTATCCCTGACCCTAAACCTAACCCTAACCCTATCCCATACCCTAAACCTAACCCTAACCCTTGTCCTAACCCGTACCCAACTCTATCCCATATCCTAACTCTAACCCTAACCCAAACCCTAAGAGTAACCCTAAACCTAAACCTAACTCTGACCCTAACCCTAACCCTAACCCGTATCCTTAGCATAACCCATACCCTAAACAGAACCCTAAACCTAACCCTAACACGTAACCTAAACCTAACCCTAACCCTTGAACTAACCCGTACCCAAACCTATGCCGTACCCTAACCCTAACCCTAAACCGTACCCAAACACTAACAGTAACCCTAACCCATACCCTAGCGCTAACCCTAACCCTAACCCTAACCATACTCTAACACTAACCCTAACCCTCACCCTAACCCTACCCCGTACTGTAACCCTAAACCGTACCATAACCCTAAACCTAACCCGTACCCTAACCCTAACCCTAACTCGTACCCTAACCGTAACCCTAACCCTAACCCTGACCCTAAACCTAACCCTAACCCATACCCTAAACCTCACCCGTACTTTAACCCTAACCCTAACCCAACCCGTAAACTAAACCTAACCCTAACACTAACTCGTACCCTAAACCTAAACATAACCCTGACCCTAAACCTAACCCTAACCTGTAACCTAAGAATAACCCATACCCTAACCCTAACCCTAAACCTAACCCTAACCCTAACCCGTACCCTAAACCTAACCCTAACCCTTGACCTAACCCGTACCCAAAACTAACCCGTACACTAACCCTAACCCTAACCCGTACCCAAACCCTAACAGTAACCCTAACCCATAACCTAGCGCGAACCCTAACCCTAACCGTAACCCGGACCCTAAACCTAACCCTAACCCTGACCCTAACACTAGCCCTATCCTGTACCTAACCCTAAACCCTACCCGAACCCTAACCCTAAACCTAACCCATACCCTAACACTAAACGTAACCCTAACCCGTACCCAAACCCTAACCCTAATGCGTATTCTAACCCTAAAACTAACCCTAAACCACACACTAAACCTAACCCTAACACTAGACCTAACACGTACACTAACCATATCCCGTAACCTAAACTTAACCCTAACCCATACCGTGTCCCTAACACTAACCCTACCCCTAACCCGTACACTAACCCTAACTGAACCTTAACCCTAACCCTAACCCGTACCCTAACCCTACCCGTAGCCTATTCCTAACTCTAACCCTAACCCCTAACCCTAAGCCTAACCGTACACCTTACCCGAAACCGTACCCAAACGGTAAACCTAACCCGTACCCTAACACTAACCGAAATCCGTAATCTAACCCTAACCGTAACCCTAACCCTAACCCTAACCCGCAACCTAAACTTAACCCTAACCCTAACCCTAACCATAACCCTACCGTAACCTAACCCTAACCCATAACCTAACCCTAACCGTAACCTTAACCGTAACCCTAATCCGTAACCTAACCCTAAAACTAACCCGTACATTAACCCCAATCCTAACCTTAACCCGTAACCTAACACTAACCCTAACCCTAACCCTGACCCTAAACCTAACCCTAACCCTTACACTAACCCTAACCCTAACCCAACCCGCACCCTAAACCTAACCCTAACCCATAACCTAACCCTAAACCGTAACCTAAACCGAACCCTAACCCTAAACTTAAACCGTTCGCTAACCCTATCCCGTACCCTAAACCTAAAACTAAACCGTATCCTAACCCTAACCTACCCCTAAGCCTAACCCGTACTTTAAACCCAACCTTAACCCTAACACTAACCCTACCCCTTACTCTAACCCTAACCCTAACCCTAACCCTCACCAGTACCCTAAACCTAACCCTAACCCTAACTCGTACCCTATCCCTAACAGTAAACCTGACCCTAACCCTAACCTTAACCAGTACCCTAAACCTAACCCATGCCCTAAACCTAACCCTAAACCTAACTCTAACCCTAACCCGTACCCTAAACCTAACCCTAACCCTTGACCTAACCCGTAACCAACCCTATCCCGTACCCTAACCCTAACCGGTACCCAAAACCTAACAGTAACCCTAACCCATACCTTAGCGCTAACCCTAACCGTAACACTAAGCCTAACGCGCACCCTAAACCTAAATCTAACCCTTACCCTAACCATAACCCTTACCGTACCCTAAACCTAACCCATACCCTAACACTAACCCTAACCTTAACTCTAACCCTAACCAGTACCCAAACCCTAAGAGTAACCCTAACCCATACCCTAGTGCTAAACCTAAACCTAACCGTAACCCTAACCATAACACTTACCCGTACCCTAACCCTAACCCATAACCTAACACTAACCCTAACAATAACCGTAACCCTAACCCGTACCCTAACCCTAAAACTAACCCGTACCGTAACCCCAACCCTAACCCTAACCCGTACCATAACCCTATCCCTAAACCTAACCCTGACCCTAAACCTAACCCTAACCCGTACCCTAAGCCTAACCCGCACCTAAACCTAACCCTAACCCGTACCCTTACCCTAACTGAACCTTAACCCTAACCCTAACCCGTATCCTAATCCTACCCGTAGCCTATTCCTAACTCTAATCCTAACCCCTAACCCTAAGCCTAACCGTAACCCTTACCCAAACCCGTACCCAAACGGTAAATTTAACTCGTACCCTAACACTAACCCAAATCCGTACTCTAACCCTAACCTTAACCCTAACACTAACCCTAACCCGCACCCTTAATTTAACCCTAACCCTAACCCAAACCATAACCCTTAACCGTAACCTAACACTAACCCATACCGTAACCCTAACTCTAACCTTAACCATAACCCTAAACCGTACCCTAACTCTAAAACTAACCCAAACCCTAACCTCAACCCTAACACTAATCCGTACCCTAACACTAAACCTAACCCTAACCCTGACCCTAAACCTAACCCTAACCCTTACACTAACCCTAACCCTAACCCTAACCCGCACCCTAAACCTAACCCTAACCCGTACCCTAACCCTAACCCGTAACCTAAACCTAACCGTAACCCTAAACTTAACCCGTACGCTAACCCTATCCCTTACCCTAAACCTAACCCTAACCCGTATCCTAACCCTAAACCTAAACCTTAGCCTAACCCGTTCATTAACCCTAACCCTAACACTAACCCGTACCCTAACACTAAACCTAACCTGTACTCTAACCCTAACCCTAACCGTAACCATACTCTAATCCTAACCGTAACCCTCACCCTAACCCTAACCCGTAATGTAACCCTAACCGTACCATAACCTTAACGCTAACCCGTACCCTAACCCTAACCCTAACTTGTACCCTAACCCTAACCCTAACACTGACCCTAAACCTAACCCTAACCCGTACCCTAAACCTAACCCGTACTTTAACCCTAACCCTAACCCTAACCCGTACACTAAACCTAACCCTAACACTAACTCGTACACTAAACCTAAACCTAACCCTGACCCTAACCCTAACCCTAACCCGTATCCTAAGCATAACCCATACCCTAAACCTAACCCTAAACCTAACCCTAACCCTAACCCATAACTTAAACCTAACCCTAACCCTTGAACTAACCCGTACGCAAACCTATCCCGTACCCTAAACCTAACCCTAACTCGTACCCTAACCCTAACCCTAACCCTGACCCTAAACTTAACCCTAACCCGTACCCTAAACCTCACCCGTACTTTAACCCTAACCCTAACCCAACCCGTAACCTAAACCTAACCCTAACACTAACTCGTACCCTAAAACTAACCATAACCCTGACCCTAACCCTAACCTTAACCCGTACCCTAAGCATAACCCATACCCTAACCCTAAACCTAAACCTAACCCTAACCCTAACCCGTACCCGTACCCAACCCTAACAGTAACCCTAACCCATAACCTAGCGCTAACCCTAACCCTAACCGTAACCCGGACCCTAAACCTAACCCTAACCCTAAACCTAACCCTAACCCTAACCCTAACCCTAACACTAACCCTATCCCATACTCTAACCCTAACAAAAACCCTAACCCTAACCCGTACCCTAACCCTAACCCTAACACTAACCCTAACCCTAACCCTAACACTAACCCTAACCCTTACTCTAACCCTAACTCTAACACTAACCCTACCCCGTACTCTAACACTAACCCTAATCCTAACCCTAACTCGTACCCTAACCCTAACCCTAACCCTAACCCTAACCTAACACTAAACCTAACCCGTACTCCATCCCTAACCCTAACCGTATTCTAACCCTAACCCTAACCCTCACCCTATCCCTAACACGTACTGTAACCCTAACCCATACCATAACCTTAAACCTAACCCGTACCCTAACCCTAACCCTAATTCGTACCCTAACCCTAACCCTAACCCTGACAATAACCCTAACCCTAAACCGTATCCTAAACCTAACCCATACCCTAACCCTAAACCTAACCCTAACCCGTGCTCTAACCCTATCCCGTACACTAACACTAACCCTAATCCTAACCCTTTCCCTAACCCGTAACCTAACCCTAATCCTAACCCGTACCCAAACCCTAATAGTAACCCTAAACAATACCATAACGCTAACACTAACCCTAAACCTAACCCTAACCATTACCCGTACCCTAACCCTAACCCATACCCTAACCCAAACCCTAAACTAACCGTACCCCTGACACGTACACTAAACCTAAAATTAACCCATACCCTAAACCTAACCCTAACCCTAACTCGTACCCTAACCCTAAACCTAACCCGTACCCTAAACATAACCCATACCCAAACCCTAACCCTAACACGTACCCTAACCCTAAACCTAACCCTAACCCGTACACTAACCCTAACCCTAACCTTAAACTTACCCTAACGCTAACCCTAACCCTAAACCTAACACTAACCCTAACCCATACTCTAACCTAACCCTAACCCTAACACTAACCATAACCCTAACACTAAACCTAACATGTACTCTAACCCTAAACCTAAACCTAACACTAACCCTAACCCCCTACTTTAACCCTAACCCTAACCCTAAAACTAACCCTAAACCTAACTCGTACCATAACCCAAACTCATACCCTAACCCTAACCCTAACCTTAACCTAACTCTAACCCTGACCCTACCAAAAAACTAATCCCGTACACTAACCCTAACACTACCCGCAACCTAAACCTAATCCTATCCCTAGACCTAACCCGTACCCTAACCCTAACCCGTACCCTAACACTAACACTAACCCTAACCCGTACCACAACCCTAGCACTAACCCTAACCCGTACCCTAACCCTAACCCGTACCCTATAATTAACCCAATGCCTAACCCTAACCCACACCCTAAACCTAACCCTAACCCTAGACCTAAATCATAACCAAAACCTATCCCGTAACCTAACCCTAATGCGAACCTGTACCCTAACACTAACACTAACACTAACCCTAATCCTAAACCTATTCTGTACACTAACCCTAACCCTAACCATAAACAGTACCCTAACCCTAACCCTAACCCTAAACCTAACCCTAAACCTAACCCTAACATGTAATCTAACCCTAACCCGTACCCTAACACTAACCCTTACCCTAACACTAAACCTAACCCGTACCCTAACCCTAAACGTAACCCTAACGCGTACCCAAACACTAACCCTAACACGTACCCTAACCCTAACCCTAACCCGCACACTGAACCTAACCCTAACCCTAGACCTAACACGTACACTAACCCTATCCCTTACCATAACCTTAACTCTAACCCATACCGTAACCCTAAAACTAACCCTAACCCTAACCCTAACCCTAACCCTTACACTAACCCTAACCCGTACACTAACTCTAACCCTAACCCTAACCATAATCTAACCCTAACCCTAACCCTCACCCTAACCCTAAACTGTACTGTAACCCTAACCCGTACCATAACCCTAACCCTAAACCATACCCTAACCCTAACCCTAAGTCGTACCCTAACCCTAACCCTAATCCTGACCCTAAACCTAACCATAACCCGAACCCTAAACCTAACCCGTACTTTAACCCTAACGCTAACACTAAACCGTACACTAAACCTAACCCTAACACTAAGTCGTACCCTAAACCTAACCCTAACCCTGACCCTAAACCTAACCCTAACCCGTACCCTAAGCATAACCCATACCCTAACCCTAACCCTAAACCTAACCCTAACCTTAACCAGTACCCTAAACCTAACCCTAACCCTTGACCTAACCCGTACCCAAACCTATCCCGTACCCTAACCCTAACCCTAACCCGTACCCAAACCCTAACAGTAACCCTAAACCATACCCTAGCGCTAACACTAACCCTAACCCTAACTCTAACCATTACCCATACCCTAACCCTAACCCATACCCTAACCCTAAACTTAAACTTAACCGTAACCCTGACCCGTACCCTAAACCTAAAATTAACCCGTACCCTAACCCTAATCCTAAAGCTAACCCACACCTAAACCTAACCCTAAACCGTAACCTAAGCCTAACCCTAACCATAAACTTAACCCGTACGCTAACCCTGTCCCGTACTCTTAACCTAACCCTAACATGTAACCTAACCCTAAACCTAACCCTAAGCCTAACCTGTACATTAACCCTAACCCTAACACTAACAATAACCCTACCCCGTACTCTAACCCTAACCCTAACTCTAACCCTAACCCGTACCCTAACCCTAACCCTAACCCTAACCCTAACACTAACCCTACCCTGTACTCTAACCGTAACACAAACCCTAACCCTAACCCGTACCCTACCCTAACCCTAACCCTAACCCTAACACTAACCCTAACCCGTACTCTGACCCTAACACAAACCCTAACCCTAACCCTAACCCTAACACTAACCCTATCCCATACTCTAACCCTAACCCTAACACTAACCCTAACTTGTAATCTAACACTAACCCTAACCCTAAACATAACCCTAACCCGTACTCTAACCCTAACCCGGACCCTAACACTAACCCTAACCCTAACACTATCCCTAACCCGTACCCTAACCCTAAACATAACCCTAACCCTTACCCAAACCCTAACCCTAACACGTACACTAACCCTAACCCTAACCCGCACACTAAAACTAACACTAACCCTAGACCTAACACGTACACTAAACCTATCCAGTACCATAACCTTAACTCTAACCCGTACCGTAAACCTAACCCTAACCCTAACCCAAACCCTAACCCTAACACTAACCCGTAGACTAACCCTAACCCGAACCCTAACCCTAACCCTAACCCGAACCCTAAACCTAACCCATACCCTTACCCTAAGCCTAAACCTAACCCTAACCCTAATTCGTACCCTAAACCTAACCCTAACCCTTGACCTAACCCGTACCCAAACCTATCCCGTACCCTAACCCTAACCCTAACCCATACCCAAACCCTAACAGTAACCCTAACCCATACCCTAGCGCTAACCCTAACCCTAACCCTAACCCTAACCCGGACCCTAAACCTAACCCTAACCCTGACCCTAACACTAACCCTCTCCCATACCCTAACCCTAAACCGTATCGAACCTTAACCCTAAACCTAACCCATACCCTAACCCTAAACTAAACCCTAGCCATACCCAAACCCTAAACCTAACGCGTATCCTAACCCTAAACCTAACCCTAAACCACACACTAAACCTAACCCTAACCCTAAACGTAAAACGTACACTAACCCTATTCCGTAACCTAACCTTACCCCTAACCCGTACCGTGTCCCTAACACTAACCCTAACCCTCACCCGTACACTAACCCTAACTGAACCTTAACCCTAACCCTAACCCGTACCCTAACCCTACCCGTAGCCTATACCTAAATCTAACCCTAACCCCTAACCCTAAGCCTAACCGTAACCCTTACCCGAACCCGTACCCAAATGCTAAACCTAACCCGTACCCTAACACTAACCCAAATGCGTACTCTAATCCTAACCGTAACCATAACCCTAACCCTAACCCGCACCCTAAACTTAACCCTAACCCTAACCAAAACCAGAACCCTTAACCGTAACCTAACCCTAACCCATAACCTAAGCCTAACCCTAATCCGTAACCTAACCCTAAAACTAACCCGTACCCTAACCCCAATCCTAACCCTAACCCATACCCTAACACTAACCCTAACCTTAACCCTGACCCTAAACCTAACCCTAACCCTAAAATTAAAACGTTCGCTAACCCTATCCCATATCCTAAACCTAACCCTAAACCGTATCCTAACCCTAACCTACCCCTAAGCCTAACTCGTACTTTAAAACCAACCCTAACCCTAACACTAACCCTACCCCGTTCTCTAACCCTAACCCTAACCCTAACCCTCACCCGTACCCTAAACCTAACCCTAACCCTAACTCGTACCCTATCCCTAACAGTAAAACTGACCCTAATCCTAAACCTAACCCATACCCTAAACCTAACCCTAACCCTAACCCATACCCTAAACCTAACCCATACACTATCCCTAACCCTAAACCTAACCCTAACCCTAACATAATCCTTACCCGTACCCTAACCCTAACATACCCTAACACTAACCCTAACCTTAACTGTAACCCTTACCTGTACCCTAACCTTAAAACTAACCCGTTCTCTAACCCAAACTCTAAGCCTAACCCGTCCCATAATCCTATCCCTAACCCTAACCCTGACCCTAAACATAACCCTAACCCGTACCCTAACCCTAACCCGCACCTAAACCTAACCCTAACCCGTACCCTAACTCTAACCCATAACCTAAACCTAACCCTAACCCTAAACTTAACCCGTATACTAACCCTATTCTGTACCCTAAATCTAACCCAAATCCGTACTCTAACCCTAACCCTAACCCTAACCCTAAACAGCACCCTAACCTTAACCCTAACCCTAACCCCAACCATAACCCTTAACCGTACCTAACCCTAACCCTAACTCGTACCCTAAACCTAACACTGACCCTAACCCTAAACCTAACCCTTACCCCAACCCTAAATCGTACCGTAACCCGAACCCGTACCCAACCCTAACCCTAACCCTAAACCTAACCCTAACCCTGACCCTAAACCTAACCCTAATCCCGTACCCTAACCCTAACCCTAACCCGCATCCTAAACCTAACCCAAAACCTAGACCTAACCCGTACCCTAACCCTAACACGAACCCTAATCCTAACCCGTACACTAACCATAACCCTAACCCATACCCTAACCCTAACCTGTACCCTAAACCTAACCCAGGGCCTAACTCTAACCCGCAACGTAAACCTAACCCTAACCCCAGACATAACCCGTACCAAACCCTATCCCGTACCCTAACCCTAGTCCTAACCCGTATCCTAAACCTAACACTAACCCTAACTGGTACACTAATGCTAACCCGTACACTAACCCTAACCCGTACCCTAACCCGTAGCCTAACCCTAACCCGCACTGAAACCTAACCCTAACCCGACCCTAACCCTAACCCGTAACCTAAACCTAACCCTAACCCTAATCTTAACCCATACACTAACCCTACCCCATACCCTAAACTTAACCCTAACCCGTACCCTAACCCTAACTCTAACCCTAACCCTATCAGTACACTAACCCTAACCCTAACACTAACACTAACACTAACCCGTACTCTAACAATAACCCTAACCCTAACCTAAACCTAACCCGTACTCTAACCCTAACCCGTACCCAAACACTAACCCTTACCCTAACCCTAAAGCTACCCCGTACCCTAACCCTTAACGGAACCCTAACCCGTAACCAAACCCTAACCCTAACACGTACCCTAACCCTAACCCTAACCCGCACACTAAACCTAACCCTAAACCTACACCTAACACTTACACTAACCCTGTCCCATACCGTAATCTTAACCCTAACTCGTACGTAAACCTAACACTAAAAATAATCCTAAACCTAAACCGTACACTAACCCTAACCCGAACCCTAACTCTAACCCTAACCCGTACCCTCAACCTACCCGTAGCCTAACCCTAAACCTAACCCTAACCCCTAACCCTAACCCTAACCCTAATCCTAATCCTTACCCTAACCCGTACCCAAACGGTAAACCTAAACCGTACCCTAACCCTAACCCTAACCCTTAACCCTAACACTAACCCTAACCCTTACCCTAACCCGCACCCAAATGGTAAACCTAACCCGTACCCTAACACTAACCCAAACCCGTACTCTAACCATAACCCTAACCGTAAACCTAACATGCACCCTAAACTTAACACTAACCCTAACACACCATAGCCCTTAACCGCAACCTAACCCCAACCCATACCCTTAGCCTAACCCTAACCTTAACCGTAACCCTAAACATACCCTAACCCTAAAACTAAACCGTACCCTAACCCCAACCCTAACCCTAACCTGTACCCTAACACTAACCCTAACACTTAAATCTAACCCTGACCCTAAACCTAACCCTAACCCTTACACTAATCCTAACCCTAACCCTAACCCGTAACCTAAACCTAACCCTAACCCTAAACTTAACCCGTACACTAACCCTATCTGATACTCTAAACCTAACCCTAACCCGTAACCTAAACCTAACTCTAACCCTAACCCTATCCGTACACTAACCCTAACCCTAACACTAACACTAACCCTAACCTGTACTCTAACACTAACCCTAACCCTAACCTATCCCTAACCCGTACTCTAAACCTAACCCGTACAGTAACCCTAACCCTAACCCTATCCGTACACTAACCCTAACCCTAACCCTAAAACTAACCCTAACCCGTACTCTAACCCTAACCCGTAACCTAACCCTAACCCGTACCCTAACACAAACCCTAACCCTAACACTAACCCTACACCGTACTCTAACCCTAAACCTATCCCTAACTCTAACCCTAACCCGTAATGTATCCCTAACCCTAACCCTAAACCTAACCCTAACCCGTACATTAATTCTCACGTGTACCAAAACACTAAAACTAACCCTAAACCTAACCCTAAACTTAACCATAAATCTAACCCTAACCCGTACCCTAACCCTAAACCGTACCCTAACCCTAAACCTAAACCTAACCCGTACCCTAACCCTAAATGTAACCCTAACCCGTACCCAAACCCTAACCCTAACACATACCCTAACCCTAACCCTAACCCGCACACTAAACCTAACCCTAACCCTAGACCTAACACCTACACTAACCCTATCCCGTACCCTAACCTTAACCCTACCCCGTACCGTAACTCTAACACTAACCCTAACCCTAACCCGTACCCTAACCCTACTCTAGCCTAACCCTATCTCTAACCCTAACCCCTAACCCTAACCCTAACCCTTACCCTAACCCGTACCCAAACAGTAAACCTAACCCGTATCCTAACACTAACCCAAACCGGTACTCTAATCCTAACCCTAACCCTAACCCGTACCCTAACCCGTACCCTAAAACTTCTGTAGCCTAACCCTAACTCTAACCCTAAACCCTAACCCTAACCCTTACCCTAACACATACCCAAACGGTAAACCTAACACGTACCCTAACACTAAACCAAACCCGTACTCTAACCCTAACCCTAACCCTAACCCGCACCCTAAACTTAACCCTAACCCTAACACAAACCATAACCCTTAACCGTAACCTACCCTAACCCATACCCTAACCCTAACCCTAACCTTAACCATAACCCTAACCCGTACCCTAACCCTAACACTAACCCGTACCCTAAACCAACCCTAACCCTAACCCGTACATTAACACTAACCCTAACCCTAACCCTGACCCTAAACCTAACCCTAAACCTTACACTAACACTAAGCCTAACCCTAACCCACACACTAAAACTAACCCTAACACGTACCCTAACCGTAAAACTAACCCATATCCTAACCCCAAACATAACCCTAACCCGTACCCTAACACTAAACCTAACCCTAACCCTGACCCTAAACCTAACCCTAAACAGTACACTAACCCTCACCCTAACCTTATCCCGTACCCTAAACCTAACCCTAACCCGTATCCTAACCCTAAACATAACCCTAAGCCTAACCCGTACATTAACCCTAACCCTAACCCTAAATTTAACCCTACCCCGTAGTCTAAACATAACCCCAACACTAACCCTAACCCAAACCCTAACATTAACACTAACCCTAACCTGTACTTTAACACTCACCCTAACCCTAAACCTAACCGTACTCTAACCCTAACCCTAACCCTCACCCTAACCATAACCCGTACTGTAACCCTAACCCGTACCATAACCCTAAACCTAACCCGTAACCTAACCCTAACCCTAACTCGTACACTAACCCTAACCCTAACCCTGACCCTAACCCTAAACCTAACCCGTACCCGAAACCTAAACCGTACCCTAACCCCAACCCTAACGCTAAACCGTACCCTAAACCTAACTCTAACCCTAACTCGTACACTAACACTAACCCCAACCCTGACCCTAAACCTAACCCTAACCCGTACCCTAAGCCTAACCCATACACTAACCCTAGCCGTAAACATAACCCTAACCCTACCCCGTACCCTAAACCTAAACCTAACCCTTGACCTAACACGTACCCAACCCTATCCCATACCCTAACCCTAACCCTAACCCGTACCCACACCTTAACAGTAACCCTAACCCATACCCTAGAACTAACCCTAAACCTAACCCTAACCTGCACCCTAAACCTAAGCCTAACCCTAACCCTAACCCTAACCCTAACCCTAAACCTAACCTGTACCTTAACCCTAAACGTAACCCTAACCCGTACCAAAACCCTAACCCTAACACGTACTCTAACCTTAACCCTAAACCTAAACCGCACACTAAACCTAACCCTAACCCTAGACCTAACACGTAGAATAACCCTATCCCGTAACCTAACCTTAACCCTAACCCATACCGTAAACCTAACACTAACCCTAACCCTAACCCTAACCCGTACCCTAAACCTAACCCATACCCTAAACCTAAACGCAACCCTAACCCGTACCCAAACCCTAACCCTAACTCGTACCCTAACCCTAACCCTAACTCTAACCCACACACTAAACCTAACCCGAATCCTCGACCTAACATGTACACTAACCCTATCCCGTACCCTAACCTTAACCCTAACCCATACCCAAACCCTAACAGTAACCCTAACCCAAACCCTAGCACTAACCCTAACCCTAACCCTAACCCTAAGCCTAACCCGCACCCTAAACCTAAACCTAACCCTGACCCTAACCATAACCCTTAACCGTACCCTAGCCCTACCCATACCCTAACACTAACCCTAACCTTAACCATAACCCTATACCGTACCCTAACCTTTACCATAACCCTACCCCTAAACCTAACCCTGACCCTAACCTAACCCTAACCCTAACCCTAACCCTAAACCCATACTAAAATCCTAAACCTAACCCTAACCCATACCCTAACCCTACCCGTAGCCTAACTCTAACTCTAACCCTAACCCCTAACCCTAACCCTAACCCTTACCCTAACCCGTACCCAAACAGTAAACCTAACCCGAACCCTAACGCTAACTCAAACCCGTACTCTAACCCTAACCCTAACCCTAACACGTACACTAAACCTAAAACAAACCCTGAACCGCACCCTAAACCTAACCCTACCCTAAACTTAACCCATACGCTAACCCTATCCCGTATTCTAAAGCTAACTCTAACCCGTAACCTAACCCTAAACTTAACCCTAAGCCTAACCCGTACATTAAACCAAACCCTAACCCTAACAGTAACCCTGTCCCTAACTCGTACCCTAACCCTAACCCTTTCTCTAACCCTAACCCTAACCCTAAACCGCACCTAAACCTAACCATAACCCGTACCCTAACCCTAACCCGTAACCTAAACATATCCCTAACCCGAAACTTAACCCGTCCACTAACCCTATCCTGTACCGTAAAACTAACCCTAACCCGTACCCTAACCCTAACCCTAACACTCACCCTATCTGTACACTAACCCTAACCAAAACCCTAACATTAACACTAACCCTAACAAATACTCTAACCCTAACCCTAACCCTAAACCTAACCCTAATCCGGAATCTAACCCTAACCAATCCTAACTCTAACCCTAACCATGACACTAACCCTAACACGTACTCTAACCCTATACCTCACCCTAACTCAAAACCTAACCCGTACTATATTCCTAAACCTAACCCTAACCCGTACAGTAACCCTAACTCGTACCCTAACCCTAACCCTAACCCTAAACCTAACCCTAACCCTGACCCTAACCCTAACCCTAACCCGCTCCCTAACCCTAAACAATACCTTAAATCTAACCCTAAACCTAACCCGTAACCTAACCTAAACATAAGGCTAACCCATACCCAAACCCTAAACCTAACACGTACCCTAACCCTAACCCTAACCCGCACACTAAACCTAACCCTAAACCTAGACCTAACATGTAACTAACTCTACCCGTAACCCAACCTTAACCCTAACACATACCGTAAACCTAACACTAACCCAAACCCTAACACTAACCCTAACTCTAACCCTAACCTAACCCTAACCCTAAACCTTACCCTAACTCATACCCAAATGGTAAACCTAACCCGTACCCTAACACTAACCCAAACCCGTACTCTAACACTAACCCTAGCCCTAACCCTATCCCGCACCCTAAACTTAACCCTAACCCTAACCCAAACCATAACCCTTAACCGTAACCTAACCCTAACCCATACCCTAAACCTAATCCTAATCTTAACCGTAACCCGAACCCGTACCTTAACCCTAAAACTAACCCGTACCCTAAACTCAAACCTAACCCTAACCCACACACTAATACTAATCCTAACCCCAACCCTGACCCTAAACATAACCCTAACCCTTACACTAATCCTAAACCTAACCCTAACCCGCACCCTAACCCTAACCTGTAACCTAAGCCTAAACTTATCCCGAATCCTAACCCTAAACGCACCCCTATGCCTAAGCTGTACATTAACCCTAACCCTAACGCTAACACTAACCCTACCCCGTACTCTAACACTAACCCTAACCCTAACCAGTACCCTAACCCTAACCCTAACCCTGACCCTAAACCTAACCCTAACCCGTACCCTTAACCTAACCCATACCCTAACCCTAACTGTAACCCTTGACCTAACCCATACCCAACCCTATCCCGTACCCTAACCCTAACCCTAACCCGTACCCAAACCCTAACAGTAACCCTAAGCCATACCCTAGCTCTAACCCTAACCCTAACCCTAACCCTAACCCTACCTCGCACTCTAAACCTAAACCTAACCCTAACCCTAACCATAACCCTTATCCGTATCCTAACCCTAAACCATACTCTAAACATAACCCTAACCTTAACCGTAACCCTGACCCGTACCCTAACCCTAAAACTGATCCGTACCCTAACCCCAACCCTAACCCTAACCCGTACGATAACCCTATCCCTAACCCTAACTGTGACCCTAAACCTAACCCTAACCCTAACCCTAACCCTAACCCTAACCCGCACCTAAACCTAACCCTAACCCGGACCCTAACCCTAACCTGTAACCTAAACGTAACCCTAACCCTAAACTTACCCGTACGCTAACCCTATCCCGTACCCTAAAACTAACCCTAAACCTAACCCTCCCCTAAACCTAACCCTAACCCTAGCCCTAACCCGTAACCTAAATGTAACCCTAACCCTAAACTTACCCGTACGCTAACCCTATCCTGTACCCTAAAACTGAACCTAACCCTAACCGGCCCCTAAACCTAACCCTAACCCTAACATTAACACTAATCCTAACCCGTACTCTAACCCTAACCCTAACCCTAAACCTAACCCTAAACCGTACTCTAACCCTAAACCGTACCCTAACAGTAACCCTAACCCTAACACTAACCCTAACCCGTACTCTAACCCTATACCTAACCTTAACTCAAACCCTAACCCGTACTATAACCCTAACCCTAACCCTAACCCTAACCGTTCTCAAACCCTAATGCTAAACCTCACCCTAATCCTAACGCGTACTCTAAACCTAACACGTAACATAACCCTAACCCGTATCCGTACCCTAACCCTAACCCTTACATGTACCCTAACCCTAACCCTGACCCTAACCCTAACCCTAAACCTAACCCTAACCCTAACCCGCACCCTAAACTTAAACCTAACCATAACCCAAAGCGTAAGCCTTAACCGTAACCTAACCCTAACCCACACACTACCCCTATCCCTATCCTTAACCGTAACCCTAACCTGTACCCTACCTTAAAACTAACCCGTACCCTAACCGCAACCCTAAACCTAACCCGTACCCTAACACTAAACCTAACCCAAAACCTGTCCCTGAACCTAACCCTAAACCTTACACTAACCCTAACCCTAACCCGTTCCTAAACCTAACCCTAACCCATAACCTAACCCTAATGCATAACCTAAACCTAACCCTAACCCTAAACTTTACCCTTACGTTAACCCTATCCCGTACCCTAAACCTAAACCTAACCCGTATCCTAACCCTAAACCTAACCCTAAGCATAACCCGTACATTAACCCTAACTATAACCCTAAAACTAACCCTACCCCGTTCTCTAACACTAACCTTAACCCTAACCCGTACCCTAACACCAACCCTAACCCTGACACTAAACCTAACCCTAACCCGTACCCAAACCCTAACAGTAACCCTAACCCATACCCTAGCACTAACCCTAACCCTAACCCTAAGCCTAACCCGCACACTAAACCTAACCCTAACCGGTACCCTAACCCTCACCCGTAACCTAAACCTAATCCTAACCCTAAACTTAACCCATACGCTAACCCTATCCCGTACCCTAAACCCAAACCTAACCCGAAACCTAACCCTAAACATAACCCTGAGCCTAAAACGTACATTAACCCTAACCCTAACCCTAACACTAAACCTACCCCGTACTCTAACCCGAACCCTAACACTAACCCTAACCGTACTCTAACCCTAACCCTAACCCTCACCCTAACCCTAACCCGTACTCTAACCTAACCCTAAACCTAACCCTAACCCTAACCCGTACTCTACCCTAACCCTAACCCTAAACCTAACCGTACTCTAACGCTAACCCTAACCCTCACCCTAACACTAGCCCGTACTGTAACCCTAATCCGTACCATAACCCTAACTCTAAGGCGTACCCTAACCCTAACCCTAACTCGTACCCTAACCCGAACACTAACCCTGACCCCAACCCTAACCCTAACCCGTACCCTAACCCTAACTCGTACCCTAACCCTAACCCTAAACCTGACCCTAACCCTAACCCTAACCCGTACCCTAAGCGTAACCCATACCCTAACCCTAACCCTAAACCTAACCCTAAACCTAACCCGTACCCTAAACCTAACCCTAAACCTTGACCTAACCCGTACCCAACTCTATCCCGTAACCTAACCATAACCTAACCCGTACCAAAACCCTAACATAACCCTAACTCATACCCTAGCACAAACCCTAACCCTAACCATAACGCTACCCACACCCTAAACTTAAACCTAACCCTAACACTAACCATAACCCTTACACATACCCTAACCCTAACCCATACCCTAACCCTAACACCTAACCTTAAACGTAAACCTGACCCGTACCATAACCCTAAAACTAACCCGTACCCTAATCCCAACTCTAATCCTAACCCGTACCATAACCCTATCCCTAACCCTAACCCTGACCCTAAACCTAACCCTAAACCGAAACCTAATCCTAAACCTAACCCTAACCCTAACCCTAAACCGCACCTAAACCTAACCCTATCCCATACCCTAACCCTAACACGTAACCTAAACTTATCCCTAACCCTAAACTTAACCCATCCGCTACCCTATCCTGTACCCTAAAACTAACCCTAACCGGTAGCCTAAACCTAACCCTAACCCTAACCCTATCCGTACTCTAACCCTAACCAAAACCCTAACATTAACACTAACCGTAACACGTACTCTAACCCTAACTCTAACCCTAAACCTAACCCTAACCCGGACTCTAACCCTAACCAACCATAACACTAACCCTAACCATAACACTAACCCTAACACATACTCTAACCCTATACCTCACCCTAAGTCAAAACCTAACCCGTACTATAATCCTAAACCTAACCCTAACCCGTACAGTAACCCTAACTCGTACCCTAACCCTAACCTTAACCCTAAACCTAACCCTAACCCTGACCCTAAACCTAACCCTAACCCGGTCCCTAACCCTAAACAATACCTTAACCCTAACCCCAAACCTAACCCGTAACCTAACCTAAACATAAGGCTAACCCGTACCCAAACCCTAAACCTAACACGTACCCTAACCCTAACACTAACCCACACACTAAACCTAAATCTAACCCTAAACCTAACATGTAACTAACTGTACCCGTAACCTAAACTTAACCCTAACCCGTACCGTAACCCTAACACTAACCCAAACCCTAACACTAACCCTAACTCTAACCCTAACCCGTAAACGAACCCTAACCCGTACCCTAACCCTAAACCTAACCCGTACCCTAATCCTAAACGTAGCCTAACCCTAACTCTAACCCTAACCTAACCCTAACCCTAAACCTTAACCTAACTCGTACCCAAACGGTAAACCTAACCCGTACCCTAACACTAACCCAAACCCGTACTCTAACCCTAACCCTAACCCTAACCTTATCCCGCACCCTAAACTTAACCCTAACCCTAACCCAAACCATAAACCTTAACCGTAACCTAACCCTAACCCATACCCTAAACCTAATCCTAACCGTAACTGTAACCCTAACCTGTACCCTAACCCTAAAACTAACCCATACCCTAAACCCAACCCTAACCCTAACCCGTACCCTAACACTAACCCTAACCCTAACCCTGACCCTAAACCTAACCCTAACCCTTACACTAATCCTAAACCTAACCCTAACCCGCGCACTAAACCTAACCTGTAACCTAAATCTAACCCTATCCCGAATCCTAACCCTAAACCTACCCCTAAGCCTAACCCGTACATTAACCCTAACACTAACCCTAACATTAACCTTACCCCGTACTCTAGCACTAACCCTAACCCTAACCCTAAACCGTACCCTAACCCTAACCCTAACCTTAAACCTAACCCTAACCCGTACACTAAACCTAACACTAAACCTAAGCCTAACTCTAACCGTACTCTAACCCTAAACCTAACCCTCACCCTAACCCTAACCCGTACTGTAACCCTAACCCGTACCATAGCCCTAACCCTAACCAGTACCCTGAACCTAACCCTAACTCGTACCCTAACAATAACCCTAAACCTGACCCTAAACCTTACCCTAACCCGTACCCTAAACCTAAACCATACCCTAACCCTAACCCTAAACATAACACATACCCTAAACCTAACCCTAACTTGTACCCAGAACCTAACCCTAACCCAGACCCTAACCATAACCCTAACCCGTACTCTAAGGCTAACCCATACCCTAACCCTAGCCCTAAACCGAACCCTAACCCTAACCCGTACCCTAAACCTAACCCTAATCCTTGACCTAACCCGTATTCAAACCTATCCCGTACCCTAACCCTAACCCTAACCCGTACCCAACCCTAAAAGTAACCCTAACCCATACGCTCGCGCTAACCCTAACCCAAAACCGAACCCTAAAACTAACCCGTACCCTAAACCTAAAACTAACCCTAACAGTAACCATAACCCTTACCCGTACCCAAACCCTAACCCATACCCTAACCCTAACCCTAACCTTAACTGTAACCCTGACCAGTACCCTAACCCTAACCCTAACCCGTACCCTAAACCTAACCCTAAACCTAACCCTCACCTAAACCTAACCCTAACCCGTACCCTAACCCTAACCGGTAACCTAAACCTAACCCTAACACTAAAATTAACCCGTACGCTAGCCCTATCCCGTACCCTAAACCTAACCCTAACCCTATCCCGTACCCTAAACCTAACCCTAACCCTTGTCCTAACCTGTACCCAACCCTATCCCGTACACTAACCCTAACCATAACCCGTACCCAAACCCTAAGAGTAACCCTAACCCATATCCTAGCGCTAACCCAAACCCTAACCCTAAGCCTAACCCGCACCCTAAACCTAAACCTAACCATAACCCTAACCATAACCCTTACCCTTAACCTAACCCTAAACCATAACCTAACACTGACCCTAACATTAACCGTAACCCTAACCCGTACCGTAACCCTAAAAATAACCTGTACAGTAAACCCAACCCTAAACCTAATCCTAACCCTGACCCTAAACGTAACCCTAACCCGTATCCAAACCCTAACCGCAACACGTACCCTAACCCTAACCCTAACCCTTGCCCTAAACCGTACCCAAACGGTAAACCTAAACCGTACCCTAACACTAACCCAAACCAGTACTCTAACCGTCACCATAACCATAACCATAACCCTCACCCTAAACTTAACCCCAACCCTAACCCAAACCATAATCCTTAACCGTAACCTAACCCTAACCCCTACCGTAACCCTAACCCTAACCTTAACCGTAAACCTAACCCATACTCTAACCCCAAAAGTAACCCGTACCCTAACCCCAACCCTAACCCTAACCCGTAACCTAACACTAACCCTAACCCTAACCCTGACCCTAAACCTAACCCTAACCCTTACACTAATCCTTACCCTAACCCTAACCCGCACCCAAAACCTAACCCTCACCCAAACCCTAACCCTAACCCGTGACCTAAACCTAACCATAACCCTAAACTTAACCCGTACACTAACCATATCCCGTACCTGAAACCTAACCCTAACCCGTATCCTAACCCTAAACCTAACTCTAAGCCTAAACCGTACATTAATCCCAAACCTAACCCTAACACTAACCCTACCCCATACTCTAACCCTAAACCAAACCCTAACACTAATCCTACACCGTACTCTAACCCTAAACCTAACCCTAACCCTAACCGGTACCCTAACACTAACCCTAACCCTAACCCTAACCCGTACTCTAACCCTAACCCTAAACCTAACCATACTCTACCGTAACCCTAACCCTAACCCGTACTGTAACCCTAACCCTAACCCTAACACTAACCCTACTCCGTATCTAACACTAACCCTAACCCTAACCTTTACTCTAACCCTAACCCTAACCCTAAACCTAACCCTAACCCTATCCCGTACCCTAAACCTAAACCTAACCCTTGTCCTAACCCGTACCCAACCCTATCCCGTACACTAACCCTAACCATAACCCGTACCCAAACCTAAGAGTAACCCTAACCCATATCCTAGCGCTAACCCTAACCCTAACCCTAAGCCTAACCCGCACCCTAAACCTAAACCTAACCATAACCCTAACCATAACCCTTACCCTTAACCTAACCCTAAACCATAACCTAACACTGACCCTAACATTAACCGTAACCCTAACCCGTAACGTAACCATAAAAATAACCTGTACAGTAACCCCAACCCTAACCCTAATCCTAACCCTGACCCTAAACGTAACCCTAACCCGTATCCAAACCCTAACCATAACACGTACCCTAACCCTAACCCTAAACCTAACCCGTACTCTAACCCTAACCCTAACCCTAACCGTACTCTACCGTAACCCTAACCCTCACCCTAACCCTAACCCGTACTGTAAACCTAACCCTAACCCTAACACTAACCCTACTCCGTATCTAACACTAACCCTAACCCTAACCTTTACTCTAACCCTAACCCTAACCCTAAGACTAACCCTAACCCGTACTCTAACCCTAACCCTAACCCTAACCGTATTCTAAACCTAACCCTAACCCTCACCCTAACCGTCACCCGTACTGTAACCCTAACCCGTACCATAACCATAACCCTAACCCGTAACCTAACCCTAACCCTAATTCGTACCCTAACCCTAACCGTAACCCTGACCCTAACCCTAACCCTATCCTGTATCCTAAACCTAACCTGTACACTAACCCTAAACCTACCCTAAACCTGACCCTAACACTAATCCTAACATGTACCCTAAGCCTAACCCATAACCTAAACCTAACATTAACCCTAACACTAACACCAAACCTAACCCTAAACCTACCCTAATCCTGACCCTAACCCTAATCCTAACACGTACCCTAAGCCTAACCCATAACCTAAACCTAACATTAACCCTAACACTAACACCAAAACTAACCCGTACTCTAACCCTAACCCTAACCCTAACCCGTACCCATACATTAAACCTAACCCTAACTGTAACACTAACCCTAACCCGTACTCTAACTCTAACCCTAACCCTAACACTAACCCTACCCCGTACTCTAACACTAACCCTAACCCTAACCCTAACCCGTACTCTAACCCTGACCCTAACCCTAACCCTAACACTAACCCTAACCTATACTGTTTTTTTTTTATATTTTTTTATTTTTTTCCTAACCTGTACTCTAACCCTAACCCTAACCCTAACCGTAACCTAACCCTAACCCTAACCCTAAACCTAACCCTAACCCGTACTCTAACCCTAACACTAACCCTTACCCTAACCCTAAACTTAACCCATACCCTAACCCTAAATGTAACCCTAACCTGTACCCTATCCCTAACCCATACCCTAACACTAACCCTAACTTTAACCGTAACCCTACCCCATGCCCCAACCTTAAAACTAACCCGTACCCTAACCCCAATCCTAACCCTAACCTGTACCATAACCCTATCCCTAACCCTAACCCTGACCCTAAACCTAACCCTAATCCGTACCATAACCCTAACCCGCACCTAAACCTAACCCTGTCCCGTACCCTAACACTAACCCGTAACCTAAACCTAACCCTAACCCTAAATTTAACCCGTACACTAACCCTATCCCGTACCCTAAACCTAACCCTAACCCGTACCCTAACCCTAACCCTAACCCTAAACCTAACCCTAACCCATACTCTAATCCTAACCCGTATCCTAACACTAACCCTTACCCTAACCCTAAACCTAACACGTACCCTAACCCTAAACGTAACCCTAACCAGTACCCAAAACCTAACCCTAACACGTACCCTAACCCTAACCCTAACCCGCACACTAAACCTAACCCTAGCTCTAGACCTAACATGTACACTAAACCTATCCCGTACCGGAACCTTAAACCTAACCCGTACTGTAACCCTAACAATAAGCCTAACCCTAACCCTAAACCTAACCCTAACCCTATCCCGTACCCTAAACCTAAACCTAACCCTTGTCCTAACCCGTACCCAACCCTATCCCGTACACTAACCCTAACCATAACCCGTACCCAAACCCTAAGAGTAACCCTAACCCATATCCTAGCGCTAACCCTAACCCTAACCCTAAGCCTAACCCGCACCCTAAACCTAAACCTAACCATAACCCTAACCATAACCCTTACCCTTAACCTAACCCTAAACCATAACCTAACACTGACCCTAACATTAACCGTAACCCTAACCCGTAACGTAACCCTAAAAATAACCTGTACAGTAACCCCAACCCTAACCCTAATCCTAACCCTGACCCTAAACGTAACCCTAACCCGTATCCAAACCCTAACCATAACACGTACCCTAACCCTAACCCTAACCCTTGCCCTAAACCGTACCCAAACGGTAAACCTAAACCGTACCCTAACACTAACCCAAACCAGTACTCTAACCGTCACCATAACCATAACCATAACCCTCACCCTAAACTTAACCCCAACCCTAACCCAAACCATAATCCTTAACCGTAACCTAACCCTAACCCATACTGTAACCCTAAACCTAACCTTAACCGTAACCCTAACCCATACCCTAACCCCAAAAGTAACCCGTACCCTAACCCCAACCCTAACCCTAACCCGTAACCTAACACTAACCCTAACCCTAACCCTGACCCTAAACCTAACCCTAACCCTTACACTAATCCTTACCCTAACCCTAACCCGCACCCAAAACCTAACCCTCACCCAAACCCTAACCCTAACCCGTGACCTAAACCTAACCATAACCCTAAACTTACCCCGTACACTAACCATATACCCTACCCGAAACCTAACCCTAAACCGTATCCTAACCCTAAACCTAACTCTAAGCCTAAACCGTACATTAATCCCAAACCTAACCCTAACACTAACCCTACCCCATACTCTAACCCTAACCCAAACCCTAACACTAATCCTAGACCGTACTCTAACCCTAAACCTAACCCTAACCCTAACCCGTACCCTAACCCTAACCCTAACCCTAACCCTAACCCTAACCCGTACTCTAACCCTAACCCTAACCCTAACCGTACTCTACCGTAACCCTAACCCTCACCCTAAACCTAACCCGTACTGTAACCCTAACCCTAACACTAACACTAACCCTACCCCATATCTAACACTAACCCTAACCCTAACCTTTACTCTAACCCTAACCCTAAACCTAACTCTAACCCTAAGACTAACCCTAACCCGTACTCTAACCCTAACCCTAACCCTAACCGTATTCTAAACCTAACCCTAACCCTCACCCTAACCGTAACCCGTACTGTAACACTAACCAGTACCATAACCATAACCCAAACCCGTAACCTAACCCTAACCCTAATTCGTACCCTAACCCTAACCATAACCCTGACCCTAACCCTAACCCTATCCCGTATCCTAAACCTAACCTGTACACTAACCCTAAAACTAACCCTCACCCGTACCCTAACCCTAAACCTACCCTAAACCTGACCCTAACCCTAATCCTAACACGTACCCTAAGCCTAACCCATAACCTAAACCTAACATTAACCCTAACACTAACACCAAACCTAACCCATACTCTAACCCTAACCCTAACCCTAACCCGTACCCGTACACTAAACCTAACACTAACCGTAACACTAACCCTAACCCGTACTCTAACCCTAACCCTAACCCTAAAACTAACCCTACCCCGTACTCTAACACTAACCCTAACCTAACCCTAACCCGTACTCTAACCCTGACCCTAACCCTAACCCTAACACTAACCCTAACCTGTACTGTTTTTTTTTATTTATTTTTATTTTTTTCCTAACCTGTACTCTAACCCTAACCCTAACCCTAACCGTAACCTAACCCTAACACTAACCCTAACCCTAACCCTAACCCATACTCTAACCCTAACCCGTACCCTAACACTAACCCTTACCCTACCCTAAACTTAACCCATACCCTAACCCTAAACGTAAACCTAACCCGTACCCAAAACCTAACCCTAACACGTACACTAACCCTAACACTAACCTAACCCGCACATTAAACCTAACCTTAACCCTAGACCTAACATGTACCCTAAACCTATCCCGTACCGTAACCTTAACCCTAACCAGTACCGTAAACCTAACACTAACCCTAACCCTAACCCTAACCCGTACACTAACCCTAAGCCTAACCCTAAATGTACCCTACCCCTAAACCTAACCCAAACCCTAACACTAACCCTAACCCGTACTCTAACCTAACCCTAATCCTAAACCTAACCCTTACCCATACTCTAACCCTAACACTAACCCTAACCCTAACCCTAACCATAAACCTTACCCATACCCTATCCCTAACCCATACCCTAACACTAACCCTAACTTTAACCGTAACCCTACCCCATACCCCAACCTTAAAACTAACCGGTACCCTAACCCCAACCCTAACCCTAACCCATACCATAACCCTATCCTAACCCTAACCCTGACCCTAAACCTAACCCTAATCCGTACCATAACCCTAACCCGCACCTAAACCTAACCCTGTCCCGTACCCTAACACTAACCCATAACCTAAACCTAACCCTAACCCTAAATTTAACCCGTACACTAACCCTATCCCGTACCCTAAACCTAACCCTAACCCGTACCCTAACCCTAACCCTAACCCTAAACCTAACCCTAACCCATACTCTAATCCTAACCTGTACCCTAACACTAACCTTTACCCTAACCCTAAACCTAACACGTACCCTAACCCTAAACATAACCCTAACCAGTACCCAAACCCTAACCCTAACACGTACCCTAACCCTAACCCTAACCCTAACCCGCACACTAAACCTAACCCTAACTCTAGACCTAACACGTACACTAAACCTATCCCATACCGGAACCTTAAACCTAACCCGTACTGTAACCCTAACAATAAGCCTAACCCTAAACCTAAACCTAACCCTAACCCATACACTAACCCTAACCCGAACCCTGACTCGTACCCTAACCCTACCCGTAGCCTAACGCTAACTCTAACCCTATCCCCTAACCCTAAGCCTAACCCTAACCCTTACCCGAACCCGTACCCAAACGGTAAACCTAACCCGTACCCTAACACTAACCCAAACCTGTACTCTAACCCTAACCATAACCCTAACCCTAACCAGCACCCTAAACTTAACCCTAACCGTAACCCAAACCATAACCCTTAACCGTAACCTAACCCTAAACCATAACTTAAACCTAACCCTAACCTTAAATATAACCCTAATCAGTACCTAAACCCTAAAACTAACCCATAACCTAACCCCTACCCTAACGCTAACCCGTACCCTAACACTAACCCTAACCCTAACCCTGACCCTAAACCTAACCATAACCCAAACACTAACCCTAAACCGTAACCTAAACCGAACCTTAACCCTAAACTTAACCTGTTCGCTAAACCTATCCTGTACCCTAAACCTAACCCTAACCCGTATCCTAACCCTAACCTAACCCTAAGCCTAACCCGTACATTAACCCTTACCCTAACCCTAAAACTAACCCTACCCCGTATTCTAACCCTAACCCTAACCCTAACCCGTACCCTTAACCTATCCCTAACCCTAACTCGTACCCTAATCCTAACCCTAAACCTGACCCTAACCCTAACGCTAACCCGTACCCTAAAACTAACCCATACCCTAACCCTAAACATAAACCTAACCCTAAACCTAACCCGTATCCTAAACCCTACACTAACCCTTGACCTAACCCGTACCCAACCATATACCGCACCCAAACCCTAACCCCCTACTATAATCCTAACCCTAAACCTAACTCTTACCCTAACCCTAACTCGTACCGTAACCCGAAACTGTACCCAACCCTAAACCTAACCCTAAACCTAACCCTAAACCTGACCCTAAGCATAACCCTAATCCCGTACCCTAACCCTAACCCTAACCCGCATCCTAAACCTAACCCAAAACCTAGACCTAACCCGTAGCCTAACCCTAACCCATATCCTAACACTAACCCATACCTTAACCCTAACACTAACCCTAACCCTAACCCATACGCTAACCATAACCCTAACCCATACCCTAACCCTAACCCATACCCTAACCCTAACCCAGGGCCTAACTCTAAACCGCACCGTAAATCTAACCCTAAACCTAGACATAACCCGTACCCTAAACCTATCACGTACCATAACCCTAGTCCTAACCCGTATCCTAACCCTAACATAACCCTAACCCTAACACTAACCCTAACCCGTACACTAACCCTAACCCTAACCCTAACCCGTACACTAACCCTAATCCGCACCGAAACCTATCCCTAACCCGTACCCTAACCCTAATCCGTTACCTAAACCTAACCCTAACCTTAAACTTAACCCATACACTAACCCTATCCTATACCCTAAACCTAACCCTAACCCGTACCCTAACCCTAAATCTAACCCTAACCCTATCCGTACACTAACCCTAAACCTAACCCTAACACTAACTCTAACCCGTACTCTTACATTAACCCCAACCCTAAACGTAACCCTAACCCGTACTCTAACCTTAACCCGTACCCTAACACTAACCCTTACCCTAACCCTAAACCTAAACCGTACCCTAACCCTAAACGTAACCCTAAACTGTACCCAAACCCTAACCCTAACACGTACCCTAACCCTAACCCTAAGCCTAACCCTAACCCGCACACTAAACCTAACCCTAACCCTACACCTAACACCTACACTAAACCTATCCCGTACCATAACCTTAACCCTAACCCGTAACGTAACCCTAACACTAACCCTAACCCTAATCCTAACACGTACCCTAACCCTAACCGTAGCCTAACCCTAACTCTAACACTAACCCCTAACCCTAACCCTAACCCTAACCCTTACCCTAACACGTACCCAAACGGTAAACCTAACATGTACCCTAACACTAACCCAAACCCGTACTCTAACCCTAACCCTAAAACTAACCCTAACCCTTACCCTAACCCGTACCCAAAGGGTAAACCTAACCCATACCCTAACACTAAACCAAACCCGTACTCTAACCCTAACACTAACCCTAACCCTATCCGTACACTAAACCTAACCCTAACCATAACACTAACCATAACCCGTACTCTAACCCTAACCCTAACACTAAACCTAACCCTAACCCGTACTCTAACCCTAACCCGTACCCAACACCTAACCCTAACACGTATCTTAACCGTAACCCTAACCCTAACCCTAACCCGCACACTAAACCTAAACCTAATCCTAGACCTAACACGTACACTAACCATATCCCGTATCGTAACCTTAACCCTAACCTGTACCGTAACCCAAACACTAACCCTAAACCTAAACCTAACCCTAACCCAACCCGTACACTAACCCTAATCTGAATCCTAAACCTAACCCGTACCCTAACCCTACCCGTAGCCTAACCCTAACTCTAACACTAAGCCCTAACCCTAACACTAACTCTAACCCTTAACCTAACCCGTACCCAAATGGTAAACCTAACCCGTACCCTAACACTAACCTAAACCCGTACTCTAACCCTAACACTAACCCTAACCCGCACCCTAAACTTAACCCTAACCTTAACACAAACCATAACCATTAACCGTAACCTAACCCTAACCCATACCCTAACCCTAAAACTAACCCGTACCCTAAACCCAACCCTAACCCTAACCCGTAACCTACCACTAACCCTAAACCTAACCCTGACCCTAAACCAAACCATAACCATTACACTAACCCTAAACCTAACCCTAACCCGCACCCTAAAACAAACCCTAATGCGTACCCTAACCGTAAAACTAACCCGTACCCTAACCCCAACCATAACCCTAACCCGTACCCTAACACTAACCCTAACCCTAACCCTGACCCTAAACCTAACCCTAAACCGTACACTAACCCTAACCCTAACCTTAGCCCGTACCCTAAACCTAATCCTAAACAGTATCCTAACCCTAAACCTAACCCTAAGCCTAACCCGTACATTAACCCTAAACCTAACTCTAAAATTAACCCTACACCGTACTCTAAAGCTAACCCTTACCCTAATCCTAACACAAACCCTAACCCTAACACGAACCCTAACCCGTACTCTAACCCTAACTCTAACCCTCACACTAACCATAACCTGTACGGTAACCTTAACCCGTAACATAACCCTAACCCTAACCCTAACCCGTAACCTAACCCTAACCCTAACTCGTACACTAACCCTAACCCTAACCCTGACCCTAACCCTAACCCTAACCCCAACCCTAAACCTGAACCGTACCCTAAACCTAACCCTAACCGAAACCGTACCCTAAACCTAACCCTAACCCTAACTCGTACCCTAACCCTAACCCTAACCCTGACCCTAACCCTAACCCTAACCCGTACCCTAAGCCTAACCCATACCCTAACCCTAACCCTAAACCTAACCCTAACCCTAACCCATACCCTAAACCTAAACCTAACCCTTGACCTAACCTGTACACAACCTTATCCCATACCCTAACCCTAACCCTAACCCGTAACCAAACCTTAACAGTAACCCTAACCCATAACTTAGAGCTAACCCTAAACCTAACCCTAACCCGCACCGTAAACCTAAGCCTAACCCTAACCCTAACGCTAACCCTAAACCTAACCCTTACACTGACCCTAAAACTAACCCTATACCGTACCCTAACCCTAAACCTAAACCTAACCCGCACACTAAACCTAACCCTAACCCTAGACCTAACACGTACACTAACCCTATCCCGTACCCTAAACTTAAACCTAACCCGTACCATAACGCTAATACTAACACTAACACTAACCCATACACTAACCCTAACCTAAACCCTAACCCTAACCCGAAACCGTATCCTAACCCTAACCCTAACCCTAACCCTAACCCTAACACTAACGCTAACCCGTACTTAACCCTAACCCTAACCTGAAACCTAACACATACCCTACCCCTACCCCTAACCCGTACCCTAACCCTAACCCGTACCCAAAACTAACCCTAACCCCTAACCCTAACCCTAAACCGCACCCTAAACATAACCCTAAACCTAACTCGTACCCTACCCCTAACCCTAACCCTGAACCTAACTCTAAACCTAACCCGTACACTAAACCTAACCCTAACCCTAACGCATACACTATCCCTAAACCTAACCATGACCCTAACCCTAACCCTAACCAGTACCCTAACCCTAACACTAACCCTAACCCTAACCCTAACCTGTACACTAACCCTAACCCTAACCCGTACCCTAAACCTAACACTAACACTAACCCTAACCCGATGCCTAACCCTAACCCACACACTAAACCTAACTGTAACCCTAGACCTACCCGTACCTAACCCTATCCCGTACACTAACCCTAACGCTAACCCGTACCATAACCCTAACACTACACTAACCCTAATCCTAACCCTATCCCGTACACTAATCCTAAACCTAACCCTAAACTGTACCCTAACCCTAACCCGTACACTAACCCTAACCCTAACTCGTACCCTAAACCTAACACTAACACTAACCCTAACCCGATGCCTAACCCTAACCCACACACTAAACCTAACTGTAACCCTAGACCTACCCGTACCTAACCCTATCCTGTACACTAACCCTAACGCTAACCCGTACCATAACCCTAACACTACACTAACCCTAATCCTAACCCTATCCCGTACACTAACCCTAAACCGTACCCTAAACCGTACCCTAACCCTAACCCGTAGCCTAACCCTAACACTAACCCTAACCCCTAACCCTACCATAACCCTAACCTTACCCTAACCCATACCCATACGTTAAACCTAACCCGTACCCAAACACTAACACAAACCCGTACCCTAACCCGTACCCTAACCCTAACCCGTACCGTTACCCGTACCTTAAACCTAACCCTAACCCGTACCCAAACCCGTACACTAACCCTAACCCTAACCTGTACCCTAACAGGTACCATAACCGTAACCCTAACCCTAACCCTAAACCGCACACTAAACCTAACCGTAACCCTAGAACTAACATGTACACTAACCCTATCCCGTACCCTAACCTTAACCCTAACCTGTACCGTAACCCTAACACTAACCATAACACTAACACTAACCCTACCCCGTACTCTAACCCTAAACCTAACCCTAACTCTAACCCTAACCTGTACTGTAACCCTAACCCTAACCCTAACCCTAACCCTAACCCGTATAGTAACACTAACGCGTACCCTAACCCTAACCCTAACCATAACCTAACCCTAACCTTGACCCTAAACCTAACCCTAACCCGTACCCTAACCCTAAACCATACCCTAACCCAAACCCTAAACCTATCCCGTACCCTAACCCTAAATGTAACCCTAACCCGAACCCAAACCCTAACCCTAACACGTACCCTAACCCTAACCCTAACCCGTAAACTAAACCTAACATAACCCTAGACCTAACCCCTACACTAACCCTATCCCGTAGCCTAACCTTAACCGTAACCCGTAACGTAACCCTAACACTAACCCTAACTCTAAACCTAACCCGTACCCTAACCCTACCCGTAGCATAACCCTAACTCTAACCCTAACCCCTAACCCTAACCCTAACTCTTACCCTAACCCATACCCAAACGGTAAACCTAACCCGTACCCTAACACTAACCAAACCCGTACTCTAATCTAACCCAAATCTAACCCTAACCTGTACCCTCACCCTTCCTGTAGCCTAACCCTAACTCTAACCCTAACCCCTAACCCTAACCATAACCCTTACCCTAACACGTAACCAAACGGTAAACCTAACAACTACCCTAACACTAACCCAAACCCGTACTCTAACCATAACCCTAACCCTAACCCTAACCCGCACCCGAAACTTAAACCAAACCATTACCCTTAACCGTAACCTAACCCTAACCCATACCCTAACCCTAACCCTAACATTAAATGCAACCCTAACTCATACTCTAACCCTAAAACTAACCAGTACCCTAACCCCAACACTAACCTTAACGCGTACACTAACACTAACCCTAACCCTAACCCTGACCCTAAACCTAACCCTAACCGTACACTAACCCTAACCCTAACCCTAACACTAACACTAACCCTATCCCGTACTCTAAACCTAACCCTAACCCTAATCCTAACCCTAACCCGTACTCTAACCTTAACCCTAACCCTAACACTAACCATAACCCTAACACTAACCCTAACCAATACTCTAACCCTAAACGTAATCCTAACACTAACCCTAACCCCCTACTATAATCCTAACCCTTACCCTAACCCTACTCGTACGGTAACCCGATCCCGTACCCAACCCTAACCCTAACCCTAAACCTAACCCTAACCCTGACCCTGAGCATAACCATAATCCCATACCCTAACCCTAACCCTAACACGCATCCTAAACCTAACCCTAAACCTGGACCTAACCCGTAGCCTAACCCTAACCCATACCTTAACACTAACACATACCTTAACCCTAACACTAACCCTAACCCTAAACCGTACGCTAACCATAACTATAACCCATACCCTAACCCTAACCCGTACCCTAACCCTAACCCAGGGCCTAACTCTAAACCACACCGTAAACCTAAACCTAACCCTAGACATAACCTGTACCCTAAACCTATCCCGTACCCTAACCCAGGTCCTAACCTGTATCCTAACCCTAACACTAACCCTAACCCTAACCCTAACATTAACCCTAACCCGTACACTAACCCTAACCCGTACCCGTACCTGTACCCTAACCCTAACCCGCACCGAAACCTATCCCTAACCGTACCCTAACCCTAACCAGTAACCTAAACCTAACCCTAACCCGAAACTTAACCTGTACACTAACCCTATCCTATACCCTAAACCTAACCCTAACCCGTAGCCTAACCCTAAATCTAACCCTAACCCTATCCGTTCACTAACCCTAACCCTAAACCTAACACTAACCCTAACCTGTACTCTAACACTAACCCTAACCCTAAATGTAAACCTAACCCATAATCTAACCCTATCCCGTACCCTAACACTAACCCTTACCCTAACCCTAAACCTAACCCGTACCCTAACCCTAAACATAACCCTAAACCGTACCCAAACCCTAACCCTAACATGTACCCTAACCCTAACCCTAACCCTAACCCTACCCGCACACTAAACCTAACCCTAACCCTACACCTAACACGTACACTAACCCTATCCTGTCCCATAATCTTAACCCTAACCGGTACCGTAACCCTAACACTAAACCTAACCCTAACCCTAACACTAACCCGTACACTAACCCTAACCCGAACCCTAACTCTAACCCTAACCCGTACCCTAACCCTACCCGTAGCCTAACCCTAACCCTAACCCTAACCCCTAACCCTAACCCTAACCCTTACCCTAACCCGTACCCAAATGGTAAACCTAACCCGTACCCTAACACTAACCCAAAACTGTACTCTAACGCTAACCCTAACCCTAACCATAACCCGCACCCTAAACTTAATCCTAACCCTAACCCAAACCATAACCCTTAACCGTAAACTAACCCTAAACCATACCCTAACCCTAACCCTAACCTTAATCATAACCCTAACCCGTACTCTAACCCTAAAACTAACCCGTTTGCTAATCCCAACCCTAACCCTAACCCGTACCCTAACACTAACCCTAACCCTAACCTGTACCCTAACCCATACCATAAACCTAGCCCTAACCAAACCCGAAACCTAACCCATACCATACACCTACCCCTAACCCGTACCCTAACACTAACTTGTACCCAAACCTAACCCTAACCCCTAACCCTAACCCTAAACCGTACCCTAAACATAACCCTAAAACTAACTTGTACCCTACCCCTAACCCTAACCCTGACCCTAACCCTAAACCTAACCCGTACCCTAACCCTAACCCGAACACTAAACCTAACCCTAACCCTAACTCGTAAACTATCCCTAAACCTAACCGTGACCCTAACCTAACCCTAACCAGTACCCTAACCCTAACACTAACCCTAAACCTAACCCTAACCCGTACACTAACCCTAACCCTAACCCGTACCCTAAACTAACACTAACCCTAACCCTAACCCGATGCCTAACCCTAACCCACACCCTTAACATAACCCTAACCCTAGAACTAACCCGTACCCTAACCCTATCCCGTACACTAATCCTAAATCTAACCCGTACAATAACCCTAACACTAACACTAACCCTAATCCTAACCCTATCCCGTACACTAACACTAACCCTTACCGTAAACCGTACCCTAACCCTAAACCATAGGCTAACACTAACACTAACCCTAACCCCTAACCCTACCATAACCCTAACCCTTACCTTAACCCGTACCCTAAACTAACCCTAAACTTAACTGTAACCCTAACCTGTACCCTAACCCTAAAAATAACCCGTACCCTAACTCCAACCCTAAACCTAGCACGTACCATAACCCTATCCCTAACTCTAAACCTGACCTAAACCTAACCCTAACCCGTACCCTAACCCTAACCCGTAACCTAAACCTAACCCTAACGCTAAACTTAACCCGTACACTAACCCTATCCCGTACCCTAAACCTAACACTAACCCGTACCCTAACCCTAACCCTAAACCTAACCCTATCCGTACACTAACCCTAACCCTAACCCTAACACTAACTCTAACCCGTACTTTAACCCTAACCCTAAAACTAACCCTAACCAATAATCTACCCCTAACCCGTCCACTAACACTAACCCTTACCCTAAACCTAATCCTAACCCGTACCCTAACCCTAAACGTAACCCTAACCCATATCCAAACCCTAACCCTAACACGTACCCTATTCCTAACCCTAACCCTAACCATAACCCGCACACTAAACCTAACCCTAACCCTAGACCTAGCATGTACACTAACCCTATCCCGTACCCTACCCTTAACCCTAACCCGTACCATAACCCTAACACTAAACCTAACCCTAAACCTAACCCTAACCCTAGGCCGGACACTAACCCTAACCCGAACCCTAACCCTAACCCTAGCCCATACCCTAAACCTACCCGTACCCTAACCGTAACTCTAACCCTTACCCCTAACCCTAACCGTAACCCTTATACTAACCCGTACCCAAACGGTAAACCTAACCCATAATCTAACACTAACCCAAACCCGTACTCTAACCCTGACCCATACATTAACCCTAACCCTAACCTTAACCAAACGCTAACCCGTATCCTAACCCTAAAACTAACCCGTATTCTGAACCCAACCCTAACCCTAACCCGTACACTAACACTAACCCTAAACCTAACCCTGACCCTAAACCTAACCTTATCACTTACACTAACCCTAACCCTAACCCTAACCCGTGCCCTAAACCTAACCCTAAACCATACCCTAACCCTAATCCGTAACCTAAACTTAACCCTAACCCAAACTTAACCAGTACACTAACCCTATCCCGTACCTAAACCTAACCCTAACCCGTATCCTAACCCTTAACCTACCCTAAGCCTAACCCGTACATTAACCCAAACCCTAACCCTAACACTAACCCTACCCCGTACTCTAACCCTAACACTAACCCTAACTCTAACCCGTACCCTAACCCTAACCCTAACACTAACACTAACCCTAACCTGTACTCTAACCCTAACCCTAACCCTAACCCTAACCGTACTCTATCCCTAACCCTAACCCTCACCCTAACCCTAACGCATACTGTAACCCTAACCCATACCAATACCCTAACCCTAACCCTTACCCTAACCCTAACCCTAACTGGTACCCTAATGCTAACCCTAACCCTGACCCTAAACCTAACCCTAACCCGTACCCTAAACCTAACAGGTACCCTAACCGTAACCCTATCCCTAACCCATACCCTAAACCTAACCCTAAACCGTACCCTAACGCTAACCCTAACCCTAACACTGATGTTAACCCTAACCCTACTTGTACCCTAAGCCTAACCCATACCCTAAACCTAACCCTAATCCAAACCCTAACCCTAACCCGTACCCTAAACCTAAACCTAACCCTTGACCTAACCCGTACCCAAACCTATCCCGTACCCTAACCCTAAACCTAAACGTACCCAAAACCTAACATTAACCCTAACCCATAACCTAGCGCTAACCCTAACCCTAACTCAAACCTGTCCCCTAAACCTAAACCTTACCCTAACCCTAAACATAACCCTTACCCGTACCCTAAGCCTAACCCATACCCTAACCCTAACCCTAAACTTAACCATAACACTGACCCGTACACTAACCCTAAAACTAACCCGTACCCTAACCCCAACCAAACCCTAACCCGTAACATAACCCTATCCCTAACGCTAAACCTGACACTAAACCTAAACCTAACCCTAACCCTAACCCTAACCCTCACCTAAACCTAACCCTAACCCATACCCAAAACCTATCCCGTTCCCTAAACCTAGCCCTAACCCGTACCCTAACCCTATCCGTACTCTAACCCTAACACTAACCCTAACCCTAACACTAACCCTAACCCGTACTCTAAACCTAACCCTAACCCTAAACCTAACCCTAACCCATACTCTAACCCTAACCCGTACCCTAAAACTAACCCTAATCCTAACACTATCCCTAACCCGTACTCTAACTCTGAACCTAACCCTAACTCTAAACCTAACTCATACTATAACCCTAACCCTAACCCTAACCCTAACCCTAAACCTAACCCTTACACTGACACTATACCTAACCCTATACCGTACCCTAACCCTAAACCTAAACCTAACCCGCACACCTAACCTAACCCTAACCCTAGATCTAACACGTACACTAAACCTATCCCGTCCCCTAACCTTAAACCTAACCCGTACCATAACGCTAATACTAACACTAACCCTAACCCTAACCCTAACCGGTACACTAACCCTAACCTAAACCCTAACCCTAACCCGAACCCGTACCCTAACCCTAACCCTAACCCTAACCCTAACACTAAAGCTAACCCGTACTTAACCCTAACCCTAACCCGAAACCTAACACATACCCTACCCATAACCCTAACCCGTAACCTAACCCTAACCCGTACCCAAAACTAACCCTAACCACTAACCCTAACCCTAAACCGTACCCTAAACATAACCCTAAACCTATCTCGTACCCTACCCCTAACCCTAACCCTGACCCTAAACCTAAACCTAACCCGTACCCTAACCCTAACCCGTACACTAAACCTAACCCTAACCCTAATGCATACACTATCCATAAATCTAACCGTGACCCTAACCCTAACCCTAACCAGTACCCTAAACCTAACACTAACCCTAACCCTAACCCTAACCCGTACACTAACCCTAACCCTAACCCGTACCCTAAACCTAACATTAACCCTAACCCTAACCCGATGCTTAACCCTAACCCACACACTAAACCTAACTCTAAACCCTAGAACTAACCCATACCCTAACCCTATCCCGTACAGTAACCCTAACGCTAACCCGTACCATAACCCTCACACTAACACTAACCCTAATCGTAACCCTATCCCGTACACTAACCCTAACCCTAAACCTAAACCGTACCCTAACCCTAACCCATAGCCTAACCCTAACACTAACCCTAACCCATAACCCTAACCCTTACCCAAACCCGTACCCTAACGTTAAACCTAACCCGTACCCTAACACTAACACAAACCCGTACCCTAACCCGTACCCTAAACCTATCCCGTACTGTTACCAGTACCTTAAACCTAACCCTAACCCGTAAGCAAACCCGTACACTAACCCTAACCCTAACCTTTACCCTAACACGTAGCATAACCTTAACCCTAACCCTAACCCTAACCCGCACAATAAACCTAACCGTAACCCTAGAACTAACATGTACACTAACCCTATCCCGTACCCTAACCTTAACCCTAAACCGTACCGTAACCCTAACACTAACCCTAACCCTAACCCTAACCCGTACACTAACCCTCACCCGAACCCTAACCCTAACCCGTACCCTAACCCTACCTGTGTAGCGTAACCCTAACACTAACCCTAACCCTAACCCTAACCCTAACCCTAACCCTAAACCTTACCCTAACCCGTACCCAAACGGTAAACATAACCCGTACCCTAACACTAAACCAAACCCGTACTCTTACCCTAACCCTAAACCTAACCCTAACCCTAACCCGAATCCTAAACTTAACCCTAAACCTGACCCAAAGCATAACCCTTAACCGTAACCTAACCCTAACCCATACCCTAAACCTAACCCTAACCTTAAACATAACCCTAACCCGTACCCTAACCCTAAAACTAACCCGTACCCTCACCCCAACCCTAATCATAACCATACCCTAAAACTAAACTTAACCATAACCCTGACCCTAAACCTAACCCTAACCCTTACACTAACCCTAACCCTAATTCTAACCCGCACCCTAACCTAACCCTAACCGATACCCATACCCTAACCCTAACCCGTAACCTAAACCTAACCCTAACAATAAACTTAACCCGTACGCTAACCCTATCCCGTACCCTAAACCTCACCCTAACCCGTATCCTAACCCTAAACTAACCCTAATCCTAACCCATACATTAACCCTAAGCCTAACCCTAACACTAACCTTTCCCCGTACACTAACCCTAACCCTAACCCTAACCCATACCCTAAACCTAATCCTAACCCTAACTCGTACACTAACCCTAACCCTAACCCGTACACTTACCTTAACTCTAACCCGTACCCAAACTGTAACCATAACCCTAACCCATACCCTAGTGCTAACCGTAACCCTAACCCTAAGCCTAACCCGCACTGTAAACCAAAACCTAACCCTAACCCTAACCATAACCCTTACCCGTACCCTATCCCTAACCTATACCCTATACTAACCCTAACCTTAATCGTAACCCTAACCCGTACCCTAACCCTAAAACTAACACGTACCCTAACCCCAAACCAAACCCTAGCACGTACCATAACCCTATCCCTAACCCTAACCCTGACCCAAACCTAACCCTAACCCATACCCTAACCCTAACCCGCACCTAAACCTAACTCTAAACCGTACCCTAACCCTAACCCGTAACCTAAACCTATACCTAACCATAAACTTAACCCGTACACTAACCCTATCCCGTAACCAAAACCTAACCCTAACGCTTACCCTAACCCTAACCCTTACCCTATCTGTACACTAATCCTAACCCTAACAGTAAAACTAACCTTAACCCATACTCTAACAGTAACCCTAACCCTAAAACTAACCCTAACCCATAATCTACCCCTAACAAGTCCCACACAAACCCTTACCCTAACCCTAAACCTAACCCGTACCCTAACCCTAAACGTAACCCTAACCCATACCCAAACCCTAACCCTAACACGTACCCATCCCTAACCCTAACCCTAACCCGCACACTAAAACTAACCCTGACCCTAGACCTACCACGTACACTAACCCTATCCTGTAACCTAACCTTAAACCTAACCCGTACCGTAACCCTAACACTAACCCTAACCTAAACCTATCCCTATCCCTAAGCCGGACACTAACCCTAACCCGAACCCTAACCCTAACCCTTACCCTAAACCTGCCCGTAGCCTAACCGTAACTCTAAACCTAACCCCTACCCCTAACCCTAACCCTTACCATAACCCGTACCGAAACGGTAAAATAACCCATACCCTAACACTAACCCAAACCCGTACTCTAACCCTAACCCATACTTAAACCTAACCCTTACCTTAACCATAACGCTAACCCATATCCTAACCCGAAAACTAACCCGTACCCTGATCCCAAACCTAACCCTAACCCGTACCCTAACACTAACCCGAAACCTAACCCTGACCCTAAACCTAACCTTATCACTTACACTAACTCTAACCCTAACCCTAACTCGCGCCCTAAAACTAACCCTAACCTCTACCCTAAACCTAACCCGTATCCTACAATTAACCTTAACCCAAACTTAACCCATACGCTAACCCTATCCCGTACCCTAAACCTAACCCTAAACCATAACCTAACCCTAAACCTAACCCTAAGCTTAACCCGCACATTAACCCTAACCCTAACCCTAACACTAACCCTACCCCGTACTCTAACCATAACCCTAACCCTAACTCTAACCCGTAACCTAACCCTAACCCTAAAACTAACACTAACCCTAACCTGTACTCTAACCCTAACCCTAACCCTAACCGTACTCTAAACCTAACCCTAACCCTCACCCTAACCCTAACCCGTACTGTAACCCTAACCCGTACCAATACCCTAACCCTAACCCTTACCCTAACCCTAACTCGTACCCTAACGCTAACCCTAACCCTGGCCCTAAACCTAACCCTAACCCGTACCCTAAACCTAACCCGTACCCTAACCGTAACCCTATCCCTAACCCGTATCCTAAACATAACCCTAAAACGTACCCTATCGCTAACCCTAACCCTAAGACAGACGTTAACCCTAACCCTAACTCGTACCCTAAGCCTAACCCATACCCTAAACCTAACCCTAATCCAAAACCTAACCCTAACCCGTACACTAATCCTAGCCCTAAACCTTGATCTAACCCGTACCCAAACCTACAAACCTATCCCATAACCTAAGCCTCACCCTAACCCGTACCCAAACCCTAACAGTAACCCTAAGCCATTCTCTAACGCTAACCCTAACACTAACTCTAACCCTAACCCTAACCCGCACCCTAAAACTAAAGCTAAACCTAACCCTAACCATAACCCTTACCCGTACCCTAAACCTAACCCATACCCTAAACCTAACCCTAACCTTAACCGTAACCCTAACCCTTACCCTAACCCTAACCCTAACCAGCATGTAAACCTAACCCTAACCCTTTACCTAAATCTAACCCTAACCCTAAACTTAACCCGTACGCTAACCCTATCCCGTACCCTAAACCTAACCCTAACCCGTACCCTAACCCTAACCCTAACCCTATCCATACACTAACCCTAACCCTAACACTAACACTAACACTAACACTAACCCTAACCCGTACTCTAACCCTAACCCTAACCCTAAACCTAACCCTAACCCATACTCTAACCCTAAACCTAACCCTAACTAAAGCTAACACGTACTATAACCCTAACCCTAAACCTAACCCTAACCCTAACCCGTACAGTAACCCTAACCCGTACCCTAAACCTAACCTTAACCCGTAACCTAACCCTAAACCATACCCTAACCCTAACCCTAAACCTAACCCGTACGCTAACCCTAAACGTAACGCTAACCCGTACCCAAACCCTAACCCTAACACGTACCCTATCCCTACTCCTAACCCTAACCCGCACACTAAACCTAGCCCTAACCGTAGACCTAACACGTACACTAACCCGAACCCGTACCCTAAACTTAACCCTAACCGGTACCGTAACCCTAACACTAACTCTAACCCTAACCCTAACCCTAACCCTAACCCTAACCCGTATACTAACCCGAACCCGAATCCTAACCCTAACCCTAACCCGTACCCTAACCCTACCCATAACCTAACCCTAAATCTAAACCTAACCCCTAACCCTAACCCTAACCCTAACCCTTAACCGAACCCGTACCCAAATGGTAAACCTAACCCGTACCCTAACACTAACCCAAACCTGTACTCTAACCCTAACCCTAACCCTAACCCACACCCTAAACTTAACCCTAACCCTAACCCAAACCATAACCCTTAACCGTAACCTAACCCTAACCCATACCCTAACCCTAACCCTAACCTTAACCATAACCCTAACACTAACCCTAACCCTAACCCTAACCCGCATCCTAAACCAAACTCTAACCCTAACCCTAAACCGTACCATAAACCTAACACTAACCCTAACCCATACAAAAAATATACACGTACACTAACCCTAACCCGATGCCTAACCCTAACCCACACACTAAACCTAACCATAAACCTAGACCTAAACCGTACCCTCAACCTATCCCATACCCTAACACTAACGCTAACCTGTACCCTAACCCTAACACTAACACTAACCCTAATCCTAACCCTATCCTGTACACTAACCCTAACCCATACCCTAACCCTTACCCGTACCATTACACGTACCTTAACCCTAATCCTAACCCGTACCCTCACCCGTAACCTAAACCTAAACCTAACCTGTACGCTAACACGTACCATAACCCTAACCCTAATCCTAACCCTAACCATAAACCTAACCCATACCCTACCCCTCACCCTAACCCATACCCTAACCCTAACTCGTACCCTAACACTAACACTTACCCTAACCCCTAACCTTAACACTACACCGTAACCAAACCTAACCCTAACCCTAACTCGTACCCTAACCTTAACCCTAACCCTGACCCTGACCCTAACCGGTACCCTAACCCTAATATGTACCCTAACCCTAACCCTAAACCTAACCCTAACCCGTACAGTAACCCTAACCAGTACCCTAACACTAACCCTAACTCTAAACCTAACCCGAACCCTGACCCGTACCCTAACTGAAACCGTACCCTAACCCAAACTCTAAACCTAACCCATACCCTAACCCTAAATGTAACGCTAACCGTACCCAAACCCTATCCCTAACACGTACCCTAACCCTATCCCTAACCCTAACCGGCACACAAAACCTAACACTAACCCTAGACCTAACACGTACACTAACCCTATCCCGTAGCCCAGCCTTAACCCTAACCCGAACCCTAAACCTACCCTAACCCGTACCCTAACCCTACCTGTACCTAACCCTAAATCTAACCCTAAACCCTAACCCTAACCCTGACCCTAACCCTTACCCTAACCCGTACCCAAACGGTAAACCTAACCCGTACCCTAACCCTAACCCAAACCCGCATCCTTAACTTAACCCTAAGCCTAACCCAAACCATAACCCTTAACCGTAACCTAACCCTAACGCAACCCTAAACCTAACCCTAATCTTAACCGTAACCCTTACCCGTAACGTAACCCTAAAACTAACCCGTACCCTAACACCAACCCTAACCCTAACCCGTACCCTAACACTAACCCTAACCCTAAACCTGACCCTAAAACTAACCCTAACACTTACACTAAACCTAACCCTAAACCCTAACCCGCACCCTAAACCTAACCCTAACCCGTACCATAACCCTAACCCGTAACCAATACCTAACCCTAACCCTAAACTTAACCCATACGCTAACCCTATCCCGTACCCTAAACCTAACCCTAACCCGTATCCTAACCCTAAACCTAACCCTAAGCCTAATCTGTACATTAACCCTAGCCCTAAACCTAACACTAACCCTACCCCGTACTCTAACACTAACCCTAACCCTAACCCTAACCCTAATCCTGACCCGTACCCTAACCCTAAACCTAACCCTAACACTAACCCTACCCCGTACTCCAAAACTAACCCTAACCCTAACCCTAACCCATACACTAATCCTAACCCTAACCCTAACCCTAACACTAACGCTAACCTGTACCCTAACCCTAACCGTAACCCTAACCCTAACCCTGACCCAAAACCTAACCCTAACCCGTACACTAACCCTAACCCTAACCCTAACACGCACCCTAAACCTAACCCTAACACATACCCTAACCCTACCCCGTAACCTAAACCTAACCCTAAACCTAAACTTAACCCGTACGCTAACCCTATCCCGTATCCTAAACCTAACACTAACCCGTAAACTAACCCTAAACCTAACCCTAGCCTTACCCGTACATTAACCCTAACCCTAACCCTAACACTAACCCTACCCCGTACTCTAACCCTAAACCTAACCCTAACCCTAACCCTAACCATAACCTGTACCCTAACCCTAAACCTAACCCTAACACTAACCCTAACCTGTACTCTAACCCTAAGCCTAACACTAACACTAACCCTACCCAGTACACTAACCCTAACCCTAACACTAACCCTAACCCGTAATCTATTCTTAACCCTAACCCTAACCCTAACCCTAACCGTATTCTAAAACTAACCCTAACCCTCACCCTAACCCTAACCCGTACTGTAACCCTAACCCATACCATAACCCTAAACCTAACCCGTACCCCAAACCTAACCCTAATTCGTACCCTAACCCTAACCCTAGCCCTGACACTAACCCTACCCCGTATCCTAAACCTAACCCATACCCTAACCCTAAACCTAACCCTAACCCGTACACTAAACCTAGCCCTAAACCGTACCCTAACCCTAACCCTAAGCCTAACCTGAACATTAACCCTAACCCTAACACTAAGACTAACCCTACCCCGTACTCCAACCCTAACCCTAACTCTAACCCTAACCCGTACCCTAACACTAACCCTCACCCTAACCCTAACACTAACCCTAATCCGTACTCTAACCCTAACCCTAACCCTAACCGTACTCTAACCCTAACACTAACCCTCACCCTAACCCAATCTGTACAGTAACCCTAACCCGTACAATAACCCTAACCCTAACCCGTAACCTAAACCTAACCTGTACTTTAACCCTAACCCTAACCCTAACCCGTACCCTAAACCTAACCCTAACACTAACTCGTACCCTAAACCTAACCCAAACCCTGACACTAACCCTAACCCTAACCCGTACACTAAGCATAACCCATACCCTAACCCTAAACCTAAACCTAACCCTAACCCGTACACTAAACCTAACCCTAACCCTTGACCTATCCCGTACCCAAACCTATATCGTACCCTAACCCTAACCCTAACCCGTACCCAAACACTAACAGTAACCCTAACCCATACACTAGCCCTAACCCAAAACCTAACCCTAACCCTAAACCTAACCCTAAACCATACGCTTTCCCTAACCTGTACCCTAACACTAACACTAACCCTAACACTATCCCTGAACCGTACTCTAACCCTAAACCTAACCCGATCTCTAATCCAAACCCGTACTATAACCCTAAACCTAACCCTAACCCTAAACCTAAACCTAACCCGTACTCTAACCCTATCCCGTAGCCTAACACTAACTCTAATCCTAACATCTAACCCTAACACTTACCTCACCCGTACCCAAACGGTAAACATAACCCGTACCCTAACACTACCCAAACCCGTACTCTAAACCTAACCCTAACCCTAACCCTCACCCTAAACCTAAACCTAACCCTAACCCTAACCATAACCCTTACCCGTACCCTAACCCTAAACCATACCCTAACCCTAACCCTAAACTTAACCGTAACCCTGACTCATACCCTAACCCTAAAAGTAACCCGTACCAAACCCCAACCCTAACCCTAACCCGTACCCTAACACTAACCATAACCCTAACTCTAAACCTAACCCGTACCCTAACCCTAACCCTAACCCTAACCCTAACCCTAACGCTAACACTAACCTTAACCCGTACTCTAACCCTAACCCTAACCCTTAACCTAAACCTAACCGTACTCTAACCCTAACCCTAACCCTCACCCTAACACTAACCCGTACTCTAACCGTAATCCGTACCATAATCTTAACCCTAACCCTAACCTTAAGCATAACCCTGACCCGTACCCTAACCCTAAATCTAACCCGTACACTAACCCCAACCCTAACCCTAACCCGTACCCTAACCCTACCCCTAACGCTAACCGTGACCCTAAACCTAACCCTAACCCGTACCCTAACCCTAACCCTAACACTAACCCTCACCTAAACCTAACCCTAACCTGTACCCTAACCCTAACCCGTAACCTAAAACTAAACCTAACCCTATACTTAACCAATACGCTAACCCTATCCCATACCCTAAACCTAACCCTAACCCGTACCCTAACCCTAACCCTAACCCTCACACTATCCGAACTCTAAACCACACCCTAACCTAACCCTAACACTAACCATAACCCGTACTCTAACCCTAACCCTAAACTTAACCCTAACCTGTACCCTAACCCTAACCCGTAACCTAAACCTAACCCTAACCCTAAACTTAACCTGTATGCTAACCCTATCCTGTACCCTAAACCTAACCAAAACCCGTACCCTAACCCTAACCCTAACACTATCCGCACTCTAACACTAACCCAACCCTAACCCTAATGCTAACACTAACACTAACCCTAACCCGTACTCTAACCCTAAACCTAACCCTAACCCTAACCCTAACCATACTCTAACCCTAACCCTCACCGTAACACTAACCCGTACTTTAACCCTAACCCGTACCATAATCCTAACCCTAAACCTAACCTTAAGTGTAACCCTGACCCGTACCATAACCCTAAATCTAACCCGTACCCTAACCCCAAACCTAACCCTAACCTGTACCCTAACCCTATACCTAACGCTAACCCTGACCCTAAACCTAACCCTAACCCGTACCCTAACCCTAACCCTAACACTAACCCTCCACTAAACATAACCCTAACCCGTACCCTAATCCTAACCCATAACCTAAACCTAACCCTAACCCTAAACTTAACCCGTACGCTAAACCTAACCCGTACCCTAATCCTAACCCATAACCTAAACCTAACCCTAACCCTAAACTTAACCCGTACGCTAAACCTATCCCGTACCCTAAACCTAACCCTAAACCATACCCTAAACCTAACCCTAACCCTAACACTATACGAACTCTAACCCTAACCCTAACCTAACCCAAACACTAACCATAACCCGTACTCTAACCCTAACCCTAAACCTAACCCTAACCTGTACCCTACCCTAACCCGTAACCTAAACGTAACACTAACTCTAAACTTAACCCGTACGCTAACCCTATCCTGTACCCTAAACTGAACCCTAACCCGTACCCTAACCCTAACCCTAACCCTAACCCTACCGCACTCTAACCCTAACCCTAACCCTAACCCTCACACTAACCCTAACCCATACACTAACCCTAACCCTAACCCTAAACCATAAACCTAACCTGTACTCTAACCCTAACCCGTACCCTAACACTAACCCTTACCCTAACCCTTAACTTAACCCATACCCTAACCCTAAACGTAACCCTAACCCGTACCCAAAACCTAACCTTAACACGTACCCTAACACTAACCCTATCCTAACCCGCACACTAAACCTAACCCTAACCCTAGACCTAACATGTACACTAAACCTATCCCGTACCGTAACCTAAAACCTAACCCGTACCGTAACCCTAACACTAACCATAACCCTAACCCTAACCCTAACACTACCCCTAACCTGTACTCTAACCTAGCCCTAATCCGAAACCTAACCCTTACCCTTACTCTAACCCTAACACTAACCCTAACCCTAACCCTAACCATAAATCTTACCCGTACCCTATCCCTAACCCATACCCTAACACTAACCCTAACTTTAACCGTAACCCTATATTGTACCCCAACCTTAAAACTAACCCGTACCCTAACCCCAACCCTAACCCTAACCCGTACCATAACCCTATCCCTAACCCTAACCCTGACCCAAAACATAACCCTAACCCGTACCATAACCCTAACCCGCACCTAAACCTAACCCTATCCCGTACCCTAACACTAACCCGTAACCTAAACCTAACCCGAACCCTAAATTTAACCCGTACACTAACTTTATCCTGTACCCTAAACCTAACCCTAACCCGTACCCTAACCGTAACCCTAACCCTAACCCAAATCCGTACTCTAACCCTAACCGTAACCCTAACCTAAACCCTAACCCGCACCCTAAACTTAACCCTAACCCTAACCCAAACCATAACCCTTAACCGTAACTTAGCCCTAACCCATACCCTAACCCTAACCCTAACCTTAACCATAATCCCTACCTGTACCCTAAACCTAAAACTAACACGCACCCTAACCGCAACCCTAACCTGTACCCTATCACTAACCCTAACCCTAACCCTGACCCTAACCTAAGCCTAAACCTTACACTAACCCTAACCCTAACCCGCACCCTAAACCTAACCCTAACCTGAACCCTAATCCTAACCCATAACCTAAACCTAACCCTAACCCTAAACTTTACCCGTACGCAAACACTATCCCGTACCCTAAACCTAAACATAACCCGTATCCTAACCCTAAACCTAACCCTAAGCCTAACCGGTACATTAACCCTAACACTAACCCTAACACTAACCTTACCGGGTACTCTAAAACTAACCCTAATCCTAACCCATACCCTAACCCTAAACCTAACCCTAACCCTAACCCTAACCCTAACCGTATTCTAAACCTAATCCTAACCCTCACCCTAACCCTAACCCGTACTGTAACACTAACCCGTACCATAACCCTAACCCTAACCCTAATTCGTAACCTAACTTTAACCCTAACCCTGACCCTAAACCTAACCCTAACCCGGACCCTAATCCTAACCCTAACCATAACACTCACCTAAACCTGACCCTAACCCGTACCCTAACCCAAACGCGCACCTAAATCTAACCTTAACCCTAACCCTAACCCTAACCCATCACCTAAACCTAACCCTAACCCTAAACTTAACCTGTACACTAACCCTATCCCGTACCCTAAACCTAACCCTAACCCGTACCCTAACCCTAACCCTCACCCTAACACTATCCGTACACTATCCCTAACCCTAACACTAACACTAACCCTAACCGGTACTCTAACCCTAATCCTAAACCTAAACCTTACCCTAACCCGTACTCTAATCCTATCCCGTACCCTAACACTAACATTTACCCTAACCCTAAACCTAACCCGTACCCTAACCATAAACGTAACCCTAAACCGTCCCCAAACCCTAACCCTAAACGTACCCTAACACTAACCCTAACCCTTAACCTAACCCGTACCCATACGGTAAACCTAACTTGTAGCCTAACACTAACCCAAACCCGTACTCTAACCCTAACCCTAACTCTAACACTAACCCTACACCGTACTCTAACACTAACCCTAACCCTAACCCTAACCCATACCCTAACCCTAAACCTAACCCTAATCCTAAACCTAACACTAACCCTACCCCGTACTCTAACCCTAAACCTAACCCGTACCCTAACACTAACCCTAACCCTAAAACTAACCCTAACCTGTACTCTAACCCTAACCCTAAAACTAACCCTAACCGTATTCTAACCCTAACCCTAAACCTCACCCTAATCCTAACCCGTACTGTAAACCTACCCCGTACCATAACCATAACCCTAACCAGTACCCTAACCCTAACGCTAATTCGTACCCTAACCCTAACCCTAACCCTGACCCTAAACTTAACCCTAACCCGTACCCTAAACCTAACCCGTACCCTAACCCTAACCCTAACCGAAACCCGTACACTAAACCTAACCCTAACCCGTACCCCAACCCTAAACCTAACCCTAAACCTGACACTAACCCTAAACCTAACCCGTACCCTAAGCCTAACCGATACCTTACCCTAACCCTAAGCCTAACTCTAACACTAACCCTACCCCGTACTCTAACCCTAACCCTAACCCTAACCCTAACCCCTACCCGTACCCTAACCCTAACCCTAACCCTAAACCTAACACTAAACCTATCCCGTACTCTAAACCTAACCCTAACCCTAACCCTAACCCTAACCCTAACCGTACTCTAACCCGTACCCTAAACCTCACCCTAACCCTAACACGTACCCTAACACTAACCCTATCACTGACCCTAACCATAAACCTAACCCGTACCCTAAAACTAACCCATACCCTCAACCTAACCCTAAACCTAACCCTAACCCTATCCTGTACCCTAAACCTAACCCTAACCCTTGTCCTAACCTGTACCCAACCCTATCCCGTACACTAACCCTAACCATAACCCGTATCCAAACCCTAAGCGTAACCCTAACCCATACCCTAGCGCTAACCCTAACCCTAACCCTAAGCCTAAGCCGCACCCTAAACCTAAACGTAACCGTAACCCTAACCATAACCCTTACCCATGCCCTAACACTAAACCATAACCTAACACTGACCCTAACATTAACCGTAACCCTAACCCGTACCTTAACCCTAAAATAACCTGTACTGTAACCACAAACCTAACCCTAATCCTAACCCTGACCCTAAATGTAACCCTAACCCGTATCCAAACCATAACCATAACACGTACCCTAACCCTAACCTTAACCCTAACCCTTGCCATAACCCGTACCCAAACGGTAAACCTAAACCGTACCCTAACACTAACCCAAACCAGTACTCTAACCCTAAGCCTAACCATAACCATAACCCGCACCCAAACTTAACCCTAACCATAACCCAAACCATAATCCTTAACCATAACCTAACCTTAACCCATACCGTAACCCTAACCCTAACCTTAACCGTAACCCTAAACCATACCCTAACCCCAAAAGTCACCCGTACCCGAACCCCAACCCTAACCCTAACCCGTACCCTAACACTAACCCTAACCCTAAACCTGACCCTAAACCTAACCCTAACCCTTACACTAATCCTTACCCTAACCCTAACCCGCACCCAAAACCTAACCCTTTCCCGAACCCTAACCCTAACCCGTGACCTAAACCTAACCATAACCCTAAACTTAAACCGTACGCTAACCCTATCGCGTACCCGAAACCTAACCCTAACCCGTATCCTAACCCTAAACCTAACCCTAAGCCTAAACCGTACATTAACCCCAAAACTAACCCTAACACTAACCCTACCCCATACTCTAAACCTAACCCTAATCCTAACACTAATCCTACACTGTACTCTAACCCTAAACCTAACCATAACCCTAACCCGTACCCTAACCCTAACCCTAACCCTAATCCTAACCCGTACTCTAACCCTAACCCTAACGCTAACCCTAACCGTACTCTAACCGTAACCCTAACCCTCACCCTAACCCTAACCGGTACTGTAACCCTAACCGGTACCATAATCCTAACCCTAACCCGTACCCTAAACCTAACCCTAACTCGTACCCTAACCCTAACCGTAACCAAGACCATAACCCTAACCCTAACCGGTACCCTAAACCTAACCCGTACTTTAAACCTAGCCCTAACGCTAATCCGTACCCTAAACCTAACGCTAACCCTAACTTGTACCCTAAACCTACCCTAACCCTGACTATAACCCTAACCCTAACCCATACCCTAAGCATAACCCATACCCTAACCCTAAACCTAAACCTAACCCTAACCCTAACCCGAACCCTAAACGTAACCCTCACCCTCCACCTAACCCGTACCGAAACCTATCCCGTACCCTAACCCTAACCCTAACACGTACGCAAACCCTAACAGTAATCCTAACCCATACCCTAGCGCTAACCCTAACCCTAACCCTAAGACTAACCCGCACCCTAAACCTAAAATTAACCCTAACCCTAACCATAAACCTTACCCGTATCCTAACCCTAACCCATACCCTAACACTAACCTTAACTTTAACCGTAACCCTAACCCGTACCCTAAACCTAAAACTAACCCGTACCCTAACCCCAACCCTAACCCTAACCCGTACCATAACCCTATCCATAACCCTAACACTGACCCTAAACCTAACCCTAAACCGTACCCTAACCCTAACCTGCACCTAAACCTAACCCTACCCCGTACCCTAACTCTAACCCATAACCTAAACCTAACCCTAACCGTAAACTTAACCCATACACTAATCCTATCCCGTACCCTAAACATAACCCTAACTCGTACCCTAACCCTAATCCTAACCCTAACACTATCCATACACTAACCCTAACCCTAATCCTAACACTAACCCTAACCCGTACCCTAACCCTAACCCTAACCCTAACCCTGACCCTAAACCTAACCCTAACCCTTACACTAATTCTAACCCTAACCCTAACCCGCACCCAAAACCTAACCCTAACCTGAACCCTAACCCTAACCCGTGACCTAAACCTAACCATAACCCTAAACTTAACCCGTACGCTAACCCTATCCCGTACCCGAAACCTAACCCTAAACCGTATCCTAACCCTAAACCTATCCCTAAGCCTAAACTGTACATTAAACCCAAACCTAACCCTAACACTAACCCTACCCCGTACTCTAACCCTAACCCTAACCCTAACACTAATCATACACCGTACTCTAACCCTAACCCTAACCCTAACTCTAACCGTACTCTAACCGTAACCCTAACCCTCATCCTAACCATAACCCGTACTGTAACCCTAACCGGTACCATAACCCTAACCCTAACCCGTACCCTAAACCTAACCCTAACTCGTACCCTAACCCCCCCTAAACATGACCATAACCCAAACCCTAACCGGTACCCTAAACCTAACCCTTACTTTAAACCTAACCCTAACCCTAACTCGTACCCTAAACCTAACCCTAACCCTAACTCGTACCCTAAACCTACCCTAACCGTGACACTAACCCTAACCTTAACCCATACCCTAAGCATAACCCATACCGTAACCCTAAACCTAAACCAAAACCTAACCCTAACCCGAACCCTAAACGTAACCCTAACCCTCTACCTAACCCGTACCCAAACCTATCCCGTACCCTAACCCTAACCTAACACGTACGGATACCCTAACAGTAACCCTAACCCATACCCTAGCGCTAACCCTAACCCTAACCCTAACCCGGACCCTAAACCTAACCCTAACCCTGACCCTAAAACTAACCCTATCCGTACCTTAACCCTAAACCGTACACGAACGATAACCCTAAACCTAACCCATACCCTAAAGCTAAACGTAAACCTAGTCTGTACCCAAACCCTAACCCGAACCTTAACGTTAACCCTAACCCGTACCCTAACCCTACCCGTAGCCTAATCCTAACTCTAAACCTAACCCCTAACCCTAAGCCTAACCCTAACCCTTACCCAAACCCGTACCCAAATGGTAAACCTAACCCGTACCCTAACACTAACCCAAACCCGTATTCTAACCCTAACCATAACCCTAACCCTAACCAGCACCCTAAACTTAACCCTAACCCTAACCCAAACCATAACCCTTAACCGTAACCTAACCCTAACCCATAACCTAACCCTAACCCTAACCTTAAACATAAACCTAATCAGTACCTAAACCCTAAACCTAACCCATACCCTAACCCCCACCCTAACGCTAACCCGTACCCTAACACTAACCCTAACCCTAACCCTGACCCTAAACCTAATCATAACCCTTACACTAACCCTAAACGGTAACCTAAACCGAACCCTAACCCTAAACTTAACCGTTCGCTAACCCTATCCCGTACCCTAAACCTAACCCTAACCCGTATCCTAACCCTAACCTAACCCTAAGCCTATCCCGTACATTAACCCCTACCCTACCCTAACACTAACCCTACCCCGTATTCTAACACTAACACTAACCCTAACCCGTACCCTAAAACTAACCCATACCCTAACCCTAAACATAAACCTAACCCTAACCCTAACCCGTACCCTAAACCTAACCCTAACCCTTGACCTAACCCATACCCAACCTTATCCCGTACCCTAACCCTAATGCTAACCCGTACCCTAACCCTAAAACTAACCCATACCCTAACCCCAACCCTAACCCTAACCCGTACCATAACCCTATCCCTAACCCTAACACTGACCCTAAACCTAACCCTAACCCGTACCCTAACCCTAACCTGCACCTAAACCTAACCCTACCCTGTTCCCTAACTCTAACCCATAACCTATACCTAACCCTAACCGTAAACTTAACCCATATACTAACCCTATCAAGTACTGTAAACCTAACCCTAACCCGTACCTTAACCCTAACCCTAACCCTAACCCTATCCATACACTAACCCTAACCCTAACCCTAACACTAACCCTAACCCATACTCTAACCCTAACCCTAACCCTAAACCTCACCCTAACCCGTACTCTAACCCTATCCCGTACCCTAACACTAACCCTTACCCTAACCATAAACCTAACCCGTACCCTAACCCTAAACGTAACTCTAACCCGTCCCAAACTCTAACCCTAACATGAACCCTAACCCTAACCCTAACCCTAACACTTTCCCTACCCGTACCCAAACTGTAAAACTAACCCGTACCCTAACACAAACCCAAACCCGTACTCTAAACCTAACCCTTACCCTAACACTAACCCTACCCCGTACTCTAACCCTAAACATAACCCTAACCCGTACACTAACCCTAACACTAACCCTAACCTTAAAACTAACCCTAACCCGTACTCTAACCCTAACCCTAACCCTAACACTAACCCTACCCCGTATCTAACACTAACCCTAACCCTAAACTTTACCCTAACCCTTACCCTAACCCTAACACTAACCTTAACCCGTACTCTAACCCGAACCCTAACCCTAACCGTATTCTAAGCCTAACCCCAACACTCACCCTAACCGTAACCCGTACTGTAACCCTAACCCGTATAATAACCCTAACCCTAACCCGTACCCTAACCCTAACCCTAATTCGTATCCTAACCCTAACCGTAACCCTGACACTAACCCTAACCCTATCCCGTACACTAAACCTAACCTGTACCCTAACCCTAAACCTAACCCTAACCGTACCCTAAACCTAACCCTAACCCGTACCCTAACCCTAAACCAATCCTAAACCTGACTCTAACCCTAACACGTACCCTAAGCCTAACCCATAACCTAAACCTAACACTAACCCTAACACTAAAACCAAACCTAACCCGTACTCTAAACCTAACCCTAACCCTAACCTGTACCCGTACACTAAACCTAACCCTAACCCTAACCCTAACATTAACCCTAACCCGTACTCTAACCCTAACCCTAACACTAACACTAACCCTGCCCCGTACTCTAATACTAACCCTAACCCTAACCCTAACCCGTACTCTAACCCTGACCCTAACCCTAACCCTAACACTAACCCTAACCTGTACTCTTTTTTTATTTTTTTTTAATTTTTTTTCCTAACCTGTACTCTAACCCTAACCGTAACCCTAACCGTAACCTAACCCTAACCCTAACCCTAAACCTAACCCTAACCCGTACTCTAACCCTAAACCGTACCCTAACACTAACCCTTACCCAAACCCTAAACTTAGCCCATACCCTAACCCTAAACGTAAACCTAACCAGTACCCAAAACCTAACCCTAACACGTACCCTAACCCTAACCCCAACCTAACCCTCACACTAAACCTAACCCTAACCCTAGACCAAACACGTACACTAAACCTATCCTGTACCGTAACCTTAACCCTCACCTGTACCGTAAACCTAACACTCACCCTAACCCTAACCCTAAGCCGTACACTAACCTTAACCCTAACCCTAAACGTACCCTAACCCTAACCCTAACCCTAACACTAACCCTAACCCGTACTCTAACCTACCCTAATCCTAAACCTAACCCTTACCTGTACTCTAACCCTAACACTAACCCTAACCCTAAACCTAACCATAAACCTTACCCGTACCCTATCCCTAACCCATACCCTAACACTAACCCTAACTTTAACCGTAACCCTACCCCGTACCCCAACCTTAAAACAAACCCGTACCCTAACCCCAACCCTAACCCTAACCCGTACCATAACCCTATCCCTAACCCTAACACTGACCCTAAACCTAACCCTCACCCGTACCATACCCTAACCCGCACCTAAACCAAACCCTATCCCGTACCCTAACACTAACCTGTAACCTAAACCTAACCCTAACCCTAAATTTAACCCATACACTAACTTTATCCCATACCCTAAACCTAACCCTAACCCGTACACTAACCCGTAACCAAACCCTAACCCTATCCGTACACTAACCCTAACGCTAACCCTAACACTAACCCTAACCCATACTCTAACCCTAACCCTAACCCTAAACCTAACCCTAACCCATACTCTAACCCTAACCCGTACCCTAACACTAACCCTTACCTTAACCCTAAACCTAACACGTACCCTAACCCTAAACGTAACCCTAACCAGTACCCAAACCCTAAACCTAACACGTACCCAAACCCTAACCCTAACCCGCACACTAAACCTAACCCTAACTCTAGACCTAACACGTACACTAAACCTATCCCGTACCGGATCCTTAAACCTAACCCGTACCGTAACACTAACAATAAGCCTAACCCTAAACCTAAACCTAAACCTAAACCGTACTCTAACACTAATCCGAACCCTAACTCGTAACCTAACCCTACCCGTAGCCCAACCCTAACTCTAACGCTAACCCCTAACCCTAAACCAAATCTAACCCTTACCCTAACCCGTACCCAAACGGTAAACCTAACCCGTACCCTAACTCTAACCCAAACCCGTACTCTAACCCTAATGCTAACCCTAACCCGCACACTAAACCTAACCCTAACACTAGGCCTAACACGTACACTAAACCTATCCCAAACCGGAACCTTAAACCTAACCCGTACCATTCCCTAACAATAAGCCTAACCCTAAACCTAAACCTAACCCTATCCCGTACCCTAAACCTAACCTGTACCCTAACCCTAAACCTAACCCTAACCCATACCCTAAACCTAACACTAACCCGTACCCTAACCCTAACCTACCCTAAACCTGCCCCTAACCCTAACCCTAACACGTACCCTAAGCCTAAACCATAACCTAACCCTAACCCTAACACTAACACTAAACCTACCCCGTACTCTAACCCAGCCCTAACCCTATCCCGTACCCGTACACTAAACCTAACCCTAACCCTAACACTAACCCTAACCCGTATTCTAACCCTAATCCTAACCCTAACACTAACCCGTACTCTAACACTGACCCTAACCCTAACCCTAACACTAACCCTAAACCTGTACACTAACCCTAACCCTAACCCTAACCGTAACCTAAACCTAACCCTAACCCTCACCCTAACCCAATCCGTACTGTAACCCTAACCCGTACCATAACCCTAAACCTAATGCGTACTCTAACCCTAACCCTAATTCGTACCCTAACCCTAAGCCTAACCCTGACCCTAACCCTAACCCTAACCCGTACCCTAAACCTAACCTGTACCCTAACCCTAACCCTAACCTAACTCACACCCTAAACTTAACCCTAACCCTAACCCAAACCAAACCCTTAACCGTAACTTAACCCTAACCCATACCCTAACCCTAACACTAACCTTAACCATAATCCCTACCTGTACCCTAAACCTAAAATTAACCCGTACCCTAACCGCAACGCTAACCCGTACCCTAACACTAACCCTAAACCTAACCCAGACCCTAAACCTAACCCTAACCCTTACACTAAGCCTAACCCGCACCCTAAACCTAACCCTAACCTGAACCCTAACCCTAACCCATAACCTAAACCTAAACCTAACCCTAAACTTAACCCGTACACAAACCCTATCCCATACCCTAAACCTAAACATAATCCGTATCCTAACCCTAAACATAACCCTAAGCCTAACCCGTACATTAACCCTAACCCTAATGCTAACACTAAACCTACCCCGTACTCTAACACTAACTCTAACCCTAACCCGTACCCTAACCCTAAACCTAACCCTAACCCTAACCCTAACCGTACACTAACCCTAAACCTAACCCTCACCCTAACCCTAACCTGTACTCTAACCCTAACTCGTACCATAACCCTAACTCGTACCCTAACCCTAACCCTAATTCGAACCCTAACACTAACCCTAACCCTGACCCTAAACCTAACCCTAACCCGGACCCTAATCCTAACCCATACCTTAACCATCACCTAAACCTGACCCTAACCCGTACCCTAACCCTAACGCGCACCTAAACCTAACCCTAACCCGTAACCTAACCCTAACCCATCACCTCAACCTAACCCTAACCCTAAACTTAACCCGTACACTAACCCTATCCCGTACCCTAAACCGAACCCTAACCCGTACCCTAAACCTAACCCTAACCCTAACACTATCCGTACACTAACCTTAACCCTAACCCTAACACTAACACTCACCGGTACTCTAACCCTAACCCTAAACCTAAACCTAACCCTAACCCGTACTCTAACCCTATCCCGTACCCTAACACTAACATTTACCCTAACCCTAAACCTAACCCGTACCCTAACCCTAAACATAACCCTAAACCGTCCCCAAACCCTAACCCTAACACGTACCCTAACACTAACCCTAACCCTTACCCTAACCCGTACCCATACGGTAAACCTAACTTGTACCCTAACACTAACCCAAACCCGTACTCTAACCCTAACCCTAACCCTAACACTAACCCTACCCCGTACTCTAACCCTAACCCTAACCCTAACCCTAACCTGTACCCTAAACCTCACCCTAACCCTAACATGTACCCTAACACTAACCCTAACCCTGACCCTAACCCTAACACTAACCCGTACCCTAAACCTAACCCATACCCTCAACCTAACCCTAAACCTAACCCTAACCCTATCCCGTACCCTAAACCTAAACCTAACCCTTGTCCTAACCCGTACCCAACCCTATCCCGTACACTAACCCTAACCATAATCCGTACCCAAACCCTAAGAGTAACCCTAACCCATAACCTAGCGCTAATCCTAACCCTAACCCTAAGCCTAACCCGCACCCTAAACCTAAACCTAACCGTAACCCTAATCATAACCCTTACCCGTACCCTAACCCTAAACCATAACCTAACACTGACCCTAACATTAACCGTAACTCTAACCTGTAACGTAACCCTAAAAATAACCTGTACCGTAACCCCAACCCAAACCCTAATCCTAACCCTGACCCTAAACGTAACCCTAACCCGTATCCAAACCCTAACCATAACTCGTACCCTAACCCTAACCCTAACCCTTGCCCTAAACCTAAACTTAACCCTAACCCTAACCCTAAACCTAACCCATACCCTAACCCTAACCCTAACCCTAACCCTAACCCGCACCTAAAACTAACCCTAACCCATACCCTAAACGTAACCCGTAACCTAAACCTAACCCTAACCCTAAACTTAACCTGAACACTAAACCTATCCCGTACCCTAAACCTAACCCTAACCAGTACACTAACCCTAACCCTAACCCTAACAATATCCGTACACTAATCCTAACCCTAACACTAACCCTAACCCATACTCTAACACTAAACCTAACCCTAAACTGTAATCTAACCCTAACCCGTACCCTAACACTAACCCTTACCCTAACCCTAAACCTAACCCGTACCCTAACCCTAAACGTAACCCTAACCCGTACCAAAACCCAAACCCTAACACGTACCCTAAACCTAACCCTAACCCGCACACTAAACCTAACCCTAACCCTAGACCTAACACGTACACTAACCCTATCCCTTACCGGAACCTTAACTCTAACCCGTACCGTAACCCTAAAACTAACCCTAACCCTAACCCTAACCCTAACACTAACCCTAACACTAACCCTAACACTAACCCTAACCCGTACTCTAACTCTAACCCTAACCGTAACCATACTCTAACCCTAACCCTAACCCTCACCCTAACCCTAAACCGTACTGTAACCCTAACCCGTACCATAACCCTAACCCTAAACCATACCCTATCCCTAACCCTAACTCGTACCCTAACCCTAACCCTAATCCTGACCCTAAACCTAACACTAACCCGTACCCTAAACCTAAACCGTACTTTAACCCTAACGCTAACACTAAACCATACACTAAACCTAACCCTAACACTAAGTTGTACCCTAAACCTAACCCTAACCCTGACCCTAAACCTAACCCTAACCTTAACCAGTACCCTAAACCTAAACCTAACCCTTGACCTAACCCGTACCCAAACCCATCCCGTAACCTAACCCTAACCCTAACCCGTACCCAAACCCTAACAGTAACCCTAAACCATAACCTAGCGCTAACACTAACCCTAACCCTAACTCTAACCATTACCCGTACCCTAACCCTAACCCATACCCTAACCCTAACCCTAAACTTAACCGTAAACTTGACCAGTACCCTAAACCTAAAATTAACCCGTAACCTAACCCCAACCCTAACCCTAACCCGTACACTAACCCTAATCCTAACCCTTACCCACACCTAAACCTAACCCTAACCCGTAACCTAAGCCTAACCCTAACCCTAAACTTAACCCTACGCTAACCCTATCCCGTACCCTTACCTAACCCTAACACGTAACCTAACTCTAAACCTAACCCTAAGCATAAACCGTACATTAACCCTAACCCTAACACTAACATTAACCCTACCCCGTACTCTAAACCTAACCCTAACTCTAAACCTAACCCATACCCTAACCCTAACCCTAAACCTAACACAAACCCTACCCTGTACTCTAACCCTAACACAAACCCTAACCCTAACCCGTACCCTACCCTAACCCTAACCCTAATCCTAACACTAACACTAACCCTAACCCGTACTCTAACCCTAACACAAACCCTAACCCTAACCCGTACCCTACCCTAACCCTAAACCTAACCCTAACACTAACCCTAACCCGAACCCTAAACCTTACCCTAATCCTAACCCTAACCCTAACCGTACTCTAACCCTAACCCTAACCCTCACCCAAACCCTAACCCGTAATGTAAACCTAACCCGTACCATAACCCTAACCATAACACTAAACTTAACCGTAACCCTAACACGTACCCTAACCCTAAAACTAACCCGTACCCTAACCCCAACCCTAATGCTAACCTGTACCCTAACCCTAACCCGTAACCTAAACCTAACCCTAACCCGAAACTTAACCCGTACGCTAACCTTATTGGTACCCTAAACCTTACCCTAACCTTTACCCTAAACCTAACCCGAACCCTAACCCTATCCGTACTCTAACCTTAACCCTAACACTAAACCTAACACTAACCCTAACCCGTACTCTAACCCTAACCCTAAAACTAAATGTAACCCTAACCCGTACTCTAACCCTAACCCGTTCCCTAACACTAACCCTAGCCTAACACTATCACTAACCCCTACTCTAACCCTAAACCTAACCCTAAATCTAACCCTAACCCGTACTATAACCCTAAACCTAACCCTAACCCTAAACTTAACACTAACCCATACTCTAACCCTATCCCGTAGCCTAACACTAACTCTAACCCTAACCCCTAACCCTAACCCTAAGCCTAACCATTACCCTAACCCGTACCCAAAAGGTAAAAGTAAACCGTACCCTAACACTAACCCAAACCCGCACTCTAAACCTAACCCTAACCCTAACCCTAACCCTAAACACCACCCTAAACTTAACCCCTAACCCTAACCATAACCATAACCCTTAACCGTACCTAACCCTAACCCTAACTCGTACCCTAACCCTAACACTGACCCTAACCCGTACCCTAACCCTAACCCGTACCCTAACCCGTACCCTAAACCTAACCATATCCGTACTCTAACCCTAACCCTAACCCTATCCCGTACTCTAAACCTAACCCTAACTCTAAGCCTAACCTGTACCCTAACCCTAAACCTAACCCTAACACTAACACTACCCCGTACTCTAACCCTAACCCTAACACTAACCGTAACCCGAACCCGTACCCTAAACCTCACTCTAACCCTACCTCGTTACCTAAACCTAACCCTAACCGTGATCCTAACCCTAACCCGAACCCGTACCCTAAACCTAACCCATACCATAACCCTAAACCTAAACCTAACCCTAACCCTATCCATACCCTAAACCTAACCCTAACCCTTGTCCTAACCCGTACCCAACCCTAACCCGTATCCTAACTCTAACCCTAACCCGTACCCAAACCCTAAGAGTAAACCTAACCCATACCCTAGCGCTAAACCTAAACCTAACCCTAAGCCTAACCCGCACCCTAAACCTAAACCTAACCATAACCCTAACCATAACCCTTACCCGTACCCTAACCCTAACCCATAACCTAACACTAACCCTAACCTTAACCGTAACCCTAACCTGTACCCTAACCCTAAAACTAACCCGTACAGTAACCCCAACCCTAACCCTAACCCGTACCATAACCCTATCCCTAAACCTAACCCTGACCCTAAACCTAACCCTAACCCGTACCCTAAGCCTAACCCGCACCTAAACCTAACCCTAACCCGTACCATAACCCTAACAGAACCTTAACCCTAACCCTAACCCGTATCCTAACCCTACCCGTAGCCTATTCCTAACTCTAACCATAACCCCTAAACCTAAGCCTAACCGTAACCCTTACCCGAACCCGTACACAAACGGTAAACCTAACCCATACCCTAACACTAACCCCAATCCGTACTCTAACCCTAACCATAACCCTAACCCTAACACTAAACCGTACCCTAAACTTAACCCCAACCCTAACCCAAACCATAACCCTTAACCGTAACCTAACCCTAACCCATACCCTAACCCTAACTCTAAACTTAACCATAACCCTAAACCGTACCCTAACTCTAAAACTAACCCAAAAACTAACCTCAACCCTAACCCTAATCCGTACCCTAACACTAAACCTAACCCTAACACTGACCCTAAACCTAACCCTAAACCTTACACTAACCCTAACCCTAACCCTAACCCGCACCCTAAACCTTACCCTAACCCGTACGCTAACCCTATCCCTTACCCTAAACCTAACCCTAACCTGTATCCTAACCCTAAACCTAAACCTTAGCCTAACCCGTTCATTAACCCTAACCCTAATACTAACCCATACCCTAACACTAAACCTAACCCGTACTCTAACCCTAACCCTAACCATACTCTAACCCTAACCGTAACCCTCACCCTAACCCTAACCCGTACTCTAACCCTAACCCGTTCCATAACCTTAACGCTAACCCGTACCCTAACCCTAATCCTAATTCGTACCCTAACCCTAACCCTAACACTGACCCTAAACCTAACCCTAACCCGTACCCTAAACCTAACCCGTACTTTAACCTGAACCCTAACCCTAACCCGTACACTAAACCACCCCTAACACTAACTCGTACCCTAAACCTAAACCTAACCCTGACTCTAACCCTAACCCTAACTCGTATCCTAAGCATAACCCATACCCTAAACCTAACCCTAAACCTAACCCTAACCCGAACCCGTAACCTAAACCTAACCCTAACCCTTGAACTAACCCGTACACAAACCTATCCCGTACCCTAACCCTAACGCTAAACCGTAACCAACACTAACAGTAACCCTAACCAATTCCTTAGCGCTAACCCTAACCCTAACCCTAACCCTAACCATACTCTAACACTAACCGTAACCCTCACCCTAACCCTACCCCGTACTGTAACCCTAACGTGCCATAACCCTAAACCTACTCCGTAGCCTAACCCTAACCCTAATTCGTACCTTAGCCCTAACCCTAACCCTGACCCTAAACCTAACCCTAACCCGTACCCTAAAACTCACCCGTACTTTAACCCTAACCCTAACCCAACCCGTAACCTAAACCTAACCCTAACACTAACTCGTACCCTAAACCTAACCATAACCCTGACCCTAACCCTAACCCTAACCCGTACCCTAAGCATAACCCATACCCTAACCCTAACCCTAAACCTAACCCTAACTCGTACCCTAAACCTAACCCTAACCCTTGACCTAACCCGTAACCAAACTGAACCCGAAACCTAACCCTAACCCTAACCCGTACCCAAACCCTAACAGTAACCCTAACCCATAACCTAGCGCTAACCCTAACCCTAATCCTAACCCGGAACCTAAACCTAACCCTAACCCTGACCCTAACACTAGCCCTATCCCATACCTAACCCTAAACCGTACCCGAACCCTAACCCTAAACCTAACCCATACCCTAACACTAAACGTAACCCTAACCCGTACCCAAACCCTAACCCTAATGCGTATTCTAACCCTAAACCTAACCCTAAAACACACACTAAACCTAACCCTAACACTAGACCTAACACGTACACTAACCATATCCCGTACCCTAAACTTAACCCTAACCCGTACCGTGTCCCTAACACTAACCCTACCCTAACCCGTACACTAACCCTAACTGAACCTTATCCCTAACCCTAACCCATAACCTAACCCTACCCGTAGCCTATTCCTAACTCTAACCCTAACCCCTAACCCTAAGCCTAACCGTAACCCTTACCCGAAACCGTACCCAAACGGTAAACTTAACCCGTAACCTAACACTAACCCAAATCCGTATGCTAACCCTAACCGTAACCCTAACCCTAACCCTAACCCGCACCCTAAACTTAACCCTAACCCTAAACCAAACCATAACCCTTAACCGTAAGCTAACCCTAAACCATAACCTAACCCTAACCCTAACCTTAACCATAACCCTAATCCGTAACCTAACCCTAAAACTAACCCGTACCCTAACCCCAATCCTAACCCTAACCCGTAACCTAACACTAACCCTAACCCTAACCCTGACCCTAAACCTAACCCTAACCCTTACACTAACCCTAACCCTAACCCAACCCGCACCCTAAAACTTACCCTAACCCGTACCCTAACCCTAACCCGTAACCTAAACCGAACCCTAACCCTAAACTTAAACCGTTCGCTAACCCTATCACGTAACCTAAACCTAACCCTAAACTGTATCCTAACCCTAACCTACCCCTAAGCCTAACCCGTACTTTAAACCCAACCCTAAACCTAACACTAACCCTACCCCGTACTCTAACCCAAACCCTAACCCTAACCCTCCCTAGTACCCTAAACCTAACCCTAACCCTAACTCGTACCCTATCCCTAACAGTAAACCTGACCCTAACCCTAACCCGTACCCGTACCCTAAACCTAACCCATACCCTAATCCTAACCCTAAACCTAACTCTAACCCTAACCCGTACCCTAAACCTAACCCTAACCCTTGACCTAACCCGTACCCAACCCTATCCTGTACCCTAACCCTAACCCTAACCCGTACCCAAAACCTAACAGTAACCCTAACCCATACCTTAGCGCTAACCCTAACCGTAACACTAAGCCTAACCCGCACCCTAAACCTAAACCTAACCTTAACCTAAACCCTAACCCATACCCTAACACTAACCCTAACCTTAACTGTAACCCGAACCCGTACCCTAACCCTAAAACTAACCCGTACCCTAACCCAAACGCTAACCCTAACCCGTACCATAATCCTATCCCTAACCCTAACGATGACCCTAAACCTAACGTTAACCCGTACCCTAACTCTAACCCATAACCTAAACCTAACCCTAACCCTAAACTTAACCTGTGCACGAACCCTATTCTGTACCGTAAACCTAACCGTAACCCGTACCCTAACCCTAACCCTAACCCTAACCCTATCCATACACTAACCCTAACCCTAACCCTAACACTAACCCTAACACGTACTCTAACCCTAACCATAACCCTAAACCTACCCCAACCCATGCTCTAACCCTATCCCGTACCCTAACACTAACGCTTATCTTAACCCTAAACCTAACCCGTACCCTAACCCTAAAGTAAACCTAACCCCTACCCTAACACATACCCTAAACCTAACCCCAACCCTAGCCCTTACCCTAACCCGTACCCAAATGGTAAACCTGACCCGTACCCTAACACTAACCCAAACACGTACTCTAACTCTAACCCTAACCCGAACACTAAACCGCACCCTAAACTTAACCCTAACCCTAACCCTAACCATAACCCTTAACCGTACCTAACCCTAACCCTAACTCGTACCCTAAAACTAACGCTTACCCTAACCCTAACCCGTACCCTAAACCTAACCCGTACCAACCCTAAAGCTAACCCTAACCCTAACCCGTACCCTAAACCTAACCCTAACCTTAACTCGTACCCTAACCCTAACCCCAACCCTGACTCTAACCCTAACCCTAACCCATACCCTAATCCTAACCCTAAACCTAACCCTAACCCTATTCCGTACCCTATACCTAACCCAAACGCTTGACCTAACCTGTACCCAAACCTATCCTGTACCCTAACCCTAACCCTAACCCGTATCCAAAACCTACGAGTAACCGTAACCCATAACCTAGCGCTAACCGTAACCCTAATCCTAAGCCTAACCCGCACCCTAAACCTAAACCTAACCCTAACCCTAACCATAACCCTTACCCGTACCCTAACCCTAACCCATACCCTAACCCTAACCCACACCTAAACCGTACCCTAACCCGTACCCTAATCCTAACCTGTAACCTAAACCTAAACCTAACCCTAAACTTACCCCGTACACTAACTCTATCCCGTAACCTAAACGTAACCCTAACCTGTACCCTAAACCTAACCCTAACGGTAACCCTATCCGTACACTAACCCTAACCCTAACACTAACTCGAACCCTATCCCATACTCTAACCCTAACCCTAACCCTAACACTAACCCTAACTTGTACTCTAACACTAACCCTAACCCTAAACATAACCCTAACCCGTACTCTAACCCTAACCCGGACCCTAACACTAACCCTAACCCTAACACTATACCTAACCCGTACCCTAACCCTAAACGTAACCCTAACCCTTACCCAAACCCTAACCCTAACACGTACCCTAACCCTAACCCTAACCCGCACACTAAAACTAACCCTAACCCTAGACCTAACATGTACACTAAACCTATCCAGTACCGTAAACTTAACTCTAAACCATACCGTAAACCTAACCCTAACCCTAACCCAAACCCTAAACCTAACACTAACCCGTAGACTAACCCTAACCCAAACCCTAACCCTAACCCTAACCCGTACCCTAAACCTAACCCATACCCTTACCCTAACCCTAAACCTAACCCTAACCCTAACCCATACCCTAAACCTAACCCTAACCCTTGACCTAACCCGTACCCAAACCTATCCCGTACCCTAACCCTAACCCTAACCCGTACCCAAACCCTAAATGTAACCCTAACCCATATCCTAGCGCTAACCCTAACCCTAACCCTAACCCTAACCCTAACCCGGACCCTAAACCTAACCCTAACCCTGACCCTAACACTAACCCTATTCTGTACCCTAACCCTAAACCGTACCCGAACCCGAACCCTAAACCTAACCCGTACCCTAACCCTAAACTAAACCCTAGCCCGTACCCAAACCCTAAACCTAACGCGTATCCTAACCCTAAACCTAACCCTAAACCACACACTAAACCTAACCCTAACCCTAAACGTAAAACGTACACTAACACTATCTCGTAACCTAAACTTAACCCTAACCCGTACCGTGTCCCTAACACTAACCCTAACCCTAACCTGTACACTAACCCTAACTGAACCTTAACCCTAACCCTAACCCGTACCCTAAACATACCCGTAGCCTATTCATAACTCTAACCCTAATCCCTAACCCTAAGCCTAACCATAACCCTTACCCGAACCCGTACCCAAACGGTAAACCTAACCCATACCCTAACACGAACCCAAATGCGTACTCTAACCCTAACCGTAACCATAACGCTAACCCTAACCCGCACCCTAAACTTAACCCTAACCCTAACCCAAACCATAACCCTTAACCGTAACCTAACCCTAACCCATAACCTAACCCTAACCCTAACCTTAACCATTACCCTAATCCGTAACCTAACCCTAAAACTAACCCATACCCTAACCCCAATCCTAACCCTAACCCGTAACCTAACACTAACCCTAACCTTAACCCTGACCCTAAACCTAACCCTAACCCTTACACTAACCCTAACCCTAACCCAACCCGCACCCTAAACCTAAACCTAACCGGTACCCTAACCCTAAACCGTAACCTAAACCGAACCCTAACCCTAAACTTAAACCGTTCGCTAACACTATCCCGTACCCTAAACCTAACCCTAAACCGTATCCTAACCCTAACCTACCACTAAGCCTAACTCGTACTTTAAACCCAACCCTAACCCTTAAACTAACCCTACCCCGTATTCTAACCCTAACCCTAACCCTCACCCGTAACCTAAACCTAACCCTAACCCTAACTCGTACCCTATCCATAACAGTAAAACTGACCCTAACCCTAACCCTAACCCATACCCTAACCTAACCCATACCCTAAACCTAACCCTAACCCTAACCCGTACCCTAAACCTAACCCTAACCCTTGACCTAACCCGTACCCAACCCTATCCCATACCCTACCCCTAACCGTAACCCGTACCCAAAACCTAACAGTAACCCTAACCCATACCTTAGCGCTAACCCTAACCCTAATCCTAAGCCTAACCCGCACCCTAAACCTAAACCTAACCCTAACACTAACATAATCCTTACCCGTACCCTAACCCTAACCCATACCCTAACACTAACCTTAACCTTAACTGTAACCCTTACCCGTACCCTAACCCTAAAACTAACCCATTCCCTACCCCAAACGCTAACCCTAACCCGTACCATAATCCTATCCCTAACCCTAACCCTGACCCTAAACATAACCCTAACCGTACCCTAACCCTAACCCGCACCTAAACCTAACCCTAACCCGTACCCTAACTCTAACCCATAACCTAAACCTAACCCTAACCCTAAACTTAACCCGTACACTAACCCTATTCTGTACCCTAAACCTAACCCAAACCCGTACTCTAACCCTAACCCTAACCCTAACCCTAAACAGCACCCTAACCTTAACCCTAACCCTAACCCTAAGCCGTACCCTAACCCTAACCCTAACCTTAAACCTAACCCATACCCTAACCCTAAACCTAAACCTAACCCGTACTCTAACCCTAACCCTAACCCTAACCGTAACCCTAACACATACCCTAAACCTCACTCTAACCCTAACTCGTTCCCTAAACCTAACCCTAACCCTGACCCTAACCCTAACCCTAACCCTAACCCGTACCCTAAACCTAACCCATACTCTAACCCTAACCCTAAACCTAAACCTAACCCTATCCCATACCCTAAACCTAACCCTAACCCTTGTCCAAACCCGTACCCAAACCTATCCCGTATCCTAACTCTAACACTAATCCGTACCAAAACCCTAAGTGTAACCCTAACCAATATCCTAGCGCTAAACCTAAACATAACCGTAACCCTAACCATAACCCTTACCCGTACCCTAACCCTAACCCATAACCTAACACTAACCCTAACCTTAACCGTAACCCTAACCCGTACCCTAACCCTAAAACTAACCCGTACCGTAACCCCAACCCTACCCTAACCAGTACCATAACCCTATCCCTAAACCTAACCCTGACCCTAAACCTAACCCTAACCCGTACCCTAAGCCTAACCCGCACCTAAACCTAACCCTAACCCATACCCTTACCCTAACTGAACCTTAACCCTAACCCTAACCCGTATCCTAACCCTACCTGTAGCCTATTCCTAACTCTAATCCTAAACCCTAACCCTAAACCTAACCGTAACCCTTACCCAAACCCGTACCCAAACGGTAAACCTAACCCGTACCCTAACACTAACCCAAATCTGTACTAAACCGTAACCGTAAACCTAACCCTAACCCTAACCCGCACCCTAAATTTAACTCTAACCCTAACCCAAACCATAACACTTAACCATAACCTAACACTAACTCATACCCTAACCCTAACTCTAAACTTAACCATAACCCTAAACCGTACCCTAACTCTAAAACTAACGCAAACCCTAACCTCAACCCTAACACTAATCCGTACCCTAACACTAAACCTAAACCTAACCCTGCCACTAAACCTAACCCTAACCCTTACACTAGCCCTAACCCTAACCCTAAACCGCACCCTAAACCTAACCCTAACAGGTACCCTAACCCTAACCCGTAACCTAAACCTAACCCTAACCCTAAACTTAACCCATATGCTAACCCTATCCCTTACCCTAAACCTAACCCTAACCCGTATCCTAACCCTACCCTAAACCTTAACCTAATCCGTTCATTAACCCTAACCCTAACACTAACCCATACCCTAACACTAAACCTAAACTGTACTCTAACCCTAAACCTAACCCTAACCATACTCTAACCCTAACCGTAACCCTCACCCTAACCCTAACCCATACTGTAACCCTAACCCGTACCATACCCTTAACGCTAACCTGTACCCTAACCCTAACCCTAATTCGTACCCTAACTCTAACCATAACACTGACCCTAAACCTAACCCTAACCCGTACCCTAAGCCTAACCCGTACTTTAACCCTAACCCTAACCCTAACCCGTACACTAAACCACCCCTAACACTAACTCGTACCCTAAACCTAAACCTAACCCTGACTCTAACCCTAACCCTAACCCGTACCCTAAGCATAACCCATACCCTAACCCTAACCCTGACCCTAACCCTAACCCTAACCCGTATCCTTAGCATAACCCATACCCTAAACCTAACCCTAAAACTAACCCTAACCCTAACCCGTAACCTAAACCTAACCCTAACCCTTGAACTAAGCCCTACCCAAACCTATCCCGTACCCTAACCCTAACCCTAAACCGTACCCAAACACTAACAGTAACCCTAAACCATACCCTAGCGCTAACCCTAACCCTAACCCTAACCCTAACGATACTCTAACACTAACTCTAACCCTCACCCTAACCCTACCCCGTACTGTAACCCTAAACCGTACCATAACCCTAAACCTAACCCGTACCCTAACCCTAACCCTAACTCGTACCCTAACCCTAACCCTAACCCTGACCCTAAACCTAACCCTAACCCGTACCCTAAACCTCACTAGTACTTTAACCCTAACCCTAACCCAACCCGTAACCTAAACCTAACTCTAACACTAACTCCTACCTTAAACCTAACCATAACCCTGACCCTAACCCTTAACCTAACCCGTACCCTAAACCTAACCCTAACCCTTGACCTAACCTGTACCCAAACCTAACCCGTACACTAACCCTAACCCTAACCCGTACCCAAACCCTAACAGTAACCCTAACCCATAACCTTGCGCGAACCCTAACCCTAACCCTAACCCGGAACCTAAACCTAACCCTAACCCTGACCCTAACACTAGCCCTATCCCGTACCTAACCCTAAACCGTACCCGAAACCTAACCCTAAACCTAACCCATACCCTAACACTAAACGTAACCCTAAACCGTACCCAAACCCTAACCCTAACGCGTATTCTAACCCTAAACCTAACCCTAAACCACACACTAAACCTAACCCTAACACTAGATCTAACACGTACACTAACCATATCCCGTAACCTAAACTTAACCCTAACCTGTACCGTGTCCCTAACACTAACCCTACCCCTAACCCGTACACTAACCCTAACTGAACCTTAACCCGTACCCTAACCCGTACCCTAACCCTAATCATAGCCTATTTCTAACTCTAACCCTAACCCCTAACCCTAAGCCTAACCGTAACCCTTACCAGAAACCGTACCCAAACGGTAAACCTAACACGTACCCTAACATTAACCCAAATCCGTAATCTAACCCTAACCGTAACCCTAAACCTAACCCTAACCTGACCCTAAACTTAACCCTAACCCTAACCCAAACCATAACCCTTAACCGTAACCTAACCCTAACCCATAATCTAACCCTAACCCTAACCTTAACCATAACCCTAATCCGTAACCTAACCCTAAAACTAACCCGTACCCTAACCCCAATCCTAACCCTAACCCGTAACCTAACACTAACCCTAACCCTAACCCTGACCCTAAACCTAACCCTAACCCGTACCCTAACCCTAACCTGTAACCTAAACCGAACTCTAACCCTAAACTTAAACCGTTCGCTAAGCCTATCCCGTACCCTAAACCTAACACTAAACCGTATTCTAACCCTAACCTACCCCTAAGCCTAACCCGTACTTTAAACCCAACCCTAACCCTAAAACTAACCCTACCTCGTACTCTAACCCTAACCCTAACCCTAACTCTCACCAGTACCCTAAACCTAACCCTAAACCTAACTCGTACCCTATCCCTAACAGTAAACCAGACCCTAACCCTAACCCTAAACAGTACCCTAAACCTAACCCATACCCTACACCTAACCCTAAACCTAACTCTAACCCTAACACGTACCCTAAACCTAAACCTAACCCTTGACCTAACCCGTAACCAACCCTATCCCGTACCCTAACCCTAACCCTAACCCGTACCCAAAACCTAACAGTAACCCTAACCCATACCTCAGCGCTAACCCTAACCATAACACTAAGCCTAACCCGCACCCTAAACCTAAATCTAACCCTTACCCTAACCATAACACTTACCGTACCCTAACCCTAACCCATAACCTAACACTATCCCTAACCTTAACTCTAACCCTAACCCATACCCAAACCCTAAGAGTAACCCTAACCCATACCCTAGTGCTAAACCTAAACCTAACCATAACCCTAACCATAACCCTTACCCGTACCCTAACCCTAACCCATAACCTAACACTAACCCTAACCTTAACCGTAACCCTAACCCGTACCCTAACCCTAAAACTAACCCGTACCGTAACCCCAACCCTAACCCTAACCCGTACCATAACCCTATCCCTAAACCTAACACTGACCCTAAACCTAACCCTAACCCGTACCCTAAGCCTAACCCGCACCTAAACCTAACCGTAACCCGTACCCTTACCCTAACTGAACCTTAAACCTAACCATAACCCGTATCCTAACCCTACCCGTAGCCTATTCCTAACTCTAATCCTAACCCCTAACCCTAAGCCTAACCATAACCCTTACCCAAACCTGTACCCAAACGGTAAACCTAACCCGTACCCTAACACTAACCCTAACCCTAACCCTGACCCTAAACCTAACCCTAACCCTTACACAAACCCTAACCCTAACCCGCACCATAAACCTAACCCTAACCGGTACCCTAACCCTAACCCGTAACCTAAACCTAACCCTAACCCTAAACTTACCCGTACGCTAACCCTATCCGTTCCCTAAAACTAACCCTAACCCTAACCCGCCCCTAAACCTAACCCTAACCCTAACCCTAACACTAACTAATCCTAACCCATACACTAACCCTAACCCTAACCCTAAACCTAACCCTAACCCGTATCCTAACCCTAAACCTAAACCTTAGCCTAACCCATTCATTAACCCTAACCCTAACACTAACCCGTACCCTAACACTAAACCTAACCCGTACTCTAACCCAAACCCTAACCCTATCCATACTCTAACACTAACCGTAACCCTCACCCTAACCCTAACCCGTACTGTAACCCTAACCCGTACCATAACCTTAACGCTAACCCGTACCCTAACCCTAACCCTAATTTGTACCCTAACCCTAACCCTAACACAGACCCTAAACCTAACCCTAACCCGTACCCTAAACCTAAACCGTACTTTAACCCTAACCCTAACCCGTACACTAAACCTAACCCTAACACTAACTCGTACCCTAAACCTTAACTTAACCCTGACCCTAACCCTAACCCTAACCCGTATCCTAAGCATAACCCATACCCTAAACCTAACCCTAAACCTAACCCTAACCCTAACCCGTAACCTAAACCTAATCCTAACCCTTGAACTAACCCGTACCCAAACCTATCCCGTACCCTAACCCTAACCCTAAACCGTACCCAAACACTAACAGTAACCCTAACCCATTCCCTAGCGCTAACCCTAACCCTAACCCTAACCCTAACCATACTCCTACACTAACCCTAACCCTCACCCTAACCCTACCCCATACTGTAACCCTAAACCGTACCATAACCCTAAACCTAACCCGTACCCTAACCCTAACACTAACTCGTACCCTAACCCTAACCCTAACCCTGACCCTAAACCTAACCCTAACCCATACCCTAAACCTCACCCGTACTTTAACCCTAACCCTAACCCAACCCGTAACCTAAACCTAACCCTAACACTAACTCGTACCCTAAACCTAAACATAACCCTGAATCTAACCCTAACCCTAACCCGTACCCTAACCATAACCCATACCCTAACCATAACACTAAACCTAACCCTAACCCTAACCCGTACCCTAAACCTAACCCTAACCCTTGACCTAACCCATACCCAAACCTAACCCGTACCCTAACCCTAAACCTAACCCGTACCCAAACCCTAACAGTAACCCTAACCCATAACCTAGCGCTAACCCTAACCCTAATCCTAACCCGGAACCTAAACCTAACCCTAACCCTGACCCTAACACTAGCCCTATCCCGTACCTAACCCTAAACCGTACCCGAACCCTAACCCTAAACCTAACCCATTACCTAACACTAAACGTAACCCTATCCCGTACCCTAAACCTAACCCTAACCCTAACACTAAACCTAACTTGTACTCTAAACCTAACCCTAACCCTAAACGTAACCCTAACCTGTACTCTAACCCTAACCCGTACCCTAACACTAACCCTAAACCTAACACTATCCCTAACCCGTACCCTAACCATAAACGTAACCCTAACCAGTACCCAAACCCTAACCCTAACACGTACCCTAACCCTATCCCTAACCCTCACACTAAAACTAACCCTAACCCAAGACCTAACACGTACACTAAAACTATCCTGTACCGTAACCTTAACCCTAACCCGTACCGTAAACCTAACACTAAACCTAACCCTAACCCTAAACCTAACCCTAACGCTAACCCTAACCCGTAGACTAACCCTAACCCGAACCCTAACCCTAACCCTAATCCGTACCCTAAACATAACCCATACCCTTACCCTAACCCTAAACCTAACCCGAACCCTTGACCTAACCCGTACCCAAACCTATCCCATACCCTAACCCTAACCCTAACCCGTACCCAAACCCTAACAATATCACTAACCCATAACCTAGCGCTAACCCTAACCCTAACCTAACCCTAACCCGGTCCCTAAACCTAACCATAACCCTGACCCTAACACTAACCCTATCCCGTACCCTAACCCTAAACCGTACCCGAACCCTAACCCTAAACCTAACCCATACCCTAACCCTAAACATAACCCTAGCCCGTATCCAAACCCTAAACCTATCGCATATCCTAACCCTAAACCTAACCCTAAACCACACACTAAAACTAACCCTAACCCTAGACCTAACACGTACACTATCCTATCCCGTAACCTAACCTTAACCCTAAACCGTACCGTGTCCCTAACACTAACCCTAACCCTAACCCGTACACTAACCCTAACTGAACCTTAACCCTAACCCTAACCCGTACCCTAACCCTACCCGTAGCCTATTCCTAACTCTAACCCTAACCGCTAAACCTAAGCCTAACCGTAACCCTTACCCGAACCCGTACCCAAACGGTAAACCTAACACATACCCTAACACTAACACAAATCCGTACTCTAACCCTAACCGTAACCCTAACCCTAACCCTAACCCGCACACTAAACTTAACCCTAACCCTAACCCAAACCATAACCCTTACCCGTGACCTAACCCTAACCCATAACCTAACCCTAACCCTAACCTTAACCATAACCCTAATCTGTAACCTACCCTAAAACTAACCCATACCCTAACCCCAACTCTAACCCTAACCTGTACCCTAACCCTAACCCTAACCTTAACCCTGACCCTAAACCTAACCCTAACCCTTACACTAACCCTAACCCTAACCCAACCCACACCCTAAACCTAACCCAAAACTGTACCCTAACCCTCACCCGTAACCTAAACTGAACCCAAACCCTAAAATTAAACCGTTCGCTAACCCTAACCCGTACCCTAAACCTAACCCTAAACCGTATCCTAACCCTAACCCACCCCTAAGCCTAACCTGTACTTTAACCCCAACCCTAAACCTAACACTAACCCTACCCCGTACTCTAACCCTAACCCTAACCCTAACCCTCACCCGTACGCTAACCCTAACCCTAAGCCTAACTCGTACCCTATCCCTAACAGTAAAACTGACCCTAACCCTAACCCGTACCCGTACCCTAATACTAACCCATACCCTAAACCTAACCCTAACCCTAACCCGTACCCTAAACCTAACCCTAACCCTTGGCCTAACCCGTACCCAAACCTATCCCGTACGCTAACCCTAACCCTAACCCGTACCCAAAACCTAACAGTAACCCTAACCCATACCTTAGCGCTAACCCTAACCCTAGCCCTAAGCCTAACCCGCACCCTAAACCTATACCTAACCCTAACCCTAACCATAACCCTTACCCGTACCCTAACGCTAACCCATACCCTAACACTAACACTAACTGTAACCCTAACCAGTACCCTAACCTTAAAACTAACCCGTACCCTAACCCAAACACTAACCCTAACCCGTACCATAATCCTATCCCTAACCCTAACCCTGACCCTAAACCTAACCCTAACTCGTACCCTAACCCTAACCCTAACCCTAACCCTAAACCGAACTCTAACCCTAACCCATACTCTAACACTAACCCTAACCCTAACACTCACCCTAACCTGTACTCTAACCCTAAACCTAACCTTAACTCTAACCCTAATCCATACTATAACCCTAACCCTAACCCTAACCCTAACCCTAAACATAACCCTAACCTGTACATTAACCCTATCCCGTAGGCTAACACTAACTCTAACCCTAACCCCTATACCTAACCCTAACCCTTACCCTAACCCGTACCCAAAGGTAAACCTAAACCGTACCCTAACACTAACCCAAACCCGTACTCTAACACTAACCCTAACCCTAACCCTAACCCTAAACCGCACCCTAAACTTAACCCTAACCCTAACCTTAGCCATAACCCTTAACCATACCCTAACCCTAACACTAACCCTAACTTTAACCCTAACCCTAACTCGTACCCTTACCCTAAAACTAACCCGTACCCTAATCCCAAACCTAACCCTAACCCATACCCTAACACTAACCCTAACCTTGACCCAAAACCTAACCCTAACCCGTACACTAAACCTAACCCTAACCTTAACCCGCACCCTAAATCTAACCGTAACCCGTACCCTAACCGTAACCCGTAACCTAAACCTAACCATAACACTAAAATTAACCTGTACGCTAACCCTATCCTGTGCCCTAAACCATACCCTAACCCGTAAACTAACACTAAACCTAACCCTAAGCCTAACCCGTACATTAACCCCAAACCTAACCCTACAATAACCCTACTCGTACTCTAAACCTAACCCTAAACCTAAGCCTAACCCATACCATAACCCTATCCCTAACCCTTTCCCGAACCCTAACACTAACCCAACCCGTACTCTAAACCTAACCCTAACCCTAACACTAACCCTAACACTAACCGTACTCTAACCCTAACCCTAACCCTCACTCTAACCCTAAACCGTACTGTAAACCTAACCCGTAACATAACCCTAACACTAACCCATACCCTAACCCTAACCCTAACTCGTACACTATACCTAGCCCTGACCCTAACACTAACCCTAACCCGTAACCTAACCTAACCCGTACCCTAAAACTAACCCTGACGCTAACCCGTTCCCTAAACCTAACCCATACCCTAACCCTAAACCTAATCCTAACCCTAACCAGTACCCGAAACCTAAACCTAACCCTTGACCTAACCCGTACCCAACACATTCTCGTACCCTAACCCTAAACCTAACCCGTACTCAAACCCTAACTTTAACCCTAACCCATACCCTAGTGCTAACACTAACCCTAAACCTAAGCCTAACCCGCACCCTAAAACTAAACCTAACCCTAACACTAACCATAAACCTTACCCGTACCCTAACCCTAACCCATACCCTAACACTAAACCTAACCTTAACCATAACCCTAACCCTAACCCGTACCCTAACCCTAAAACTAACCCGTACCCTAACCCCAACCCTAACCTTAACCCGTACCATAACCCTATCCCTAACCCTAACCCTTACCCTAAACTTAGCCCTAACTTGTACCCTAACCCTAACCCGCACCTAAATCTAGCCCTAACACGTACCCTAACCCTAACCCGTAACCTAAACCTAACCCTAACCCTAAACTTAACCTGTACACTAACCCTATCCCGTACCCTAAACCTAACCCTAACCCGTACCCTAACCCACACCCTAACCCTAATCTTATCCGTAAACTAACCCTAACCCGAACCCTAACACTAAACTTAAACCGTACTCTAACCCTAACCCTAAACCTAAACCTAACCCTAACCCGTACTCTAACCCTAACCCGTACCCTAACACTAATCCTTACCCTAACCCTAAACCTAACCCATACCCTAACCCTAAACATAACCCTAACCCGTCCCCAAACCCTAACCCTAAAACATACCCTAACCCTAAACCAAACCCTAACCCGCACACTAAACCTAACCCTAACCCTAGAACTAACATGTACACTAACCCTATCCCGTAACCCAAACTTAACCCTAACCCGTACCGTAACCCTAAACCTAACCCTAAACCTAACCTTAACCCTAACCCTAACCTTACACTAACCTTATCCCGAACCATAAACCTAACCCTAACCCGTAAGCTAACAATGCCCGTAGCCTAATCCTAACTCTAACCCTAACCCCTAACCCTAACCCTAACTCTTACCCTAACCCGTACCCAAACGGTAAACCTAACCCATACCCTAACACTAAGCCAAACCCGTACTCTAACCCTAACCCTTACACTAATCCTAACTCTAACCCTAACCCACACCCTAAACCCAACCCTAACCCGTACCCTAACCCTAACCCGTAACCTAAACCTACCCCTAACCCTAAACTTAACAAGTACGCTAACCCTATTCATACCTTAAACCTAACACTAACCTGATCCTAACCCTAAACCTAACCTTAAGCCTAAGCTGTACATTAACCCTAACCCTAACACTAACCCTACCCCGTACTCTAACACTAGCCCTAACCCTAAGCAGTACCCTAACCCTAACCCTGACCCTAACCCTAACCCTAACACGTACCCTTAACCTAACCCATACCCTAATCCTAACCCTAATCCTTACCTAACCCATACCCAAACCTATTCCATACCCTAACCCTAACCCTAACCCGTACCCAAAAACTAACAGTAACCCTAAGCCATACCCTAACGCTAACCCTAAACATAACCCTAAGCCTAACCCGCACCCTAAACCTAATCCTATCCCTAAACCTTACCCGTACCCTAAGCCTAACCCATACCCTAACCCTAACCCTAAACCTAACCCTAACACTAACCCGTACCCTAAACCTAACCCTAACCCTTGACCTAACCCGTACCCAACCCTATCCCGGAACCTAACCCTAACCCTAAGCCGTAAACAAACCCTAAGAGTAACCCTAACCCATAACCTAGTGCTAATCCTAACCCTAACCCTAACTCGCACTCTAAACCTAAACCTACCCCTTACCCTAACCATAACCCTTACCCGTACCCAAACCCTAAACCATACCCTAACCCTAACCCTAACCTTAACCATAACCCTGACCCGTACCCTAACACTAAAACTGATCCGTACCCTAACCCCAACCCTAACCCTAACCGGTACCATAACCCTATTCCTAACCCTAACCCTGACCCTAAACCTAACCCTAAACCGAACCCTAAACCTAACCCTAACCCTAACCCTAAACTTAACCCACACCTAAACCTAACCCTAAACCGTACCCTAACACTAACCCGTAACCTAAACGTAACCCTAACCCTAAACTTACCCGTACGCTAACCCTATCCATTCCCTAAAACTAACCCTAACCCTAACCCGCCCCTAAACCTAACCCTAACCCTAACCCTAACACTAACTAATCCTAAACCGTACACTAACCCTAACCCTAACCCTAAACATAACCCTAAACCGTACTCTAACCCTAACCCGTACCCTAACACTAACCCTAACCCTAACACTAACCCTAACCCGTACTCTAACCTTATACCTAACCCTAACTCAAACCCTAACCTGTACTATAACCCTAACCCTAACCATAACCCTAACCCTAACCCTAACCCTAACCGTACTCAAAACCTAACCATAAGCCTCACCCTAACCCTAACCCGTTTTGTAAACCTAACCCGTAACATAACCCTAACCCGTATCCGTACACTAACCCTAACCCTAACTCCTACCCTAACCCTAAACCTGACCCTAACACTAACCCTAAACCGTACTCTAACCCTAACCATAACCCTAACCGTACTCTAACCCTAAACCTAAACATCACCCTAACCATAACCCGTACTGTAAACCTAACCCGTAACATAAACCTAACCCGTACCCGTACACTAACCCTAACCCTAACTCGTACCCTAACCCTAGCCCTGACCCTAACACTAAACCTAAACCGTAACCTAAACCTAACCCGTACCCTAACCCTAACCGTAACCCTAACCCGTACCCTAAACCTAACCCTAACCCTAACCCTGACCATAACCCTAACCCTAACCCGTACCCTAAACCTAACCCATTCCCTAGCCCTAAACCTAAACCTAACCCTAATCCTAACCCGTACCCTAAACCTAACCCTAACCCTTGTACCTAACCCGTACCCTCCCCTAACCCGTAACCTAACCCTAACCCTACCCGTACCCAAACCCTAACAGTAACCCTAACCCATACCATTTTGCTAACCCTAACCCTAACCCTAACACTAACACTAATGCGCACCCTAAACCTAAACCTAACCCTAACCCTAACCATAACCCTTACCTGTATACTAACCCTAACGCATACCCTAAACCTAACCCTAAGCTAAACCGTAACGCTGACCTGTAGCCTAAACCTAAATCTAACCCGTACACTAAACCCAACACTAACCCAAATCGGTACCATAACCCTATCCCTAACCCTACCCTGACCCTAAACCTAACCCTAACCCATACCCTAACCCTAACCAGTAACCTACACCTAACCCTAACCCTAAACTTAACATGTACGCTAACCCTATTCCGTACACTAAACCTTACCCTAACCCAAACCCGTACCCTAACCCTAACCCTAACCGTAACCTTATCCGTACACTAACCCTAACCCTAACCCTAACACTAACACTAACCCTAACCCGTACTCTAACCCTTACCCTAAACCTAAACCTAACCTGTACTCTAAACCTAACCCGTACCCTAACACTAACCCTAACACTAACACTAACCCTAATTCGTACTCTAACCCTAAACCTAACCCTAACTCTAACCCTAACCCGTACTATAACCCTAACCCAATCCCTAACCCTAACCATAAACCATAGAGTAACCCTAATCCGTACCCTAACCCTAACCCTAAACCTAACCATAACACTGACCCTAACCCTAAAGCTAACCCGTACCCTAAATCTAAACCTAAACCTAACCCGTACCCTAACCCTAAACGTAATGCTAACCCGTACCCAAACCCTAACCCTAACATGTACCCTAACTCTAAACCTAACCCGCACACTAAACCTAACCCTAACCATAGACCTAACATGTACACTAACCCTATCCCGTAACCCAAACTTAACCCTAACCCATACCGTAACTCTAAAACTAACCCTAAACCTAACCCTAACCCTAAACCTAACCCGTACACTAACCCTATCCCAAACCCTAACCCTAACCCTAACCCTAACCCGTACCCTAACAATGCCCGTAGCCTAATCCTAACTCTAACCCTAACCCCTAAACCTAACCCTAACTCTTACCCTAACCCGTACCCAAACGGTAAACCTAACCCGTACGCTAACACTAAGCCAAACCCGTACTCTAACCCTAACCCTTACACTAATCCTAACTCTAACCCTAACCCGCACCCTAAACCCAACCCTAACCCATACCCTAACCCTAACCCGTAACCTAAACCTAACCCTAACCCTAAACTTAACAAGTACGTTAACCCTATTCCATACCTTAAACCTAACCCTAACCCGTATCCTAACCCTAAACCTAACCCTAAGCCTAAGCTGTACATTAACCCTAACCCTAACCCTAACACTAACCTTACCCCGTACTCTAACACTAACCCTAACCCTAAGCAGTACCCTAACCCTGACACTAAACCTAACCCTAACACGTACCCTTAACCTAACCCATATCCTAACCCTAACCCTAACCCTTGACCTAACCCATACCCAAACCTATCCCGTACCCTAACCCTAACCCTAACCTGTACCCAAACACTAACAGTAACCCTAAGCCATAAACTAACGCTAACCCTAACCATAACCCTAAGCCTAACCCGCACCCTAAACCTAATCCTAACCTTAAACCTAACCCGTACCCTAAGCCTAACCCATACCCTAACCCTAACCCTAAACCTAACCCTAACACTAACCCGTACCATAAACCTAACCCTAACCCTTGACCTAACCCGTTCCCAACCCTATCCCATAACCTAACCCTAACCTTAAGCCGTACCCAAACCCTAACAGTAACCCTAACCCATAACCTAGTGCTAACCCTAACCCTAACTCTAACTCGCACTATAAACCTAAACCTACCCCTAACCCTAACCATAACCCTTACCCGTACCCAAACCCTAAACCATACCCTAACCCTAACCTTAACCGTAACCCTGACCCATACCCTAACCCTAAAACTGATCCGTACCCTAACCCCAACCCTAACCCTAACCGGTACCATAACCCTATTCCTAACCCTAACCGTGACACTAAACCTAACCCTAAACTGAACCCTAAACCTAACCCTAACCCTAACCCTAAACATAACCCACACCTAAACCTAACCCTAACCCTAACCCGTAACCTAAATGTAACCTTAACCCTAAACTTACCGGTACGCTAACCCTATCCGTTCCATAAAACTAACCCTAACCCTAACCCTAACACTAACTAATCCTAAACCGTACACTAACCCTAACCCCAACCCTAAACCTAACCCTAAATCGTACTCTAACCCTAACCCGTACCCTAACACTAACCCTAACCCTAACCCTAACACTAACACTAACCCTAACCCGTACTCTAACCCTAACCCTAAAACTAAACCTAACCCTAACCCGTACTCTAACCCTAACCCGTACCCTAACACTAACCCTAACCCTAACACTAACCCTAATTCGTACTCTAACCCTAAACCAAACCCTAACTCTAAACCTAACCCGTACTATAACCCTAACCCTAACCCTAACCCTAAACCGTACAGTAACCCTAATCTGTACCCTGACCCTAACCTAAACCTAACCCTAACCATGACTCTAACCCCAACGCTAACCCGTACCCTAATCCTAAACCGTACTCTAACCCTAACCCTAAACCTAACCCGTACCCTAACCCTAAATGTAACGTAACCCGTACCCAAACCCTAACCCTAACACGTACCCTAAACCTAACCCTAACCCGCACACTAAACCAAACCCTAACCCTACACCTAACACGTATACTAACCCTATCCCGTAACCCAAACTTAACCCTAACCCGTACCATTACCCTAAACCTAACCCTAACCCGTACACTAACCCTATCCTGAACCGTAAACCTTACCCTAACCCGTACATTAACAATACACGTAGCCTAATTCTAATTCTAACCCTAAACCCTAACACTAACCCTAACTCTTACCCTAACCCGTACACAAACGGAAAACCTAACCCGTACCCTAACACTAACCCAAAACCGTACTCTAACCCTAACCCTTACATTAATCCTAACTCTAAACCTAACCCGCACCCTAAACCTACACCTAACGCGTACCCTAACCCTAACCCGTAACCTAAACCTAACCCTAACCCTAAACTACACAAGTACGCTAACCCTATCCCATACCTTAAACCTAACCCTAACCCGTATCCTAACCCTAAACCTAACCCTAAGCCTAAGCTGTACATTAACCTTAACCCTAACCCTAACACTAACCTTACCCCGTACTCTAACACTAACCCTAACCCTAACCAGTATCCTAACCCTAACCCTAATCCTGACCCTAACCCTAAACCTAACCCATACCCTTAACCTAACCCATACCCTAACCCTAACCCTAACCCGTACCCAAACACTAACAGTAACCCTAAGCCATACCCTAATGCTAACCGTAACAATAACCCTAAGGCTAACCCGCACCCTAAACCTAATCCTAACCCTAACCTTAACCCGTACCCTAAGTCTAAACCATACCCTAAACCTAACCCTAAACCTAACCATAACACTAACCCGTACCCTAAACCTAACCCTAACCCTTGACCTAACCCGTACCCAACCCTATCCCGTAACCTAACCCTAACCCTAAGCCGTACCCAAAACCTAACAGTAACCCTAACCCATACCCTAGCGCTAACCCTAACCCTAAACCTAACCCTAACCCTAACTCGCACTCTAAACCTAAACCTAACCCAACCCTAAAGATAACCTTTACCCGTACCCTAACCCTAAACCATACCCTAACCCTAACCCTAACTTTAACCATAACCCTGACCCGTACCCTAACCCTAAAACTGATCCGTACCCTAACCCCAACCCTAAGCCTAACCCATACCATAACCCTATCCCTAACCCTAACCCTGACCATAAACCTAATCCTAAACCGAACCCTAAACCTAACCCTAACCCTAACACGCACCTAAACCTAACCCTAACCCTAACCCGTAACCTAAACGTAACCCTAGCCCTAAACTTACCCGTACGCTAACACTATCCCGTACCCTAAAACTAACCCTAACCCTAACCCTAACCCTAACCTTAACACTAATCCTAACCCGTACTCTAACCCTAACCCTAACCCTAAACTTAACCCTAAACCGTACTCTAACCCTAACCCTTACCCTAACATACCCTAACACTAACCCTCACCCTAACACTAACCCTAACCCGTACTCTAAACCTATACCTAACCCTAACTCAAACCCTAACCTGTGCTATAACGCTAACCCTAACCCTAACCCTAACCGTAGTCAAAACCTAACCCTAAACCTCACCCTAACCCTAACCCGTACTGTAAACCTAACCCGTAACATAACCCTAACCCATACCCGTACCCTAACCCTAACCCTAACGCTGACCCTAACACTAACCCTAAACTGTAACCTAAACCTAACCCGTTCCCTAACCCTAAACCTAACCCGTACCCTAAACCTAACCCTAACCCTAACTCATACCCTAACCCTAACCCTAACCCTGACCATAACCCTAACCCTAACCCATACCCTAAACTTACCCATACCCTAACCCTAAACATAAAAATAACCCGAATCCTAACCCGTACCCAAAACATAACCCTAACCCTTGACCTAACCCGTACCCAACCCTATCCCGTACCCTAACCCTAACCCTAACAGGACCCAAACCCTAATAGTACCCTAACCCATACCCTAGCGCTAACCCTAAACCTAACCCTAAGCCTAACCCGCACCCTAAACCTAAATCTAACCCTAACCCTAACCATAAACCTTACCCGTACCCTAAACCTAACACATACCCTAACACTAACTCTAACCTTAAACGTAACCCTAACCCGTACCCTTACCCTAAAACTAACCCGTACCCTAACCTCAACCCTAAATCTAACCCGTACCATAACCCTATCCCTAACCCTAACCCTAACCCTAATAACCCTAACCCGACTCTAACACTAACCCTAACCCTAAACATAACCCTAACCCGTATTCTAACCCTAACCCGTACCCTAACACTAATCCTTACCCTAACCCTAAACCTAACCCATACCCTAATCCTAACCCTAAACCCAACCCTAACCCTAATCCTAAACCGTACACTAACCTTAAAACGAACCCTAACCCTAACCCTAACCCGTACGCTAAACCTACCCGTAGCCAAACCCTAACTCTAACCCTAACCCCTAACCCTAACCCTAACCCTAACCCTTACCCTAACCCATACCCAAACGGTTACCGTAACCCATACCCTAACACTAACCCAAACCCGTACGCAAACCCTAACCCTAACCCTAACCCGCAACCTAAATTTAACCCTCGCCCTAACACAAACCATAACCCTTAACCGAAACCTAACCCTAACCCATAACCTAATCCTAACCCTAAACTTAACCATGACCCTAACATGTACCTTAACCCTAAAACTAACCCGTACCCTAACTGCAAACCTAAACCTAACCTGTACCATAACACTAAACCTAACCCTAACCCTGACCCTAAATCTAACCCTAACCCTTACACTAACCCTAACCCTAACACGCACCCTAAACCTAACCCTAACCCGTACCCTAACCCTAACCCGTAACCTAAACCTAACCCTAACCCTAAACTTAACCCGTACGCTAACTCTATCCTGTACACTAACCTAACCCTAAACCGTATCTTAACACTAAACCTAACCCTAAGCCAAACCCGTACATTAACCCAAACCCTAACACTAACACTAACCCTACCCCATACTCTAACATTAACCCTAACCTTAAACCGTACCCTAACCCTAAACCTAACCCTAACCCTAACACTTACCCTAACCCGTACTCTAACCCTAACCCTACCCTAACCGTACTCTAACCCTAACCCTAACCCTCACCCTACCCTAACACATACTGTAACCCTAACCCGTACCATAACCCTAATCCTAACCGTACCCTAACCCTAAACCTAAATCGTACCCTAACCCTAACCCTACCCTAACCCTATCCCGTACCCTAAACCTAACCCGTACCCTAACCCTAAGCTTAACCCTAACCCGTACCCTAAACCTAACCCTAACCCTAACTCGTACCCTAACCCTAAACCTAACCCTGACCCTAACCCTAACCCTAACCCGTACCCTAAACCTAACCATAAACCTAACCCTAACCCTAACCCGTACCCTAAACCTAACCCTAACCCTTGTACCCAACGCGTACCCTACCCTATCCGGTAACCTAACCCTAACCCTACCCGTACCCAAACCCTAAAAGTAACCCTAACCCATACAATTGTGCTAAACTTAACCCTAAACCTAACACTAACCCGCACCCTAAACCTAAACCTAACCCTAACCCTAACCATAATCCTTACCCGTACCCTAACCCTAACACGTACACTAACACTAACCCTAACCTTAACCGTAAACCTGACCTGTACCCTAACCTTAAATCTAACCCGTACACTAACCCCATCCCTAACCCTAACCCATACCATAACCCTATCCTTAACCCTAACCCTGACCCTAACCCTAACCCTAACCCGCACCCTAAACCTAAACTTAACCCTAACCCTAACCATAAACCTTACCTGTACCCTAACCCTAATGCATACCCTAAACCTAACCCTAACCTAACCGTAAACCTGACCTGTACCCTAATCCTAAATCTAACCCGTATACTAACCCCAACACTAACCCAAATCCATACCATAACCCTATCCCTAACCCTAACCCTGACCCTTAACCTAACCCTAACCCGTACCCTAACCCTAACCCTAACCCTAAACCGCATGTAAACCTAAACCTAACCCGTACCCTAACCTTAACCCATAACCTAAACCTAACCCTAAATCTAAACTTAATATGTACGCTAACCCTATTCCATACCCTAAACCTAACCCTAACCCTAACCCTAACCCTAACCTTATCCGTACACTAACCCTAACACTAACCCTAACACTAACACTAACCCTAACCCGTACTCTAACCCTAACCCTAACCCTAAACCTAACCCTAACCTGTACTCTAACCCTAACCTGTACGCTAACACTAACCCTAACCCTAACACTAACCCTAAACCGTACAGTAACCCTAATCCGTACCCTAACCCTAACCCTAAACCTAACCCTAACCTTGACGCTAACCCTAACGCTAACCCGTACCCTAATCTTAAACCGTACTCTAACCCTAACCCTAAACCTAACCCGTACCCTAACCCTAAACGTAACGCTATCCCGTACCCAAACACTAACCCTAACACGTACCCTAACCCTAACCCTAACCCGCACACTAAACCTAAACCTAAACCTAGACCTAGCACGTACACTAACCCTATCCCATAACCCAAACTTAAGCCTAACCCGTACACAAACCCTAACACTAAACCTAAAACTAACCCTAACCCTAACCCTAACCCGTACCCTAACAATACCCGTAGCCTAACCTCTAACCCTAACCCCTAACCTAACCCTAACTCTTACCCTAACCCGTACCCAAACGGTAAACCAAACCCGTACCCTAACACTAACCCAAACCCGTACTCTAACCCAAACCCGCACCCTAAACCTAACCCTAACCTGTACCCTAACCCTAACCCGTAACCTAAACCTAACCCTAACCCTAAACTTAACAAGAAGGCTAACCCTATCCCATATCTTAAACCAAACCCTAACCCGTATCCTAACCCTAAACCTAATCCTAAGCCTATGCTGTACATTAACCCTAAACCTAACCCTAACACTAAACCTACCCCGTACTCTAACACTAACCCTAACCCTAACCAGTACCCTAACCCTAACCCTAACCCTGACCCTAAAACTAACCCTAACCTGTACCCTTAACCTAACCCATACCCTAACCCTAACCCTAACCCTTGACCTTACCCATACCCAACCCTATCCCGTACCCTAACTCTAACCCTAAACCATACCCAAACCCTAACAGTAACCCTAAGCCATACCCTAGCGCTAACCCTAACCCTAACCCTAACCCTAACTCCACTCTAAACCTAAACCTAACCCTAACCCTAACCATAACCCTTATCCGTATCCTAACCCTAAACCATACCCTAACCCTAACCCTAAACTTAACCATAACCCTGACCCATACCCTAAACCTAAAACTGATCCGTACCCTAACCCCAACCCTAAAACTAACCCGTACCATAACCCTATCCCTACCCCTAACCCTGACCCTAAACCTAACCCTAAACCGAACCCTAAACCTAACCCTAACCCTAAGCCTAAACCTAACCCTAACCCGCACCTAAACCTAACCCTAACCCGGACCCTAACCCTAACCCATAACCTAAACGTAACCCTAACCCTAAACTTACCCATACGCTAACCCTATCCCATACCCTAAAACTAACTCTAACCCTAACCCTCCCCTAAACCTAACCTTAACCCTAACCCTAGCCCTAACCCGTAACCGAAATGTAACCCTAACCCTAAACTTACCCATACGCTAACCCTATTCCGTACCCTAAAACTAACCCTAACCCTAATCGGCCCCTAAACCTAACCCTAACCCTAACACTAACACTAATCCTAACCCGTACTCTAACCCTAACCCTAACCCTAACCCTAAACCTAACCTTAACCGTACTCTAACCCTAACCCGTACCCTAACACTAACCTTAACCCTAACACTAACCCTAACCCGTACTCTAACCCTATACCTAACCTTAACTCAAACCCTAACCCATACTATAACCCTAACCCTAACCCTAACCCTAACCCTAACCCTACCTGTACTCAAACCCTAACCCTAAAACTCACCCTAACCCTAACCCGTACTGTAAACCTAACCTGTAACATAACCCTAACCCATACCCGTAACCTAATCCTAACCCTAACACGTACCCTAACCCTAACCCTGACCCTAACCGTAACCCTAACCCTAACCCTAACCCACACCCTAAACTTAAACCTAACCATAACCCAAAGCATAAGCCTTAACCGTAACCTAACCGAAACCCACACCCTAACCCTATCCCTATCCTTAACCATAACCCTAACCTATACCCTAACCCTAAAACTAACCCGTACCCTAACCGCAATCCTAAACCTAACCCGTACTCTAACACTAAACCTAAACCAAACCCAGTCCCTGAACCTAACCCTAACCCTTACACTAACCCTAACACTAACCCGCACCCTAAACCTAACCCTAACCCGTAACCTAACCCTAATCCATAACTTAAACCTAACCCTAACCCTAAACTTTACCCTTACGTTAACCCTATCCCGTACCCTAAACCTAACCCTAACCCGTATCCTAACCCTAAACCTAACCCTAAGCATAACCCGTACATTAACCCTAACACTAACCCTAAAACTAACCCTACCCTGTTCTCTAACACTAACCCTAAACCTAACCCGTACCCTAACACCAACCCTAACCCTGACACTAAACCTAACCCTAACCCGTACCCAAACCCTAACAGTAACCCTAACCCATACCCTAGCGCTAACCCTAACCCTAACCCTAAGCCTAACCCGCACCCTAAACCTAACCCTAACCCGTACCCTAACCATAACCCGTAACCTAAACCTAACCCTAACACTAAACTTAACCCATACGCTAACCCTATCCCGTACCCTAAACCTAACCCTAACCCGTATCCTAACCCTAAACATAACCCTGAGCCTAACCCGTACATTAACCCTAACCCTAACCCTAACACTAACCCTACCCCGTACTCTAACCCTAACCCTAACCCTAACCCTAACCATAACCGTACTCTAACCCTAACCCTAAACCTCACCCTAACCCTAACCCGTACCCTAACCCTAACCCTAGACATAACCGTACTCTAATGCTAACACTAACCCTCACCCTAACACTAGCCCGTACAGTAACCCTAATCAGTACCATAACCCTAACTCTAAGGCATACCCTAACCCTAACCCTAACTCGTACCCTAACCCGAACACTAACCCTGACCCCAACCCTAACCCTAACCCGTACCCTAAATCTTACCTGTACCATAACCCTAACACTAACCCGTACCCTAAACTTAACCCTAACCCTAACTCGTACCCTAACCCTAACCCTAAACCTGACACTAACCCTAACCCTAACCCGTACCCTAAGCCTAACCCATACCCTAACCCTAACCATAAACCTAACCTTAACCCTAACCCATACCCTAACCCTAAAACTTGACCTAACCCGTACCCAACCCTATCCCATAAATTAACCCTATACCTAACCCGTACCCAAACCCTAACATAATCCTAACTCATACCCGAGCACTAACCCTAACCCTAACACTAATGCTACCCGCCCCCTAAACCTAAACCTAACCCTAACCCTAACCATAACCCTTACCCGTACCCTAACCCTAACCCATACCCTAACCCTAACACCTAAACTTAACCGCAAACCTGACCCGTACCATAACCCTAAAACTAACCCGTACCCTAATCCCAATTCTAACCCTAACCCGTACTATAACCCTATCCCTAACCCTACCCTGACCCTAAACTTAAACCTAAACCGAAACCTAACCCTAACCCTAACCCTAACCCTAACCCTAACCCTAAACCGCACCTAAACCTAACCCTAACCCATACCCTAACCCTAACACGTAACCTAAACATATCCCTAACCCTAAACTTAACCCGTCTGCTAACCCTATCCTGTACCCTAACTAACCCTAACCCGTACCCTAAACCTAAACCTAACCCTAACCATATCCGTACACTAACCCTAACCAAAACCCTAACATTAACACTAACCCTAACACGTACTCTAACCCTAACCCTAACCCTAAACCTAACCCTAACCCGGACTCTAACCCTAACCAACCCTAACACTAACCCTAACCATAACACTAACCCTAACACGTACTCTAACATTATACCTCACCCTAACTCAAAACCTAACCCGTACTATAATCCTAAACCTAACCCTAACCTGTACAGTAACCCTAACTCGTACCCTAACCCTAACCCTAACCCTAAACCTAACCCTAACCCTGACCCTAAACCTAACCCTAACCCGTTCCCTATCCCTAAACAATACCTTAAATCTAACCCTAAACCTAACCCGTAACCTAACCTAAACATAAGGCTAACCCGTACCCAAACCCTAAACCTAACACGTACCCTAACCCTAACCCTAACCCGCACACTAAACCTAACCCTAACCCTAGACCTAACATGTAACTAACTCTACCCGTAACCTAACCTTAACCCTAACCCGTACCGTAACCCTAACACTAACCCAAACCCTAACACTAACCCTAACTCTAACCCTAACCTGTACACGACTCTAACCCGTACCCTAAACCTAACCCTAACCCGTACCCTAACCCTACCCGTAGCCTAACCCTAACTCTAACCCTAACCTAACCCTAACCCTAAACCTTACCCTAACTCGTACCCAAACGGTACACCTAACCCGTACCCTAACACTAACCCAAAACCGTACTCTAACCCTAACCCTAACCCTAACCCTATCCCGCACCCTAAACTTAACCCTAACCCTAACCCAAACCATAACCCTTAACCGTAACCTAACCCTAACCCATACCCTAAACCTAATCCTAATCTTAATCATAACCCTAAACCGTACCCTAACCCTAAAACTAACCCGTACCCTAAACCCAACCCTAACCCTAACCCGTACCCTAATACTAACCCTAACCCTAACCCTGACCCTAAACCTAACCCTAACCCTTACACTAATCCTAACCCTAACCCTAACCCGCACCCTAACCCTAACCTGTAACCTAAACCTAAACTTTTCCCGAATTCTAACCCTAAACGTACCACTAAGCCTAAGCTGTACATTAACCATAACCCAAACCCTAACACTAACCCTACCTCGTACTCTAACACTAACCCTAACTCTAACCAGTACCCTAACCCTAACCCTAACCCTGACCTTAACCCTAACCCTAACCCGTACCCTTAACCTAACCCATACCCTAACCCTAACCCTAACCCTTGACCTAACCCATACCAAACCCTATCCCGCACCCTAACCCTAACCCTTAACTGTACCCAAACCCTAACAGTAACCCTAAGCCATACCCTAGTGCTAACCCTAAACCTAACCCTAACCCTAACTCGCACTCTAAACCTAAACCTAACCCTAACCCTAAAAATAACCCTTATCCGTATCCTAACCCTAAACCATACCCTAAACCTAACCCTAAACTTAACCGTAACCCTGACCTGTACCCTAACCCTAAAACTGATCCGTACCCTAACCCCAACCCTAACCCTAACCCGTACCATAACCCTATCCCTAACCCTAACCGTGACCCTAAACCTAACCCTAAACCGAACCCTAAACCTAACCCTAACCGTAACCCTAACCCTAACCCGCACCGAAACCTAACCCTAACCCGTACCCTAACCCTAACCCGTAACCTAAACGTAACCCTAACCCTAAACTTACCCGTACGCTAACCCTATCCCGTACCCTAAAACTAACCCTAACGCTAACCCTCCCCTAAGCCTAACCCTAACCCTAACCCTAGCCCTAACCCATAACCTAAATGTAACCCTAACCCTAAACTTACCCATACTCTAACCTTATCCCGTACCCTAAAACTAACCCTAACCCTAACCGTCCCCTAAACCTAACCCTAACCCTAACACTAACACTAATCCTAACCCGTACTCTAACCCTAACCCTAACCCTGAACCTAACCCTAAACCGTACTCTAACCCTAACCCGTACCCTAACACTAACCCTAACCCTAACACTAACCCTAACCCGTACTCTAACCCTATACCTAACCTTAACTCAAACCCTAACTCGTACTATAACCCTAACCCTAACCCTAACCCTAACCCTAACCGTACTCAAACCCTAACCCTAAAACTCACCCTAACCCTAACCCGTACTGTAAACCTAACCCGTAACATAACCCTAACCCGTACCTGTACCCTAACCCTAACGCTAACACGTACCCTAACCCTAACCCTGACCCTAACACTAACCCAAAACCTAAACCTAACCCTAACCCGCACCCTAAACTTAACCTAACCATAACCCAAAGCGTAAGCCTTAACCGTAACCTAACCTTAACCCACACCCTAACCCTATCCCTATCCTTAAACATAACCCTAACCTGTACCCTAACCCTAAAACTAACCCGTACCCTAACCGCAACCCTAAAGCTATCCCATACCCTAACACTAAACCTAACCCAAACTCTATCCCTGAACCTAACCCCAACCCTTACACTAAACCTAACCCTAACCCGCACCCTAAACCTAACCCTAACCCGTAACCTAACCCTAATCCATAACCTAAACCTAACCCTAACCCTAAACTTTACCCTTACGTTAACCCTATCCCGTACCCTAAACCTAACCCTAACCCGTATCCTAACCCTAAACCTAACCCTAAGCATAACCTGTACATTAACCCTAACAGTAACCCTAAAACTAACCCTATCCCGTTCTCTAACACTAACCCTAACCCTAATCCGTACCCTAATACCAAACCTAACCCTGACACTAAACCTAACCCTAACCCGTACCCAAACCCTAACAGTAACCCTAACACATACCCTAGCGCTAACCCTAACCCTAACCCTAAGCCTAACCCGCACCCTAAACCTAACCCTAACACGTACCCTAACCCTAACCCATAACCTAAACCTAACCCTAACACTAAACTTAACCCATACGCTAACCCAATCCCGAACCCTAAAACTAACCCTAACCCGTATCCTAATCCTAAACATAACCCTGAGCCTAACCGTACATTGACCCTAACCCTAACCCTAACACTACCTTACCCCGTACTCTAACCCTAACCCTAACCCTAACCCTAACCGTACTCTAACCCTAACCCTAACCCTCACCCTAACCCTAACCCGTACCCTAACCCTAACCCTAAACCTAACCCTAACACTAACCCGTACTCTAACCCTAACCCTAACCCTAAACCTAACCGTACTCTAATGCTAACCCTAACCCTCACCCCAACACTAGCCCGTACTGTAACCCTAATTCGTACCATAGCCCGAACTCTAAGGCGTACCCTAACCCTAACCCTAACTCCAACCCTAATCCGAACACTAAACCTGACCCCAAACCTAACCCTAACCCGTACCCTAACCCTAACCCGTACCATAACCCTAACCCTAACCCATACCCTAAACTTAACCCTAACCCTAACGTGTACCCTAACCCTAACCCTAAACCTGACCCTAACCCTAACCCTAACCCGTACCCTAAGCCTAACCTATACCCTAACCCTAACCTTAAACCTAACCCTAAACCTAACCCGTACCCTAAACCTAACCCTAAACCTTGACCTAAACCGTACCCAACCCTATCCCGTAACCGAACCCTAAACCTAACCCATACCCAAACCCTAACATAACCCTAACTTGTACCCTAGCACTAACCCTAACCCTAACCGTAACGCTACCCGCCCCCTAAACCTAAACCTAACCCTAACCCTAAACATAATCCTTACCCATAACCTAACCATAACCCATACCCTAACCCTAACACCTAACCTTAACCGTAAACCTGACCCGTACCATAACCCTAAAACTAACCCGTACCCTAATCCCAACTCTAACCCTAACCCGTACCATAACCCTATCCCTAACCCTAAGCCTGACCCTAAACCTAACCCTAAACCTAACCCTAACCCTAACCCTAACCCTAACCCTAACCCTAACCCTAACTCTAAACCGCACCTAAACCTAACCCTAACCCATACCCTAACCCGTAACCTAAACCTATCCCTAACACTAAACTTAACCCGTCCGCTAACCCTATCCTGTACCATAAAACTAACCCTAACCCGTACCCTAAACCTAACTCTAACCCTAACCCTATCTGTACACTAACCCTAACCAAAACCCTAACATTAACACTAACCCTAACACGTACTCTAACCCTAACCCTAACCCTAAACCTAACCCTAACCCGGACTCTAACCCTAACCAACCCTAACACTAACCCTAACCATAACACTAACCCTAACATGTACTCTAACCCTATACCTCACCCTAACTCAAAACCTAACCCGTACTATAATCCTAAACCTAACCCTAACCCGTAGAGTAACCCTAATTCGTACCTTAACCCTAACCCTAACCCTAAACCTAACCCTAACCCTGACCCTAACCCTAACCCTAACCCGGTCCCTAACCCTAAAAAGTACCTTAACCCTAACCCTAAACCTAACCCGTAACCTAACCTAAACATAAGGCTAACCCATACCCAACCCTAAACCTAACACATACCCTAACCCTAACCCTAACCCGCACACTAAACCTAAACCTAACCCTAGACCTAACATGTAACTAACTCTACCCATAACCTAACCTTAACCCTAACCCATACCGTAACCCTAACACTAACCCAAACCCTAACTCTAACCCTAACCCTAACCCTAACCCGTACCGTAACCCTACCCGTAGCCTAACCCTAACTCTAACCCTAACCTAACCCTAACGCTAAACCTTACTCTAACTCGTACCCAAACGGTACACCTAACCCGTACCCTAACACTAACCCAAACCCGTACTCTAACCCTAATCCTAACCCTAACCCTATCCCGCACCCTAAACTTAACCCTAACCCTAACCCAAACCATAACCCTTAACCGTAACCTAACCCTAACCCATACCCTAAACCTAATCCTAACCTTAACCGTAACCCTAAACCATACCCTAACCCTAAAACTAACCCGTACCCTAAACCCAACCCTAAACCTTACCCGTACCCTAACACTAACCCTAACCCTAACCCTGACCCTAAACCTAACCCTAACCCTTCCACTAATCCTAACCCTAACCATAACCCACACCCTAACCCTAACCTGTAACCTAAACCTAACCCCATCCCGAATCCTAGCCCTAAACCTACCCCTAAGCCTAAACCGTACATTAACCCTAACACTAACCCTAACATTAACCTTACCCCGTACTCTAACACTAACCCTAACCCTAACCCTAAACCGTACCCTAACCCTAACCCTAACCTTAAACCTAACCTTAACCCGTACTCTAAACCTAACCCTAAATCTAACCCTAACTCTAACCGTACTCTAAACCTAAACCTAACCCTCACCCTAACCCTAAACCGTACTGTAACCCTAACACGTACCATAGCCCTAACCCTAACCCATACCCTGAACCTAACCCTAACTCGTACCCTAACCCTAACCCTAACCCTGACCCTAAACCTTACCCTAACCCGTAACTTAAACCTAAACCGTACCCTAATCCTAACCCTAAACATAACCCATACCCTAAACCTAACCCTAACTCGTACCCTAAACCTAACCCTAACCCGGACCATAACCATAACCCTAACCCGTACTCTAAGCCTAACCCATACCCTAACCCTAACCCTAAACCTAACCCTAACCCTAACCCATACCCTAAACCTAACCCTAATCCTTGACCTAACCCGTATTCAAACCTATCCCGTACCCTAACCCTAACCCTAACCCGTACCCAACCCTAACAGTAACCCTAACCCATACCCTCGTGCTAACCCTAACCCTAAACCTAAACCTAAAACTAACCGGTACACTAAACCTAAAACTAACCCTAACACTAACCATAACACTTACCCGTACCCTAACCCTAATCCATACCCTAACCCTAACCCTAACCTTAACTGTAACCCTGACCCGTACCCTAACCCTAACCTTAACCATACCCTAACCCTAACCCTAAACCTAACCCTCACCTATACCTAACCCTAACCCATACCCTATCCCTAACCGGTAACCTAAACCTAACCCTAACACTAAAATTAACCCGTACGCTAACTCTATCCCGTACCCTAAACCTAACCCTAAACCGTAAACTAATCCTAAACCTAAACCTAAGCCTAACCCGTTCATTATCCCCAACGCTAACCTTAACACTAACCGTACCCGTACTCTAACCCTAACCCTAACCCGAAGCCTAACCCATAGCCTAACATTTCCCTAAACCTTTCCCTAATCCTAACACTAACCCCACCCATCCTCTAACCCTAACCCTAACCCTAACCATCCACTAACCCTAACGCTAACCCCAACCCAAACCCTAACCCGTACTGTAAACCTAACCCATAACATAAACCTAACACTAACCCGTACCCTAACCCTAAACCTAACTCGTACCCTATCCCTAACCCTGACCCTAACACTAACCCTAACTCGTAACCTAAACCTAATCCGTACCCTAACCCTAACCCTAACGCTAACCCATACCCTAAACCTAACCCTAACCCTAACCCGTACACTAAACCTAACCCATACCCTAACCCTAAGCCTAAACCTAATCCTAACCCAAACCAGTACCATAAACCTAACCCTAACTCTAACCCGTACCCAAACCTAACTGTAACCCTAACCCATAACCTAGTGCTCACCCTAACCCTAAACCTAAGCCTAACCCGCACCCTCAACCTAAAACTAACCCTAACCCTAACCATAACCCTTACCCGTACCCTATCCCTAACCCATCCCCTAACACTAACCCTAACCTTAACCGTAACCCTAACCCGTACCCTAACCCTAAATCTAACCCATACCCTAACACCAACCCTAACCCTAACACCAACCCTAACCCTAACCCGTAAACTAACCCTAACCATAACCCTCGCCTAAACTAACGCTAACCTGTAACCTAAACCTAAACCTAACCCTAAACTTAACCCATACGCTAACCCTAACCCGTACCTTAAATCTAACCCATACCCTAATCCTAACCCTAAACCTAAACCTAACCCTATCCCATACCCTATACCTAATCCGAACCCTTGACCTAACCCATACCCAACCTTATCCCGTACCCTAACCCTAACCCTAACCCGTACCCAAAACCTAAGAGTAACCCTAACCCATACCCTAGCGCTAAACGTAACCCTAACCCTAAGCCTAACCCGAACCCTAAACCTAAACCTAACCCTAACCCTAAACATAACCCTTACCCGTACCCTAACCCTAACCCATACCCTAACCCTAACCCGCACCTAAACCTTACCCTAACCCGTACCCTAACCCTAACCCGTAACCTAAACCTAAACCTAACCCTAAACTTATCCCGTACACTAACTATCCCATACCCTAAACCTAACCCTAACCTGTACCCTAAACCTAACCCTAACCCAAACCCTATCCGTACACGAACCCTAACCCTAACCCTAACACTAACCCTATGCCATACTCTAACCCTAACCCTAAACCTAACACTAACTCTAACATGTACTCTAACCCTAACCCTAACCTTAAACGTAACCCTAACCCGTAATCTAACTCTAAACCGTACCCTAACACTAACCCTAACCCTAACACTATCCCAAACCCATACCCTAAGCCTAAACGTAACCCTAACCCATACCCAAACCCTAACCCTAACACGTACCCTAACCCTAAACCTAACCCTAACACTAACCCTAACCCGTACTCTAACCCTAACCCTAACCCTAACCCTTACTCTAACCCTAACCCTAACCCTAACACTAACCCTACCCCGTACTCTAACCCTAACCCTAATCCTAACCCTAACTCGTACCATAACCCTAGCCCTAACCCTAACCCTAACACTAACACTAACCCTAACCCGTACTCTATCACTAACCCTAACCGTATTCTAACACTAACCCTAACCCTCACCCTAACCGTAACACGTACTGTAACCCTAACCCATACCATAAACCTAACCCTAAACTTAACCGTAACCCTAACCCATACGCTAACCCTAAAACTAACCCGTAACCTAACCACAACCCTAACCCTAACCCGTACCCTAACCCTATCCCTAACGCTAACCCTGACCCTAAACCTAAACCTAACCCGTACCCTATCCCTAACCCTAACCCTAACCCTCACCTAAACCTAAACCTAACCCGTACCCTAACCCTAACCCGTTACCTAAAACTAACCCTAAACCTAAACTTAACCCCTACGCTAACCCTATCCCGTACCCTAAACCTAACCTAACCTGTACCCTAACCCTAACCCTATCCGCACTCTAACCCTAACCCTAACCCTAACCCTAACACTAACCCTAGCCCGTACTCTAACACTAACCCTAACCCTAAACGTAACCCTAACCAATAAGCTAACCCTAACCTGTACCCTAACACTAACCCTAACCCTAACACTATCCCTAACCCATACTCTAACCCTAAACCTAACCCTATCTCTAACCCAAACCCGTACTATAACCCTAACCCTTTCCCTAACCTTAAACCTCACCCTAACCCGTACTCTAAAAGTAACCGTAAACCTAACCCTAACTCTAACCGTACTCTAACCCTAAACCTAACCCTCACCCTAACCCTAAACCGTACTGTAACCCTAACACGTACCATAGCCCTAACCCTAACCCGTACACTGAACCTAACCCTAACTCGTTCCCTAACCCTAACCCTAACCCTGACCCTAAACCTTACCCTAACCCGTACCCTAAACCTAAACCGTACCCTAACCCTAACCCTAAACATAACCCATAGCCTAAACCTAACCCTAACTCGTACCCTAAACCTAACCCTAACCCGGACCCTAACCATAACCCTAACCCGTACTCTAAGCCTAACCCATACCCTAACCCTAACCCTAAACCTAACCCTAACCCTAACCCGTACCCTAAACCTAACCCTAATCCTTGACCTAACCCGTATTCAAACCTATCCCGTACCCTAACCCTAACCCGTACCCAACCCTAACAGTAACCCTAACCCATACCCTCACGCTAACCCTAAACCTAAACCTAACCCTAAAACTAACCCGTACCCTAAAACTAAAACTAACCCTAACACTAACCATAACCCTTACCCGTACCCTAACCCTAACCCATACCCTAACCCTAACCTTAACCTTAACTGTAACCCTGACCCGTACCCTAACCCTAACCCTAAACCGTACCCTAATCCTAACCCTAAACCTAACCCTCACCTAAACCTAGCCCTAACCCGTACCCTAACCCTAACTGGTAACCTAAACCTAACCCTAACACTAAAATTAACCCGTACGATAGCCCTATCCCGTACCCTAAACCTAACCCTAACCTGCTAACTAACCCTAATCCTAAACCTAAGCCTAACCCGTTCATTATCCCCAACCCTAACCCTAACACTAACCGTACCCGTACTCTAACCCTAACCCTAACCCGAAGCCTAACCCATACCCTAAACATTTCCCTAACCCTTTCCCTAATCCTAACACTAACCCAACCCGTCTTCTAACCCTAACCCTAACCCTAAACCTAACCGTCCACTAACCCTAACGCTAACCCTAACCCTAACCCGTTCTGTAAACCTAACCCATAACATAACCCTAACACTTACCCTTACCCTAACCCTAAACCTAACTGGTACCCTATCCCTAAACCTGACCCTAACACTAACCCTAACTCGTAACCTAAACCTAATCTGTACCCTAACCCTAACCCTAACGCTAACCCATACCGTAAACCTAACCCTAACCCTAACCCGTACCCTAAACCTAACCCATACCCTAACCCTAAGCCTAAACCTAATCCTAACCCTAACCAGTACCATAAACCTAACCCTAACCCTTGACCTAACCCGTACCCAACCCTATCTCGTACCCTAACCCTAACCCTAACCCGTACTCAACCCTAACTGTAACCCTAACCCATAACCTAGTGCTAACCTAACCTTAAACCTAAGCCTAACCCGCACGCTCAACCTAAAACTAACCCTAACCCTAACCATAACCCGTACCCATACCATATCCTTAACCCAAACCCTAACACTAACCCTAACCTTAACCGTAACCCTAACCCGTACCCTAACCCTAAAACTAACCCATACCCTAACACCTACCCTAACCCTAACACCAACCCTAACCCTAACCCGTACCCTAACCCTAACCCTAACCATAACCCTCACCTAAACTAACCCTAACCTGTACCCTAACCCTAACCCATAACCTAAACCTAATCCTACCCCTAAACTAAACCCATACGCTAACCCTAACCCGTACCTTAAACCTAACCCATACCCTAATCCTAACCCTAAACCTAAACTTAACCCTATCCCGTACCCTATACCTAATCAGAACCCTTGACCTAACCCGTACCCAACCTTATCCCATTCCCTAACCCTAACCCAAACCCGTAACCAAAACCTAAGAGTAACCCTAACCCATACCCTAGCGCTAAATGTAACCCTAACCCTAAGCCTAACCCGAAACCTAAACCTAAACCTAACCCTAACCCTAAACATAACCCTTACCCATACCCTAACCCTAACCCATACCCTAACCCGAACCCACACCTAAACCGTACCCTAACCCTTACCCTAACCCTAACCCGTAACCTAAACCTAAATCTAACCCTAAACTTATCCCGTACACTAACTCTATCCCGTACCCTAAACCTAACCCTAACCTGTACCCTAAACCTAACCCTAACCCAAACCCTATCCGTACACTAACCCTAAACCTAACCCTAACACTAACCCTATGCCATACTCTAACCCTAACCCTAACCCTAACCCTAACCCTAACATGTACTCTAACCCTAACCCTAACCCTAAACGTAACCCTAACCTGTAATCTAACCCTAACCCGTACCCTAACACTAACCCTAACCCTAACACTATCCCTAACCCGTACCCTAAGCCTAAACGTAACCCTAACCCATACCCAAACCCTAACCCTAACACGTAACCTAACCCGAAACCTAACTCTAACACTAACCCTAACCCGTACTCTAACCCTAACCCTAACCCTAACCCTAACCCGTACTCTAACCCTAATCCTAACCCAAACACTAACCCTACCCCGTACTCTAACACTAACCCTAATCCTAACCCTAACTCATACCATAACCCTAACCCTAACCCTAACCCTAACACTAACACTAACCCTAACCCGTACTCTATCCCTAACCCTAACCGTATTCTAACCCTAACCCTAACCCTCACCCTAAACCTAACACGTACTGTAAACCTAACCCATACCATAACCCTAACCCTAAACTTAACCGTAACCCTAACCCATACGCTAACCCTAAAACTAACCCGTAACCTAACCACAACCCTAATCCTAACCCGTACCCTAACCCTATCCCTAACGCTAACCCTGACCCTAAAACTAAACCTAACCTGTACCCTATCCCTAACCCTAACCCTAACCCTCACCTAAACCTAACCCGTACCCTAACCCTAACCCGTTACCTAAAACTAACCCTAAACCTAAACTTAACCCCTACGCTAACCCTATCCCGTACCCTAAACCTAACCCTAACCTGTACCCTAAACCTAACCCTAACCCTATCCGCTCTCTAACCCTAATCCTAACCCTAACCCTAACACTAACCCTAGCCCGTACTCTAACACTAACCCTAACCCTAAACGTAACCCTAACCAATAAGCTAACCCTAACCTGTACCCTAACACTAACCCTAACCCTAACACTATCCCTAACCCATACTCTAACCCTAAACCTAACGCTATCTCTAACCCAAACCAGTACTATAACCCTAAACGTAACCCTAACCTTAAACCTAATCCTAACCCGTACTCTAACCCTATCCCTTAGCCTAACACTAACTCTAACCCTAACCCCTAAACCTAACCCTAACCCTTACCTTACCCGTAACCAAACGGTAAACCTAACCCGTACCATAACACTAACCCAAACCCGTACTCTAACCCTAACCCTAACCCTAACCCTAACCCTAACACCAAACCTCACTCTAAAATTAACCCTAACACTATCGCTAACCATAACCCTTAACCGTACCCTAAACCTAACCCTAACTCATACCCTAACCCTAACCTTGACCCTAACCCTAACCCGTACAATAACCCTAACCCGTACCCTAACCCTAACCCTAACCCTAACCCTATCCGTAACCCTAACACGTACCCTAAACCTAACCCTAACCCTTGTCCTAACCCGTACCCAAACCTATCACGTACCCTAACCCTAACCCTAACCCATATCCAAACACTATGAGTAACCCTAACCCATACACTAGCGCTAACCCTAACCCTAACCCTAACCCTAAATCTAACCGCACCCTAAAACTAAACCTAACCGTAACCCTAACCATAACCCTTACCCGCACCCTAACCCTAACCCATAACCTAACACTAACCCTAACCTTAACCATAACCCTAAACCATATCCTAACCCTAAATCTAACCCGTAATGTAACCCAAAAACCTAACCCTAAACCGTACCATAACACTATCCCTAATCCTAACCCTGACCCTAAACCTAACCCTAACCCATACCTTAACCCTAACCCGCACCTAAACCTAACCTTAACCCGTACCCTAACCCTAAACGGTAACCTAAACCTAAACCTAACCCTAAACTTATCCCATACACTAACCCTATCCCGTACCCTAAACCTAACCTAAACCTGTACCCTAACCCTAACCCTAACCCTAACCCTATCCGTACACTATCCCTAACCCTAACCCTAACACTAACCCTAACCCATATTCTAAACCTAACCCTAACCCTAAACCTAACCCTAACCCGTACTCTAACCCTAACCCGTACCCTAACAATGACCCGTACCCTAACCCTAAACATAACCCGTACCCTAAACCTAAACGTAACCCTTGACCTATACTGTACCCAAACCTAATTCGTAACCTAACCCTAACCCTAACCCGTACCCAAACCCTAACAGTAACCCTAACCATACCCTAGCGCTAACCCAAACCCTAACCCTAAGCCTAACCCGCACCCTAAACCTAAACCTAACCATAACCCTAACCATAATCCTTACCCGTACCCTAAACCTAACCCATAACCTAACACTAACCCTAACATTAACAGTAACCCTAACCTGTACCATAACCCTAAAAATAACCAGTACCGTAACCCCAACCCTAACCCTAACCCGTACCATAACCCTATCCCTAATCCTAACCCGTACCCAAACCCTAAACATAACACATACCCTAACCCTAACACTAACCCTAAACCTTACCCGAACCCGTAACCAAACGGTAAACCTAACCCGTATCCTAACACTAACCCAAACCCGTACTCTAACCCTAACCCTAACCCTAACCATAACCCACACCCTAAACTTAACCCTAACCCTAACCCAAAACATAACCCTTAACCATAACCTAACCATAACCCATACCCTAACCCTAACCCTAAACTTAACCGTAACCCTAACCCATACCCTAACCCCAAAACTAACCCGTACCCTAACCCCAAAGCTAACCCTAACCCGTACCCTAACACTAACCCTAAATCTAACCCTGACACTAAACCTAACCCTAACCCTTACAAAATCCTAACACTAACACTAACCCTCACCCAAAGTCTAACCCTAACCCGAACCCTAACCATAACCCGTGACCTAAACCTAACCATAACCCTAAACTTAACATGTACGCTAACCCTATCCTGTATCCGAAACTTACCCCTAACCCGTATCCTAACCCTAAACCTAACCCTAAGCCTAAACCGTACATTAAACCCAAACCTAACCCTAACAATAACCCTACCCCGTACACTAACCCTAACCCTAACCCTAACCCTAAACCGTACACTAACCCTAACCCTATCACCAAACCTAACACTAATCCTACCCGTGCTCTAACCCTCAACTTAACCCTAACCCTAACCCGTACCCTAATCCTAACCCTAACACTAACCCTAACACTAACCCTAACCCGTACTCTAACCCTAACCCAAACCCTAACCCTAATCGTACTCTAACCCTAACCCTAACCCTCAACCTAACCCTAACCTGTACTGTAACCCTAACCGGTACCATAACCCTAACCCTAACCCGTACGCTAACCCTAACCCTAACCCTATACGTACACTAACCCTAAACCTAACCCTAACACTAACCCTAACCCGTACTCTAACCCCAACCCTAACCCTAAACCTAACCCTAACCCGTACTCTAACCCTATCCCGTAACCTAACACTAACCCTTACCTTAACCCTAAAACTAACCCGTACCCTAACCCTGAACGTCACTCTAACCCGTCCCCAAACCCTAACCCTAACACGTACCCTAACCCTAACCCTAACCCTACACTATCCCTAACCCATACCCAAACGGTAAAACTAACCCATACCCTAACACTAACCCAAACCCGTACTCTAACCCTAACCCAAACCCTAACACTAGCCCTACCCCGTACTCTAACCCTAACCCTAACCCTAACCCGTACCCTAACCCGTACCCTAACCCTAAACCTAACCCTAACACTAACCCTAACCGTTACTCTAACCCTAACCCTAACCCTAACAATAACCCTACCCCATACTCTAACACTAACCCTAACCCTAACCCTAACCCGTACCCTAACCCTAACCCTAACCCTAACCCTAACACAAACCCTAACCCGTACTCTAACCCTAACCCTAACCCTAAGCATATTCTAACCCTAACCCTAACCCTCACCCTAATTGTATCCCGTACTGTAACCCTAACCCGTACCATAACCCTAAGCCAAACCCGTACCCTAACCCTAAACGTAACCCTAACCCTAACCCTAACACTAACGCTAACACGTACTCTAACCCTAACCCGAACCCTAACCGTACTCTAACCTTAAACCTAACCCTCACCCTAACCCTAACCCGTACTGTAACCCTAACCCGTACCATAACCCTAACCCTAACCCGTACCCTAACCCTAACCATGACCATAACCCTAACCCTAACCGGTAACCTAAACCTAACCCGTACTTTTAACCTAACCCTAACCCTAACCCGTACCTTAAACCTAACCCTAAACCTAACTCGTACCCTAAACCTACCCTAACCCTGAACCTAACCCTAACCGTAACCCATACACTAAGCCTAACCCATACCCTAACCCTAAACCTAAACCTAACCCTAAACCTAACCTGAAACCTAAACGTACACCTAACCCTCTACCTAACCCGTACCCAAACTTATCCCGTACCCTAACCCTAACCCTAACCCGTACGCAAAACCTAACAGTAACCCTAGCCCATACCTAGCACTAACACTAACCCTAAACCTAACCCGGACCCTAAACCTAACCCTAACCCTGACCCTAAAACTAACCCTATCTCATACCCTAACCCTAAACCGTACATGAACCCTAACCCTAAACCTAACCCATACCCTAACGCTAAACGTAACCCTAGCCCGTACCCAAACCGTAACCCGAACCTTAACCCTAACCCTAACCGATAACCTAACCCCACCAGTAGCCTAATCCTAACTCTAACCCTAACTCCTAAACCTAAGCCTAACCGTTACCCTTACCCGAACCCGTACCCAAACGGTAATCCTAACCCATACCCTGACACTAACCCAAACCCGTACTCTAACCCTAATCATAACCCTAACCCTAACCCTAACCCGCACCCTACACTTAACCCTAAACCTAACCCAAACCATAACCCTTAACCGTAACCTAACCCTAACCCATAACCTAACCCTAACCCTAACTTTAACCATAACCCCAATCCGTACCCAAACCCTAAAACTAACCCATACCCTAACCCCTAACCTAACACTAACCCGTACCCTAACACTAAACCTAACCCTAACCCTGACACTAAATCTAACCCTAACCCTTACACTAACCGTAACCCTAACCTAACCCGCACCCTAAACCTAACGCTAACCCATACCCTAACCCTAAACCGTAACCTAAACCGAACCCTAACACTAAACTTAACCCGTTCGCTAACCCTATCCCAGACCCTAAAGCTAACCCTAACCCGTATCCTAACCCTAACCTAACCCTAAGCCTAACCCGTACATTAACCCTTACCCTAACCCTAACACTAATCCTACCCCGTCCTCTAAACCTAAACCTAACCCTAACCCAAACCCGTACACTTAACCTATCCCTAACCCTAACTCGTACCCTAACCCTAACCCTAAACCTGACCCTAAACCTAAGCCTAACCCGTACCCGAAAACTAACCCATACACTAACACTAACCATAAACCTAACCCTAACCCTAACCCGTACCCTTAATCTAAACCTAACACTTGACCTAACCCGTACACAAACGGTAAAACTAACCCATACCCTAATAATAACACAAACCCGTACTCTAACCCTAACCCTTACCCTAACACTAACCCTAACCGTATTCTAACCCTAACCCTAACTCTAACCCTAACCTGTACCCTAAACCTAAACCTAACCCTAACACTATCCCTACCCCGTATTCTAACCCTAACCCAAACCCTAACCCTAACCCGTACCCATACCCTAACCCTAACCCTAACACTAACCCTAACCCGTACTCTAACCCTAACCCTTACCCTAACTGTACTCTAACCCTAACACTAACCCTCACCCTAACCCTATCCCATACCCTAAACCTAACCCATACCCTAACCCTAAACCTAAACCTAACCTGTACCCTAAACCTAACCATAACCCGTACCCTAACCCTAATCCTAACCCGTACCCTAAGCCTAACCCATAACCTAACCTTAACCCTAATCCTAACCCTAACCCTAACCGGTACCTAAACCTAATCCCAACCCTATCCCTAACCCGTACTCTAACCCTAACCCAAACCCTAACCCTAACCCTAACACTTACCCTAAACCGTAATCTAACTCTAACCCTAACCCTAACACTATCCCTTCCCCGTACTCTAACCCTAACCCAAACCCTAACCCTAACCGGTACCATAACCCTAACCCGAACCCTATCCCTTATCCTAACACTAACCCTAACCCTAACCCTAACCCTAACCGTACTCTAAACCTAAACCTAACCCTCACCCTAACCCTAACGTGTACTGTAACCCTAACGCGTATCATAACCCTAACCCTAACCCTAAACTTAACCGTAACCCTGACCCATATCCTAACCCTTAAACTAACCCGTACCCTAACCCCAACCCTAACCCTAACCCGTACCCTAACCCTATCCCTAACGCTAACCCTGACCCTAAACCTAACCCTAACCCGTACCCTCACCCTAACCCTAACACTCATCTAAACCTAACCCTAACCCGTACCCTAAGCCTAACCCGTAACCTAAACCTAACTCCCTAACCCTAAACTTAACCCGTATGCTAACCATATTCCATACCCTAAACCTAACCCTAACCCGTACCCTCACCCTAACCCTAACCCTAACCCTATCCGTACTCTAACCCTAAACCTAACCCTAACCCTAACACTAACCCTAACCCGTACTCTAAACCTAACCCTAACCCTAAATGTAACCCTAACCCGTACTCTAACCCTAACCCGTACCCTAACACTAACCCTAACCCTAACACTATCCTTAACCCGTACTCTAACCCAAAACTTAACCCTAACTTTAACCCTAACCTGTACTATAACCCTAAACCTAACCCTAACCCTAAACCTAACACTAACCCATACTCTAACCCTAACCCGTAGCCTAACACTAACTCTTACCCTGACTCCTAACCCTAACCCTAACCCTAACCCTTACCCTAACCCCGTACCCAAACAGTAAACCTAACCCGTACCCTAACACAAACCCAAACCCGTACTCTAACCTTAACCCTAACCCTAACCCTAAACCGCACCCTAAACTTAACCCTAACACTAACCCTAACCATAACCCTTAACCGTACCTAACCTTAACTCTAACTCGTACCCTAACCCTAACACTGACCCTAACCGTAACCCTAACCATAACCCTTACCCGTACACTAAACCGAACCCATAACCTAACACTAAACCTAACCTTAACCGTAACCTTAACCCGTAACCTAACCCTAAAACTAACCCGTACTGTAACCCCAACCCTAACCCTAACCCGAACCATAACCCTCTCCCTAATCCTAACCCTGACCCTAAACCTAAACCTAACCCGTACCCTAACCCTAACCCGCACCTAAACCTAACACTAACCCGTACCCTAACCCTAAACCGTAACCTAACCTAAACCTAACCCTAAACTTATGCCGTACACTAACCCTATCCCGTACCCTAAACCTAACCCTAACCCTAACTCGTTCCCTAACCCTAAACCTAACCCTGACCCTAACCCTAACCCTAACCCGTACCCTAAACCTAACCATACCCTAACGCTAACCATAAACCTAACCCTAACCATATCTCGTACCCTAAAACTAACCCTAACCCTTGTCCTAACCCATATCCAACCCTATCCCGTACCCTAACTCTAACACTAACCCGTACCCAAACCCTAAGAGTAACCCTAACCCATACCCTAGCGCTAACTCAAACCCCAACCCAAAGCCGAACCCGCACCCTAATCCTAAACCTAACCGTAAACCTAACCATAACCCTTACCCAAACCCTAACACTAACCCATAACATAACACTAACCCTAACCTTAACCATAACCCTAACCCGTAACCTAACCCTAAAACTAACCCGTACCATAACCCCAACCCTAACCCTAATCCGTACCATAACCCCATCCCTAAACCTAACCCTGACCCTAAACCTAACCCTAACCTGTACGCTAAGCCTAACCCTCACCTAAAACTAACCCTAAAACGTACCCTAACCCTAACCTGTAATCTAACCTAAACCTAACCCTAAAATTATCCCGTACACTAACCCTATCCCGTACCCAAAACCTAACCCTAACCTGTACCCTAAACCTAACCCTAACCCGTACCCTAACCCTAACCTGTAACCTAAACCTAACCCTAACTCTAAACTTAACCTGAACACTAAACCTATTCCGTACCCTAAACCTAACCCTAACCCGTACACTAACCCTAACCCTACCCTAACAATATCCGTACACTAACCCTAACACTAACCCTAACCCGTACTCTAACACTAAACCTAACCCTAAACCTAACCCTTACAGGTACTCTAACCCTAACCCGCACCCTAACACTAACCCTTACCCTAACCCTAAACCTAAACGGTACCTTAACCCTAAACGTAACCCTAACCCATACCCAAACCCTAACCCTAACCCTAACCCTAACCCGCACATTAAACCTAACACTAACCCTAGACCTAACACGTACACTAACCCTATCCCATACACTAACCTTAACCCTAACCCGTACCGTGTCCCTAACAAAACCCTAACCCTAACCCTAACCCGTACCCTAACCCTAACCAAACCTTAACCCTAACCCTAACCCGTACCCTAACCCTACCCGTAGCCTATTCCTAACTCTAACCCTAATCCCTAACCCTAAGCCTAACCGTAACCCGTACCCGAACCCGTACCCAAACGGTAAACCTAACCCGTACCGGAACACTAACCCAAATCCGTACTCTAACCCTAACCGTAACCCTAACCCTAACCCGCACCCAAAACTTAACCCTAAACCTAACCCAAAACATAACCCTTAACCATAACCTAACCCTAACACATAAACTAACCCTAACCCTAACCTTAACCGTAACCCTAACCCGTACTCTAACCCTAAAACTAACCCGTACCCTAACCCCAACCCTAACCCTAACCCATACCATAATCCTATCCCTAACCCTAACCCTGAACCTAAACCTAACCCAAACCCGTACTCTAACCCTAACCCTAACCCTAACACTAAACCTACCCGTACTCTAACACTAACCCTAACCCTAACCCTTACCCGTACCCTAACCCTAACCCTAACCCTAAAACTAACCCTAACCCGTACTCTAACCCTAACCCTACCCCGTACTCTAACACTAACCCTAATCCTAACCCTAACTCGTACCGTAACCCTAACCCTGACCCTAACCCTAACACTAACCCTAACCTGTACTCTATCCCTAACCCTAACCGTATTCTAACCCTAAACCTAACCCTCACCCTAACCCTAACCCGTACTGTAACCCTAACCCATACCATAACCCTAAACCTAACCCGTACCCTAACCCTAACCCTAATTCATACCCTAACCCTAATCCTAACCCTGACCCAAACCCTAACCCTAACCCGTATCCTTAACCTAACCCATACCCTAACCCTAAACCTAACCCTAACCCGTGCTCTAACCCTATCCTGTACACTAACACTAACCCTAATCCTAAACCTTGACCTAACCCGTAACCTAACCCTAAACCTAACCCGTACCCAAACCCTAACAGAAACCCTAAAACATACCCTAACGCTAACACTAACCCTAACCCTAACTCTGACCATTACCCGTACCCTAACCCTAACCCAAACCCTAACCCTAACCCTAAACTTAACCGTAACCCTGACCAGTACCCTAAACCTAAAATTAACCGGTACCCTAAACCCAACCCTAACCCTAACCCATACCCTAACCCTGACCCTAACCCTAACCCTAACCCACACCTAAACCTAACCGTAACCCGTAACCTAACCCTAAACCTAACCCTAAACTTAACCCGTACACTAACCCTATCCCGTACAATTAACCTAACCCTAACCCGTAAACTAACCCTAAACCTAACCCTAAGCCTAATCCGTACATTAACCCTAACCCTGACACTAACACTAACCCTACCCCGTACTCTAACCCTAACCCTAACTCTAACCCTAACCTGTACCCTAATCCTAACCCTAACCCTAACACTAACCCTACCCCGTACTCTAACCCTAACAAAAACCCTAAACCTAACCCATATCCTAAACCTAACCATAACCGTAAACCTAACACTAACCCTAACCCGTACTCTAACACTAACCCTAACCCTAACCCTAACCCTAAACCGTACCCTAACCCTAACCCTAACCCTAAAACTAACCCTAACCCGTACTCTAACCCTAACCCTAACACTAACACTAACCCTACCCCATACTCTAACACTAACCCTAATCCTAACCCTAACTCACCCCTAACCCTAACCCTAACCCTAACACTAAACCTAACCTGTACTCTATCCCTAACCCTAACCGATTCTAACCCTAACCCTAACCCTCACCCTAACCCTAACACGTACTGTAACCCTAACCATACCATAACCCTAAACCTAACCCGTACCATAACCCTAACCCTAATTCGTACCCTAACCCTAACCCTCACCCTGACCCTAACCCTAACCCTATCCCGTATCCTAAACCTAACCCATACCCTAACCCTAACCCTAAACTTAACCATAACCCTGACCAGTACCCTAAACCTAAAATTAAGCCGGACCCTAACTCCAACCCTAACCCTAACCCGTACCCTAACCCTAACCCGTACCCTAACCCTAACCCTAACCCTAACCCACACCTAAACCTAAACTTAACCCGTACACTAACCCTATCCAGTACCGTTTACCAAACCCTATCTCGTAACCTTACCCTAAACCTAACCCCAACCTTAACACTAGCCCTTACCCTAACCCTATCCCTAACGCTAACCCTGACCCTAAACCTAACCCTAAACTGTACCCTAACCCTAACCCTAACCCTCACCTAAACCTAACCCTAACCCGTACCCTAACCCTATCCCGTAACCTAAACCTAAACCTAAACCTAAACTTAACCCATACGCTTACCCTAACCCGTACCCTAACTCCAACCCTAACCCTAATTCGTACCCTAACACTAACCCTAAATCTAACCCTGACCCTAAACCTAACCCTAACCCTTACACTAATCCTAACACTAACCCTAACCCGCACCCAAAATCTAACCCTAACCCGAACCCTAACCCGATCCCGTGACCTAAACTTAACCATAACGCTAAACTTAACCTATACGCTAACCATAAACTGTACCCGAAACCTACCCCTAACCCGTATCGTAACGCTAAACCTAAACCTAAGCCTAAACCGTACATTAAACCCAAACCTAACCCTAACACTAACCCTACCACGTACTCTAACCCTAACCCTAACCCGTACACTAACCCTAACCCTAACCCTAACACTAACACTAATCCTACCCGTACTCTAACCCTAAACCTAACCCTAACCCTAACCCGTACCCTAACCCTAACCCTAACACTAACCCAAACCCGTACTCTAACCCTAAACCTAACCCTAACCCTAACCCTAACCCTAATCGTACTCTAACCCTAACCCTAACCCTCAACCTAAACCTAACTTGTATTGTAACCCTAACCAGTACCATAATCCTAACCCTAACCTGTACCCTAAACCTAACCCTAACCCTATCCGTACACTATCCCTAACCCACACCCTAACACTAACCCTAACCCGTACTCTAACCCCAACCCTAACCCTAAAACTAACCCTAACCCGTACTCTAACCCTATCCCGTAACCTAACACTAACACTTACCCTAACCATAAAACTAACTAGTACCCTAACCCTGAACGTAACTCTAACCCGTCCCCAAACCTTAACCCTAACACGTACCTTAACCCTGACCCTAACCCTAAGACTATCCCTAACCCGTACCCAAACGGTAAAACTAACCCGTACCCTAACACTAACCCAAACCCGTACTCTACCCCTATCCCTTACCCTAACACTAACCCTTCCCCGTACTCTAACCAAAAACGTAACCCTAACCCGTACCCTAACCCTAACCCTAACCCGTACTCTAACCCTACCACAAACCCTAACACTAACCCTACCCCGTACTCTAACACTAACCCTAAACCTAACCATAACCCGTACCCTAACCTAACCCTAACCCTAACCCTAACACTAACCCAAACTTGTACTCTAACCCTAACCCTAACCCTAAACGTATTCCAACCCTAACCCTAACCATAACCCGTAGTGTAACCCTAACCCGTACCATAACCCTAACCCTAACCCGTACCCTAACCCTAAACCTAACCCTAACCCTAACCCTAACACTAACGCTAACATGTACTCTAACCTTAACCCGAATCCTAACCATACTCTAACCCTAACCCTAACCCTACCCTAACCCTAACCCGTACTGTAACCCTAACCCGTACCATAACCCTAACCCTAACCCGTACCCTAAACCTAAACCTAACACTTGACCTAACCCGTACCCAAACGGTAAAACTAACCCGTACCCTAACACTAACCCAAACCCGTACTTTAACCCTAACCCTTACCCTAACACTAACCCTAACCCTAACACTATCCCTACCCCGTACTCTAACCCTAACCCAAACCCTAACCCTAACCCGTACTCATACCCTAACACTAACCCTAACCCATACTCTAACCCTAAAACTTACCCAAACCGTACTCTAACCCAAACACTAACGCTCACCCTAACCATATACCATACCCTAAACCTAACCCAAACCCTAACCCTAAACCTAACCCTAACCTGTACCCTAAACCTAACCCTAACCCGTACCCTAACCCTAATCCTAACCCGTACCCTAAGCCTAACCCATACCCTAAACCTAACCCTAATCCTAAACCTAACCCAAACCGGTATCTAAACCTAACCCCAACCCTATCCCTAACCTGTACTCTAACCCTAACCCAAAACCTAACCCGTACCCGTACCCGTACCCTAACCCTAACCCTAACCCTAACACTTACCCTAACCTGTACTCTAAACCTAACACTAACCCTAACACTATCCATACCCCGTACTCCAACCCTAACCCAAACCCTAACCCTAACCCGTACCATAACCCTAACCCGAACCCTAACCCTTACCCTAACACTAACCCTAACCCTAACCCTAACCCTAACCGTACTCTAAACCTAAACCTAACCCTCACCCTAACCCTAACGCATACTGTAACCCTAACCCGTACCATAACCTTAACCCTAACCCTAAACTTAACCATAACCCTGACCCGTATCCTAACCCTAAAACTAACCCGTACCCTAACACCAACCCTAACCCTAACCCGTACCCTAACCCTATCCCTAACGCTAACCCTGACCCTAAACCTAACCCTAACCCTAACCCGTACCCTAACCCTAACCCTAACCCTCACCTAAACCTAACCCTAACCCGTACTCTAAGCCTAAACCGTAACCTAAACCTAACCCTAACCCTAAACTTAACCCGTATGCTAACCCTATCCTGTACCCTAAACCTAACCCTAACCCGTACCCTAACCCTAACCCTAACCCTATCCGTACTCTAAACCTAAACCTAACCCTAACCCTAATACTAACCCTAACCCGTACTCTAACCCTAACCCTAACACTAAACGTAACCCTAACCCGTACTCTGACCCTAACCCATACCCTAACACTAACCCTAACCCTAACACTATCGCTAACCCGTACTCTTACCCAAAACCTAAACCTAACTATAACCCTAACCCGTACTATAACCCTAAACCTAACCCTAACCCTAAACCTAACACTAAACCATACTCTAACCCTAAATCGTAGCCTAACACTAACTCTTACCCTAACACCTAACCCTAACCTTCTCCCTAACCATTACCCTAACCCGTACCCAAACGTTAAACCTAACCCGTACACTAACACTAACCCAAACCCATACGCTAACCCTAACCCTGACTCTAACCCTAACCCTAAACCGCACCCTAAACTTAACCCTAACACTAACCCTAACCATAACCCTTAACCGTACCTAAACCTAACCCTAACTCATACCCTAACCCTAACACTGACCCTAACGGTAACCCTAACCATAACCCTTACCCGTACCCTAACCCTAACCCATAACCTAACACTAACCCTAACCTTAACCGTAACCTTAACCCGTACCCTAAACCTAAAATTAACCCCTACTGTAACCCCAACCCTAACCCTAACCCGTACCATAACCCTATCCCTAATCATAACCCTAACCCTAAACCTAACCCTAACCCGTACCCTAACCCTAACCCGCACCTAAACCTAACACTAACCTGTACCCTAACCCTAAACCGTAACCTAAACCTAAACCTAACCCTAAACTTATCCCGTACGCTAACCCTATCCCTCACCATAAACCTAACCCTAACCCGTATGTTAACCCTAAACCTAACCCTTAGCCTAACCTGTACAATAACCCTAACATTAACACTAACCCTAACCCTAACAATATCCCTAACCCATACTCTAACCCTAACACTAACCTTAACCATACTCTAACCCTAACCCTAACACTCACCCTAACCCTAACCCGCTGTAACCCTAACCCGTACCATAACCAAACACTAACCCGTACCCTAACCCTAAACCTAACTCGTACCCTAACCCTAACCCTAACCCTGACCCTAAACCTAACCCTAACCTGTACCCTAACCTAACCTGTACTTTAACCCTAACCCTAACCCTAACCCCTACACTAAACCTAACCCTAACACTAACTCGTACCCTAAACCTAACCCAAAAACTGACCCTAAACCTAACACTAACCCGTACCCTATGCATAACCCATAACCTAACCCTAAACCTAAACCTAAGCCTAACCCTAACCCGTACCCTAAACCTAACCCTAACCCTTGACCTAATCCGTACCCAAACCTATCCCATACCCTAACCCGAACCCTAACCCGTACCCAAACCCTAACAGTAACCCTAACCCATAGCCTAGTGCTAACCCTAATCCTAACCCTAACACTATCCCGGACCCAAAACCTAACCCTAACCCTGACCCTAACACTAACCCTATCCCGTACCCTAACCCTAAACCGTACCTGAACACTAACACTAAACCTAACCCATACCCTAAACCTAAACGTAACCCTAGCCCGAACCCAAACCCTAACCCTAACCCTAACCCGCACATTAAACCTAACCCTAACCCTAGACCTAACACGTAAACTAACCCTATCCCATACCCTAAACTTAACCCTAACCCGTACCGTGTCCTAACACTAACCCTAACCCTAACCCTAACCCGTACACTAACCCTAACCAAAACTTAACCCTAAACCTAACCCGTACCCTAACCCTACCCGTAGCCTATTCCTAACTCTAACCCTAACCCCTAACCCTAAGCCTAACCGTAACCCGTACCCGAACCCGTACCCAAAAGGTAAACCTAACCCGTACCAGAACACTAACCCAAATCCGTACTCTAAACCTAACCGAAACCTTAACCCTAACCCTAACCCTAACCCGCACCCTAAACTTAACCCTAACCCTAACCCAAACCATAACCCTTAACCGTAACCTAACCCTAACACATAACCTAACCTTAACCCTAACCTTAACCATAACCCTAATCCGTAAGCTAACCCTAAAACTAACCCGGACCCTAACCCCAACCCTAACCCTAACAAGTACACTAACACTAACCCTATCCCTAACCCTAACCCTAAACCTAACCCAAACCTTACACTAACCCTAACCCTAACCCAACCCGCACCCTAAACCTAACCCTAACCCGTACCCTAACCCTAACCCGTAACCTAAACCGAACCCTAACCCTAAAATTAAACCGTTCGTTAACCCTATCCCATACCCTAAACCTATTCCTAACCCACATCTTTACCCTAACCTAACCCTAAGCCTAAACCGTAGTTTAAACCCAACCCTAACCCTAACACTAACCCTACCCGTACTCTAACCCTAACCCTAACCCTAACCCGTACCCTAAACCTAACCCTAACCTTAACTCGTACACTATCCCTAACAGTAAACCTGACCCTAAACCTAACCCTAACCCGTACCCTAAACCTAACCCATACCCTAAACCTAACCCTAAACCTAACCCTAACCCTAACCCATACCCTAAACCTAACCCTAACCCTTGACCTAACCCGTACCCAACCCTATCCCGTACCCTAACCCTAACCCTAACCCGTACCCAAAACCTAACAGTAACCCTAACACATACCTTAGTGCTAAGCCTAACCCTAACCCTAAGCCTAACCCGCACCCTAAACCTAAACCTAACCCTAACCCTAACCATAACCCTTACCCGTACCCTAACCCTAAACCATACACTAACAATAACCCTAACTTTAACCATAACCCTAACCCGTACCCTAACCCTAAAACTAACCCGTACCCTAACCCCAACCCTAACCCTAAACCATACCATAATCCTATCCCTAACCCTAACCCTGACCCTAAACCTAACCCTAACCCGTACCCTAACCCTAACCCGCACCTAAACTTAACCTTAACCGGTACCCTAACTCTAACCCATAACCTAAACCTAACCCTAACCCTAAACTTAACCCATACACTAACCCTATCCTGTACCCAAAACCTAACCCTAACCTGTACCCTAACCCTAACCCTAACCCTAACCCTAACCCTATCCGTACCTAACCCTAACCCTAAACCTAACACTAATCCTAACCAGTACTCTAACCATAACCATAACCCGAAACATAACCCTAACCCGTGTTCTAAACCTATCCCGTACCCTAACATTAACTCTTACCCTAACCGTAAACCTAACCCGTACCCTAACCCTAAACGTAACCCTAACACCTACCCAAACCCTAACCCTAACACGTACCCTAACCCTAACCCTAACCCTTACCCTAACCCGTACCCAAATGGTAAAACTAACCTGTACCCTAAAACTAACCCTAACCAGTACTCTAACCCTAACCCTAACCCTAACACTAACCCTACCCCGTACTCTAACACTAACCCTAATCCTAACCCTAACTCGTACCCTAACCCTAACCCTCACCGTAACCCTAACACTAACCCTAACCCATACTCTATCCCTAACCCTAACCGTATTCTAACCCTAAACCTAACCCTCACCCTAACCCTAACCCGTACTGTAACCCTAACCCATACCATAACCTTAAACCTAACCCGTACCCTAACCCTAACCCTAATTCTTACCCTAACCCTAACCCTAACCCTGACCCAAACCCTAACCCTAACCCGTATCCTAAAACTATACAATACCCACACCCTAAACCTAACCCTAACCCGTGCTCTAAACCTATCCCGTACACTAACACTAACCCTAATCCTAAACCTTGACCTAACTCGTAACATAATCCTAAACCTAACCCGTACCCAAACCCTAACAGTAACCCTAAACCATACCCTAACGCTAACACTAACCCTAACCCTAACTCTAACCATTACCCGTACCCTAACCCTAACCCATTCCCTAACCCTAACCCTAAACTTAACCGTAGCCCTGACCAGTACACTAAACCTAAAATTAACCCATACCCAAACCCTAACCCGTACCCTAACCCTAACCCTAACCCTAACCCACACCTAAACCTAACCCTAACCCGTAACCTAAGACTAAACCTAACCCTAAACTTGACCCGTACGCTAACCCTATCCCATACAATTAACCTAAACTTAACCCATAAACTAACCCTAAACCTAACCCTAACCTAACCGGTACATTAACCCTAACCCTGACACTAACACTAACCCTACCCCGTACTCTAACCCTAACCCTAACTCTAACACAAACCCGTACCCTAACCCTAACCCTAACCCTAACACTAACCCTACCCCGTACTCTAACCCTAACAAAAACCCTAACCCTAACCCATACCCTAAACCTAACCCTAACCCTAACACTAACACTAACCCTAACCCGTACTCTAACCCTAACCCTAACCCTAACCCTAACCCTAAACAGTACCCTAACCCTAACCCTAACCCTAACCCTAACCCTAACAGTAACCCTAACCCGTACTCTAACCCTAACCCTAACACTAACACTAACCCTACCCCGTACTCTAACACTAACCCTAATCCTAACCCTAACTCATACCCTAACCCTAACCCTAACCCTAACCCTAACACTAACCCTAACCCGTACTCTATCCCTAACCCTAACCGTATTCTAACCCTAAACTTAACCCTCACCCTAACCCTAACACGTACTTTAACCCTAACCCATACCATAACCCTAAACCTAACCCGTACCCTAAACCTAACCCTAATTCGTACCCTAACACTAACCCTCACCCTGACCCTAACCCTAACCCGTATCCTAAACCTAACCCATACCCTAACCCTAAACCTAACTCTAACCCGTGCTCTAACCCTATCCCGTACCCTAACACTAACCCTAATCCTAACCCTTGACCTAACCCGTAACCTAACCCTAAACCTAACCCATACCCAATCCTTAACAGTAACCCTAAACCATACCCTAGCGCTCACACTAACCCTAACCCTAAATCTAACCATTAACCGTACACTAAACCTAACCCATACCCTAACCCTAACCCTAAACTTAACCGTAACCCTGACCAGTACCCTAAACCTAAAATTAAGCCGGACCCTAACGCCAACTCTAACCCTAACCCGTACTCTAACCCTAAACCTAACCCTAACCCTCACCTAAACCTAACCCTAACCCATAACCTAAGCCTAACCCTAAACCTAAAGTTAACCCATACGCTAACCCTATCCCGTACCCTTAACCAAACCCTAACAATAACCTAACCCTAAACCTAACCCCAACCCTAACACTAACCCTTACCCTAACCCTATCCCTAACACTAAACCTGACCCTAAACCTAACGCTAAACTGTACCCTAACTCTAACCCTAACCATCACCTAAACCTATCCCTAACCCGTACACTAACTCTAACCCGTAACCTACACCTAAACCTAACCCTAAACTTAACCCATACGCTAACCCTAACCCGTACCCTAAACCTAACCCATACCCTAATCCTAACCCTAAACCTAACCCTTACCCTATCCCGTACCCTATACCTAATCCGAACCCTTGACCTAACCCATACCCAACCTTATCCGTACCCTAACCCTAACCCTAACCGTACCCAAAACCAACAGTAACCCTAACCCATACCATAGCGCTAAACGTAACCCTAACCCAAAGCCTAACCCGAACCCTAAACCTAAACCTTACCCTAACCCTAACCATAACCCTTACCTGTACCCTAACCCTAACCCATACCCTAAACCTAACACGCAACTAAACTGTACCTTAACCCGTACCCTAACCCTAACCCGTAACCTACACCTAAACCTAACCCTAAACTTAAACCATACGCTAACCCTAACCCGTACCCTAAACGTAACCCATACCCTAATCCTAACCCTAAACCTAACCCTTACCCTATCCCATACCCTATACCTAATCCGAACCCTTGACCTAACCCATAACCAACCTTATCCGTACCCTAACCCTATCCCTAACCCGTACCCAAAACCAACAGTAACCCTAACCCATACCATAGCGCTAAACCTAACCCTAACCCTAAGCCTAACCCGAACCCTAAACCTAAACCTAACCCTAACCCTAACCATAACCCTTACATGTACCCTAACCCTAACCCATACCCTAAACCTAACCCGCAACTAAACCGTACCTTAACCCGTACCCTAACCCTAAACCGTAACCTAAACCTAAACCTAACCCAAAACTTATCCCGTACACTAACCCTATTACGGACCCTAAACCTAACCCTAACCCTAACCCTAACCCTAACCCTAACCCTAACCCTAACCCTAATAATAACCCTAGGCCATACTCTAACCCTAACCCTAACCCTAACACTAACACTAACCCTAACATGTACTCTAAACCTAACCCTAAACCTAAACATAACCCTAACCCGTTATCTAACACTAACCCGTACTCTAACACTAACCCTAACCCTAACACTATACAGAACCCGTACCCTAACCCTAAACGTAACCCTAACCTGTACCCAAACCCTAACCCTAACACGTACCTTAAATCTAACCCTAACCCGCACACTAAAACTAACCCTAAACCTAGACCTAACACATACACTAAACCTATCCTGTACTGTAACATTAAACCTAACACGTACCGAAATCCTAACACTAACCCTAACCCTAACCCTAACCCTAACCCTAACCCTAACCCATAGACTAACCCTAACCCGAACCCTAACCCTAACCCAAACGCTCAACGTACCCTAACCCTAACCCTAACCATAACCCGTACCCTAACACTAACCCTTAACCTAACCCTAAACCTAACCCATACCCTAACTCTAAATGTAACCCTAACCCGTACCCAAACCCTAACCCTAACACGTACCCTAACCCTAACGCTATCCCTAAACCGCACACTAAACCTAACCCAAACCCTAGACCTAACACGTACACTAAACCTATCCTGTACTGTAACCTTAACCCTAACCCGTACCGTAACCCTAACACTAACCCTAACCCTAACCCGTACACTAACCCTAACCCTAACCCTAAACGTACCCTAACGCTAACCCTAACCCTAACACTAACACTAACCCTTACCCGTACTCTAACCTAACCCTAACCCTAAACCTAAACCTAAACCGTACTCTAACCCTAACCCTAACCCTAACACTAACCATAACCCTAACACTAAACCTAACCCGAACTCTAACCATAAACTAACCCTAACACTAACCCTAACCCCCTACTATAACCCGAACCCTAAACCTAACCCTAACCCTAACTCGTACCGTAACCCGAACTCGTACCCTAACCCTAACCTTAACCTAACCCTAACCCTGACCCTAACCTTAAACCTAATCCTGTACCCTAACCCTAACCCTAACCCGCATGCTAAACCTAACCCTAAACCTAGACCTAACCCGTACCCTAACCCTAACCCGTACCCTAACACTAACCCCAACTCTAACCCTTACCCTAACCCGTACCCAAACGGTAACGTAACCCGTACCCTAACACTAACCCAAACACGTACTCTAACCCTAACCCTAAACCAAACCTGCACCCTTAACTTAACCCTAACCCTAACCCAAACCATAATCCTTAACCATAACCTAACCCTAACCCATACCCTAAACCTAACCCTAACCTTAACCATAACCCTAACCCGTAACTTAAACCTAACACTAACCCATACCCTAACCCCAACCCTAACCCTAACCCGTACACTAACACTAACCCTAACCCTATACCTGACCCTAAACCTAAACCTAACCCATACACGAACACTAACACTAATCCTAACCCGCACCCTAAACCTAACCCTAACCCGTACCCTAACCCTAACCTGTAACCTCAACCTAAACCTAACCCTAAACTTAACCCGTACACTAACCCTATCCCATTTCCTAAACCTAACCCTAACCCGTATCCTAACCCTAAACCTAACCCTAAGCCTAATCTGTACATTCACCCTAAGCCTAAACCTAACCCTAACACTAACCATAACCCGTACTCTATCCCTAACCCTAACCGTATTCTAACCCTAACCCTAACCCTCACCCTAACCCTAACTCGTATTGTAACCCTAACACACTCCATAACCCTAAACCTAACCCGTACCCTAACCCTAAACCTAATTCGTACCCTAACCCTAACCCTCACCCTGACCTTAACCCTAACCCTAACCCGTATCGTAAACCTAACCCATACCCTAATCCTAAACTTAACCCTAACCCATGCTCTAACCCTATCCCGTACCCTAACACTAACCCTACCCCGTACTCTAACACTAACCCTAATCCTAACCCTAACTCGTACCCTAACCCTAACCCTAACCCTAACCCTAACACTAAACCTAACCCGTACTCCATCCCTAACCCTAACCGTATTCTAACCCTAACCCTAACCCTCACCCTAACCCTAACACGTACTGTAACCCTAACCCATACCATAACCCTAAACCTAACCCGTACCCTAACCCTAACCCTAATTCGTACCCTAACCCTAACCCTCACCCTGACCCTAACCCTAACCCTCACCCGTATCGTAAACCTAACCCATACCCTAACTCTAAACCAAACCCTAACCCGTGCTCTAACCCTATTCCGTACACTAACACTAACCCTAATCCTAACCCTTGACCTAACCCGTAACCTAACCCTAACCCTAACCCGTACCCAAACCCTAACAGTAACCCTAAACAATACCATAGCGCTAACACTAACCCTAACCCTAACCCTAACCATTACCCGTACCCTAAACCTAACCCATACCCTAACCCAAACCCTAAACTTATCCGTAACCCTGACACGTACCCTAAACCTAAAATTAACCCATACCCTAACCCTAACCGTAACACTAACCCTAACACTAACCCTACCCCGTACTCTAACACTAACAAAAATCTTAACCCTAGCACGTACCCTAACCCTAACCATAAACCTAACCCTAACACTAACCCTAACCCGTACTCTAACCCTAACCCTAACACTAACCCTAACCCTAACAATAACACTTACCCTAAACCTAACCCTAACCCTTACCCTAACACTAACCCTAAACCGTACTCTAACCCTAACCCTAACCCTAACACTAACCCTACCCCGTACTCTAACACTAACACTAATCCTAACCCTAATTCGTACCCTAAACCTAACCCTAACCTTCACACTAACACTAACCCCTACTGTGACCCTAATCCATAACATAACCCTAATTCTAACCCGTACCCTAACCCTAACCCTAACTCGTACCCTAACCCTAACCCTGACCCTAACCCTAACGCATACCCTAAACTTAACCCTAACCCTAAATCATACCCTAACCTAACCCTAACCCTGACAATAACCCTAACCCTAACCCGTACCCTAAACCTAACCCATACCCTAACCCTAACCCTAAACCTAACCTTAACCCTAACCCGTACCCTAAACCTAAACCTAACCCTTGACCTAACGCGTTCCCAACCCTATCTCGTACCCTAACCCTAACCCTAACCCGTACCCAAACCCTAACAGTAACCCTAACCCATACCCTAGCGCTAACCCTAACCCTAACCCTAAGCCTAACGTGCACCCTAAACCTAAACCTAAAACTAACCCTAACCATAACCCTTACCCATACCCTAACCCTAACCCATACCCTAACAATAACCCTAACCTTAACCGTAACCCTAACCCATACCCTAACCCTAAAAGAAACCCGTACCCTAACCCCAACCCTAACCCTAACCCGTACCATAACCCTATCCCTAACCCTAACCCTGACCCTAAATCTAACCCTATCCCGTACCCTAACCCTAACCCGCACCTAACCCTAACCCTAACCCGTACCCAAACCCTAACCCATAACCTATACCTAACCCTAACCCTAAACTTAACCCGTACACTAACCCTATCCCATACCCTAAACCTAACCCTCACCCGTACCCTAACCCTAACCCTAACCCTATCTGTACACTAATCCTAACCCTAACCCAAACACTAACCCTAACCCGTACTCTAACACTAACCCTAACCCTAAACCTAACCCTAACCCGTACTCTAACCCTAACCCATACCCTAACACTAACCCTTACCTTAACCCTAAACCTAACCCGTAACTTAACCCTAAACGTACCCCTAATCCGTACCCAAACCCTAACCCTTACACGTACCCTAAACCTAATCCTAACCCTAAACCTAACCCGCACACTAAACCTAACACTAACCCTACACCTAACAAGTATACTAACCCTGAACCGTACCGTAACCTTAACCGTAACCCGGACCATAACCCTAACACTGAACTTAACGCTAACCCTAAACCTAACACTAAATCCAACCCGTAGACTAACCCTAACCCGAACCCTAAACCTAACCCTAACCCGTACCCTAAACCTATGCGTAGCCTAACCCTAACCCTAACCCTAATCCCTAACCCTAACCCTAACACTAACCCTTACCTTATCCAGTTCCCAAACGGTAAACCTAACCCATATCCTAACACTAACCCAAACCCGTACTCTAACGCTAACCATAACCCTAACCCGCACCCTAACCTTAACCCTAATCCTAACCCAAACCATAACCCTTAACCGTAACCTAACACTAAACCATACCCTAACCCTAACCCTAACCTTAACCATAACCCTAACCCATACCCTAACCCTAAAACTAACCCGTACCCTAACACCAACCCTAACCCTAATCCATACCCTAACACTAACCCTAACCCTAACCCTGACCATAAACTTAACACTAACCCTTACACTAAACCTAACCCTAACCCTAAACCGCACCCTAAACCTGACCCTAACACGTACCCTAACCTTAACCTGTAACCTAAACCTAACCCTAACCCTAAACTTAACCCGTACGCTAAACCTATCCCATACCCTAAACCTAACCCTAACCCGTATCCTAACCCTAAACCTAACCCTAAGCCGAACCCGTACATAAACCCTAACTCTAACCCTAACACTAACCCTAACACGTACTCTAAACCTAACCCTAACCCTAACCCGTACTCTAAACCTAACCCTAACCCTTCCCTAACCCTAACCCGTGCTGTAACCCTAACCAGTACCATAACCCTAACCCTAACCCGTACCCTTACCCTAACCCTAACTCGTACACTAACCCTAACCCTAACCAGTACTATAAGCCTAACCTTAAACATAACCCTAACCCTAACACTACCCCTTACTCTAACTCTATCCTGTAGCCTAACCCTAACTCTAACACTAAACCCTAACTCTTATCCTAACCATTACCCTAACCCGTACCCAAACGGTAAACTTAACCCGTACCCTAACACTAACCCAAACCCATACTCGAACCCTAAACCTAACACTAACCCTAACCCTAAACCGCACCCTAAACTTAACCCTAACCCTAACCCTAACCCTAACCCTTAACCGTACCCTAAGCCTAACCCACACCCTAACCCTATTACTAACTTTAAATGAAACCCTAACCCGTACCCTAAAACTAAAACTAACCCGTACCCTAACACCAACCCTAAGGCTAACCCATACCCTAACACTAACCCTAACCCTAACCCTGACCCTTAACCTAAACCTAACCCGTACACTAACCCTAACCCTAACCCACACCCTAAACCTAACCATAACCCGTACCCTAACCCTAACCCGTAACCTATACCTAAACCTAACCCTAAACTTAACCCGTATGCTATCCCTATACCGTACCCTAAACATAACCCTAACCCGTAACCTAACCCTAAACCTAACCCTAAGCCTAACCCGTACATTAACCCTAACCCTAATCCTAACCCTAACACTAACCCTACCCCGTACTCTCACCCTAAACCTAACCCTAACCCTAACCCTAAACCTTTCCCTAACCCTCACCCGTACTCTAACCTTAACCCTAACCCTAAACCCAATCGTATTCTAACCCTAACCCTAACCCTCACCCTAACCCTAACCCGTACTGTAACCCTAACCCATAACATAAACCTAACCCTAACCCGTACCCTAACCCTAACCCTAAGTCATACTGTAAATCTAACCCTGACCCAAACACTAATGCAAACCCGTAACCTAAACCTAACCTGTACCCTAACCCTAACCCTAACCCTACACCGTACCCTAAACCTAACCCTAACCCTAACTCGTACCCTAACCCTAACCCTAACCCGTACCCTAAACAAAACCCATACCCTAACCCTAACCCTAACCCTAACCCTAACCTGTACCCTAAACCTAACCCTAACCCTTGACCAAACCCGTACCCAACCTTATCCTGTACCCTAACCCTAACCCTAACCCGTACCCTAACCCTAACAGTAACACTAACCCATACCCTAGCGCTAACTGTAACCCTAAACCTAAGCCTAACCCCACCCCTAAACCTAAACCTAACCCTAACACTAACCATAAACCTTACCCGTACCCTAAACCTAACCCTTACCGTAACACTAACCCGAACCTTTACTGTAACCCTAACCCGTACCCTAACCCTAAAACTAACCCGTACCCTAACCCCACCCCTAACCCTAACCAGTACCTTAACCATATCCCTAACCTTAAACCTGACCCTAAACCTAACCCTAACCCGTACCCTAACCCTAACTTGTAACCTAAACCTAACCCTAACCCTAAACTTAACCCGTACACTAACCCTATCCCGTACCCTAAACTTAAACCTAACACTTACCCTAACCCTAACCCTAACGCTAACCCTAAAACTTCCACACACTAACACTAACCCTAACACAAACCATAAACCTAACCCTAACCCGTACTCTAACCCTAAACCGTACCCTAAAACTAACCCTTACCATAACCCTAAACCTAACCCATACCCTAACCCTAAAGGTAACCCTAACCCATACCAAAACCCTAACCCTAACACGTACCCTAACCCTAAACCTAACCCTAACCCGTACACTAACCCTAACCCTAACCCTAAACTTACCCTAACGCTAAACCTAACCCTAACCCTAACACTAACCCTAACCCATACTCTAACCTAACCCTAACCCTAACACTAACCATAACCCTAACACTAAACCTAACATATACTCTAACCCTAAATCTAACCCTAACACTAATCCTAACCCCCTACTTTAACCCTAACCCTAACCCTAAAACTAACCCTAAACCTAACTCGTACCGTAACCCGAACTCGTACCCTAACCCTAACCCTAACCTTAACCTAACTCTAACCCTGACCCTAACCCAAAAACTAATCCCGTACACTAACCCTAACCCTAACCCGCAACCTAAACCTAACCCTAACCCTAGACCTAACCCGTACCCTAACCCTATCCCGTACCCTATACCTAAACATAACCCGTACCCTAACCATTACCCTAACCCTAACCCTATTCAAACACTAACCCTAACCCTAAACCTAACACTAATCCTATCCAATGCTCTAACCCTAAACCTAACACTAAACCTAACCCTAACCCGTACTCTAATCCTAACACGTACCCTAACACTAACCCTTACCATAACCCTAAACCTAATCCGTAACCTAACCCTTAACGTAACCCTAACCCGTACCCAAAACCTAACCCTAACCCGTACCCTAAACCTAACTCTAACCCATACAATACCCGTAAACCTGACCCTTAACCTAAACCTAACAGTAAACTGTACCATAACCCTAACCCATACCCTAACCCTAACCCTAACACCAACCATAAACCTAACCCTAACCCATACCCTAAACCGTACCATAAACCTAAACCTAACCCGTATCCTAACCCTAATGCTAACCTTAACCCGGACCCTAACCCTAACCTGTACACCAATCCTAACCGTAATGCTAACCATTACACAATCCCTAACCCTAACCCTAACCCACACCCTAACCCTAACCTTAACCGTAACGGTAACCCGTACCCTAACCCTAAAACATACACGTACCCTAACCCCAACCATAACCCTAACCCGTAGCATAACCCTATCCCTAACCCTAACCCTGACCCTAAACCTAACCCTAAACCGTACCCTAACCCTAACCCTAAAACTAACCCTAACCCGCACCTAAACCTAAAACTAACTCGTACCCTAACCCTAACCCATAACCTAAACCTAACCCTAACCCTAAACTTAACCCGTACACTAACCCTATCCCGTACCCTAAACCTAACCATAACCCGTACCCTCACCCTAACCCTAACCCTAACCCTATTCGTACACTAACCCTAACACTAACCCTAACACGTACTCTAACCCTAACCCTAACACTAAACCTAAACCTAAACCGTACTCTAACCCCAACCCGTAACCTAACACTTACCCTAACCTAACACTAACGCTAACCTGTACTCTAAACCTAAACCTAACCCTATCTCTAAACCTAACCAGTACTATAACCCTAACCCTTGCCCTAACCCTAACCCATACCGTAACCCTATCCCGTACCCAAACCCTAACCCTAACCCTAAACCTAACCCTAACCCTAAAACTAAACCTAACACTAACCCGTACCCTAACCCTAAACAATACCCTAGCCCTAACCCTAAACCTAACCCGTACCCTAACCCTAAACGTAACCCTAACCCGTACCCAAACCCTAACCCTAACACGTACCCTAACCCTAAACCTAACCCTAACCGTAACCCGCTCACTAAACCTAACCCTAACCCTAGACCTAACACGTACACTAAACCTATCCCGTACGCTAACCTTAAACCTAACCAGTACAGTAACCCTAACCCTAAACCTAACCCTAAACCGTACTCTAACCCTAACCCATACCCTAAAACTAACCCTAACCCTAACACTAACCCTAACCAGTACTCTAACCCTAAACCTAACCCTATATCTAAATCTAACCCGTACTATAACACTAATCCTTACCCTAACCCTAGCCCTAACCCTAAACATAAACCTAAACCGTACCTTAACCCTAACCCGTACCCTAACCCTAACACTAACCCTAAACCTAACCCTAAACCTGACACTAAACCTAACCCTAACCCGTAACCTATCCCTAAACCGTACCCTAACCCTAACCCTAAACCGAAACCGTACCCTAACCCTAAACCAAACCCTAACTCGTACCCAAACCCTAACCCTAACACGTACCCTAACCCTAACCCTAACACGAATCTGTACACTATACCTAACCCTAATCCTAAACCTAACACGTACACTAACCCTATCCCGTACGCTAACCTTAACCCTAACCCGTACCGTAACCCTAACCCTAACCCTAAACCAAACCCTAACTTGTACACTAACCATAACCCGAACCCTAACCCTAACCCTAACCCATACCCTAACCCTACATGTAGCCTTACCCTAACTCTAACCCTAACCCCTAACCCTAACCCTAACCCTAACCTTTGACCTAACCCGTACCCAACTCTATCCCGTACCTTAACCCTAACCCTAAACCCTACCCAAACCCTAACAGTAACCCTAACCCATACCCTAGCGCTAACCCTAACCCTGACCCTAAGCCTAACCCACACTCTAAACCTAAACCTAACCCTAACCCTAACCATAACCCTTACTGTACCCTCACCCTAACCCATACCCTAACACTAACCATAACCTTAACTGTAACCCTAACCAGTACCCTAACACTAAACTAACCCGTACCATAACCCCAACCCTAAACCTAACCCGGACCATAACCCTATCCCTAACCCTAACCCTGACCCTAAACCTAACCCTAACCCATACCCTAACCCTAACCCGCATCTAAACCTAACCCTAACCCATACCCCAACTCTAACCCGTAACCTAAACCTAACCCTAACCCTAACCCTAACCCGTACCCTAACCATAACCCTAAACCTAACCCTATCCATACACTAACCCTAAGCCTAACCCTAACACTAACCCTAAACCATACTCTAACCCTAACCCTAATCCTAACCCTAACCCTAACCCGTATTCTAACCCTAACCCATACCCTAACACTAACCTTACACTAACCCTAAGCCTAACCCGTACCCTAACCCTAAACGTAACACTAACCCGTACACAAACCCTAACGCTAACACGTACCCTAACCCTAACCCTAACTCTAACCCGCAAACTAAACCCAACCCTAACCCTAGCCCTAACACGTACACTAACCCTATCCCGTACCGTAACCTTAAGCCTAACCCATACCGTAAACCTAACACTAACCCTAATCCTAACCCTAAACCTAACCCGTACACTAACCGTAACCCAAACCCTAACCCTAACCCTAACCCTAACCCGTACCCTAACCCTATCCGTAGCCTAACCCTAACTGTAATCCTAACCCCTAACCCAAATCCTAACCCTAACACTAACCCTACACCGTACTCTAACCCTAAACCTAATATTAACCCTAACCGGTACCTTAACCCTAACCCTAACCCAAACCCTAACCCTAACCCTAACCGTACTCTAACCCTAACACTAACCCTCAACCTAACAATAACCGTACTGTAACCCTAACCCGTACACTAAAGCCAACCTTAACCCTAACCTGTAGCCTAACCCTAACCCTAATCCTACCCACACCTAAACCTAACCCTAACCCGTAACCTAACCCTAAAGCTAAACCTAAGCCTAACCCGTACATTAACCCTAACCCTAACCCTAGCACTAACACTAACCCTACCCCGTACTCTAACCCTCACCCTAACTCTAACCCTAACCCCTAACCCTAACTCTAATCTTATTCCTTACCCTATCCCCTACCCAAATGGTACAACTAACCCGTACCCTAACAATAACCCAAACCCGTACTCTAACACTAACCATAACCCTAACCCTATCCCTAAACCGCACCTTAAACTTAACCCTAACCCTAACCCTAACCTTAACACTTAACCGTACCCTAACCCTAACCCACACCCTAACCCTCATCCTAACTTTAACCGTAACCCTAACCCGTAACCTAACCCTAAAACTAAACCGTACCCTAACCCCAACCCTAACCCTAACCCATACCCTAACACTAACCTTAACACTAACCCTGACCCTAAACCTAACCCTACCCCGTAATCTAACTCTAACCCTAACCCTAACCCGTACGCTAACCCTAACCCTAAACCTTTCCCTAACCCAAACACTAACCCTAACCCTTACTCAAACCCTAACCCTAACCCTTAGCCTAAATGTACTCTAACCCTAACCCTTATCCTCACCCTAACCCTAACCCATACTGTAACCCTAACCCGTAACATAACTCTAACTCTAACCCGTACCCTAACCCCAACCCTAACTCATAGCCTAACACTAACCCTGACCCTAACCTTAACCCGTACCCTAAACCTTACCCATACCCTAACCCTAATCCTAAACCTAACCCTAACCCTAACCCTTACCCTAAACCTAACCCTAACCCTTGACCTAACCCGTACCCAACCCTATCTCGTACCCTAACCCTAACCCGTACCCAAACTCTAACAGTAACACTAACCCATTCCCTAGTGCTAACCAAAACCCTAAACCTAATCCTAACCCACACCCTAAACCTAAACCTAACCCTAACCCTAACCATAACCCTTACCTGTACCCTAACCCTAACCCATACCCTAACAATAACCCTAACCTTAACCGTAACCCTAACCCGTACCCTAACCCTAAAACTAATGCATACCCTAACCCCAACCCTAACCCTAACCCACCCCTAAACCTAACCCTAACCCGTACCCTCACCCTAACCCGTAACCTAAACCTAACCCTAACCCTAAACTTAACCTGAACACGAAACCTATCCCGTAGACTAAACCTAACCCTAACCCGTACACTAACCCTAACCCTAAATCTAACACTATCCGTACACTAACACTAACCCTAACCATAACACTAACCCTAACCCGTACTCTAACACTAAACCTAACCCTAAACCTACCCCTAACCCGTACTCTAACCCTAACCCGTACCCTAACACTAACCCTTACCCTAACACTAAACCTAACCCGTACCCTACCCCTAAACGTAACCCTAACCCGTACCCAAACCCTAACCCTAACACGTACCCTAATCCTAACCCTAACACTAACCCTAACCCTGACCATAAACCTAACCCTAACCCGTACCCTAAAACTAATCCGTACTTTAACCCAAACCCTAACCCTAACTCGTAACCTAAACCTAACCCTAACACTAACTGGTACCTTAACCTAACCCTAACCCTGACCCTAACCCTAACCCTAACCCGTACCCTAAGCATAACCCATACCCTAACCCCAACCCTAAACCTAACCCTAACCCTAACCTGTACCCTAAACCTAACCCTAAACCTTGACCTAACCCGTACCAAAACCTAAACTGTACCCTACCCAAATCCTAACAATAACCCTAACCCATACCATAGCGTTAACCCTAACCCTAACCTTAACCCTAACCCGGAACCTAAACCTAACCCTCACCCTGACCCTAACACTAACCATATACCGTACCCTAACCCTAAACCGAACCTGAACCCTAACCCTAAACCTAACCCATACCCTAACCCTAAACGTAACCCTAGCCTGTACCCAAACTCTAACCCTAACACGTATCCTAACGCTAACCCTAACCCTAACCCTAAACCGCACACTAAACCTAACCCTAACCCTGGACGTAAAACCCACACTAACCCTATCCGGTACCCTAAACTTAACCCTAACCCGTACCGTGTCCCTAACACTAACCCTAACCCTAACCCTAACCCGTACACTAAACCTAACCGAAACTTAACCCTAACCCTAACCCGTACCCTAACCCTACTCGTAGCCTATTCCTAACTCTAACCCTAACCCCTAACCCTAAGCCTAACCGTAACCCTTACCTGAACCCGTACCCAAACGGTAAACCTAACCCGCACCCTAACATTAACCCAAATCCCTACTCTAACCCTAACCGTAACCTTAACCTTACCCTAACCCGGACCCTAAACTTAACGCTAACCCTAACCCAAACCATAAGACTTAACCGTAACCTAACCCTAACCCATAACCTAACCCTAACTCTAACCTTAACCATAACCCTAATCCGTAACCTAACCCTAAAACTAACCCGTACCCTAACCCCAACCCTAACCCTAACGCAGACCCTAACCCTAACCCTAACCCTAACCATGACCCTAAACCTAACCCTAAAATTTACACTAACCCTAACCCTAACCCAACCCGCACCCTAAACCTAACCCTAACCCGTACCCTAAACCTAATCCTAACCCTAACCCTAACCCTATCTGTACACTAACCCTAACCCTAACCCTAACCCTAACCCTAAACCTAACCCGTGTTCTAACCCTAACCATAACCCTAAACATAACCCTAACCCATGCTGTAACCCTAACCCGTACACTAACACTAACCATTATCCTAAACCTAAACCTAACCCGTACCCTAACCCTAAATGTAACACTAACCCCTACCCAAACCCTAACCCTAAATCTAACCCTAATCCTTACCCAAACTGTACCCAAATGGTAAACCTAACCCGTACCCTAAAACTAACCCAAACCCATAATCTAACCCTAACCCTAACACTAACCCTAACCCGTACCCTAACCCTAAACCTAACCCTAACACTAACCCTACACCGTACTCTAACCCTAACCCTAACACTAACCCGTACCATAAACCTAACCCTAACCCTAACTTGTACCCTAACCCCAACCCTAACCCTGACCCTAAACCTAACGCTAACTCTTACCCTAACCCTAACCTTAATCCAACCCGCACCCTAAAACTAATGCTAACCCGTACCCTAAAGCTAAACCGTAACCTAAACCGAAGCCTAACCCTAAACTTAACCCATTCGCTAACCCTATCCCGTACCCTAAACCTAACCCTAACCCGTACCCTAAACCTACACCGTAACCTAAACCTAACCCTAACCCTAAATTTAACCCGTACGCTAACCCTATCCCGTACCCTAAACCTAACCCTAACCCGTATCCAAACCCTAACCTAACCCTAAGCCTAACACGTATATTAACCCTTACCCTAACCCTAACACTAACCCTACCCCGTACTCTAACCCTAACCCTAACCCTAAACCGTACCCTTAACCTATCCCTAACATTAACTCGTACCCTAACCCTAAACCTAAACCTGACCCTAACCGTAACCCTAACCCGTACCCTAAAACTAACCCAACACTAACCCTAACACTAACCCTAACCCGTGCTCTAACCCTAACCCTAATCCTAACACTAACCCTACCCCGTACTCTAACACTAACCCTAACCCTAACCCTAACCCGTACCCTAACCCTAACCCTAACCCTAACCCTAACCCTAACCCGTACTCTAACCCTAACCCTAACCCTAACACTAACCCAACCCCGAACTCTTACAATAACCCTAACCCTAACCCTAACCCGTACTCTAACACTAACCCTAAACCTAACACTAACACTAACCCTAACCCGTACTCTAACCCTAACCCTAACCCTAAGCCTAACCGTATTCTAACCCTAAACCTAACCCTCACCCTAACCCTAACCCGTACTGTAACCCTAACCCATACCATAACCCTAACCCTAACCAGTACCCTAACCCTAACAATAATTCGTACCCTAACCCTAAACCTAAACCTGACACTAACCCTAACCCTAACCCGTACCCTAAACCTAACCTGTACCCTAACCCTAAACCTAACCCTAACCCGTACTCTAAACCTAACCCTAACCCGTACCCTAACCCTAAACCTAACCCTAAACCTGACACTAACCCTAACCCTAAAACGTACTCTAAGCCTAAACCATACCCTAACCCTAACCCAAACCCTAACCCTACCCCATACTCTAACCCTAACCCTAACCCTACCTCGTACTCTAACCCTAACCCTAACTCTAACCCTAACCTGTACCCTAACCCTAACCCTAACCCTAACACTAACCCTACCCCGTACTCTAACCCTAACCCTAACCCTAACACTAACCCATAACATAAACCTAACCCTAACCCTAACTTGTGCCCTAACCCCAACCCTAACCCTGGCCCTAAACCAAACATTAACCCGTACCCTAAACCTAACCCATAGCCTAACCCTAACCCTAAACCTAACCCTAACCCTAACCTGTACACTAAACCTAACCCTAACCCTTGTCCTAACCCGTACCCAACCCTATCCCCTACCCTAACCCTAACCCTAACCCGTACCCAACCCTAAGAGTAACTCTAACCCATACCCTAGCGCTAACCCTAACCCTAACCCTAAGCCTAAGCGCACCCTAAACCTAAACCTAACCGTAACCCTATCCAAAACCCTTACTCATACCCTAACTCTAACCCATAACCTAACAATAACCCTATCCTTAACCGTAACCCTAACCCATACCCTAACCCTAGAACTAACCTGTACTGTAACCCCAACCCTAACCCTAACCCATACCATAACCCTATCCCTAATCCTAACCCTGATCCTAAACCTAACCCTAACCCGTACCTTAACCCTAACCCGCACACTAAAACTAAACCTAACCCGAGACCTAACACGTACAATAAACCTATCCAGTACCGTAACCTTAAACCTAACCCGTACCATAACCCTAACACTAACCCTAAACCGTACTCTAACCCTAACCCTAACCCAAACCGTATTCTAAACCTAACCCTAAACTTCACCCTTACCCTAACCCGTACTGTAACACTAACCCGTACCATAACCCTAACCCTAACCTGTACCCTAACCCTAACCCTAATTCGTACCCTAACCCTAATCCTAACACTTACCCTAACCCTAACCCTAACCCGTACCCTAAACATAACCTGTACCCTAACCCTAAACCTAACCCTAACCCGTACCCTAACCTAACCCTAACCCATACCCTAACCCTAACCCTAACCCTAACCCTGACCCTAACCCTAACCCGTACCCTAAACCTAACCCATACCCTAACCCCAAACTAACCCTAACCTGTACCCTAAACCTAACCCTAAACCGTACCCTAACCCTAATCGTAACCCGACCCTAAACCTATCCCATACCGTAACCCTAACCATAATCCTAACCCTAACCCTAACCCGTACCTAAACCTATCCCTAACCCTGGACCTAACCCGTACCCAACCCTATCCCGTAACCTAACCTTAACCCTAACCCGTACCCAAACCCTAACAGTAACCCTAAACCATACCGTAGCGCTAACCCTAACCCTAACCCTAACCCTAAACCTGACCCTAACCCTAACCTTAAACCGTACCCTAAGCCTAACCCATACCTTAACCCTAACCCTAACCCTAACCCAAACACCAATCCTACCCCGTACTCTAAACCTAACCCTAACCATAACCCTGACCCGTACCCGACCCTAACCCTAACCCTAACCCTAACCCTAACACAAACCCTATCCCGTACTCTAACCCTAACCCTAACCCTAACTGTACTCTAACCCTAACCCTAAACCTCACCCTAACTCTAACCCGTACTGTAACCCAAACCTGTAACATAACCCTAAACCTAACCCATACCCTAACCCTAACCCTAATTCCTACCCTAACCCTAACCCTAACCCTGACCCTAACCATAACCCTAACCCGTACCCTAAAACTAACCTGTACCCTAACCCTAAACCTAACCCGAACCATACCCTAAACCTAACCCTAACCCGTACCCTAACCCTAACCCTTACCCTAACCCTGCCCCTAAACCTATCCCGTACCCTAAGCCTAACCCATACCATAACCCTTACCTAATCCTAACCCTAACCCTAACCGTACCCTAAACCTAACCCTAACCCTTGACCTAACACATACCCAACCCTATCCCGTAACCTAACCCTAACCCTAACCCGTACCCAAAACCTAACAATAACCCTAACCCATACCCTAGCGATAACCCGAAACCTAACCCTAACCCTAACCCGCACCCTAAACCTAAACTTATCCCTAACACTAACCATAAACCTTCCCGTACCCTAACCCTAAACCATACCCTAAACCAAACCCTAAACTTAACCGTAACCCAGACCCATACCCTAACACTAAAATTAACCCGTACCCTAACCCCAACCCTAACCCTAACCCGTAACCTGAACCTAACCCTAACCCTAAACCTAACCCACACCTAAACCAACCCTAACCCGTAACCTAAACCTAACCCTAACCCTAAACTTAACCCGTACGCTAACCCTATCCCGTACCCTAAACCTAACCCTAACCCGTAACTTAACCCTAAACCTAAACCTAATCCTAACCTGTACATTAACCCTAACCCTAACCCTAACCCTAACCCGTACCCAAACCCTAAGATTAACCCTAACCCATACCCTAGCGTTAACCCTAACCCTAACCCTAAGCCTAATCCGCACCTTAAACCTAAACCTAACCTTAACCGTAACCCTAACCCATACCCTAACCCTAAACCGTACCCTAACACTAACCCTAACCCTAACCCTACCCTAAACCTAACCTTAACCCTTACACTAATCCTAACCCTAACCATAACCTGTACCCAAAACCTAACCCTAACCCGTACCCTAACCCTAACCTGTAACCTAAACCTAACCATAACTATAAACTTAACCCTTACGCTACCCTATCCCGTACCCTACTTCTAACCCTAAACCGTATCCTAACCCTAAAGCTAACCCTAAGCCTAAACCGTACATTAATCCCAATCCTAACCCTAACACTAATCCTACCCCGTACTCTAACCCTATAACTAACCCTAACCCTAACCCTAACCCGTACACTAACCCTAAACCTAACCCTAACCCTAACACTAACTGTACTCTAACCCTAACCCTAACCCTAACCCATACTGTAACCCTAACCCATACCATAACCCTAAACCTAACCCGTACCCTAACCCTAACCCTAACTCGTACCCTAACCCTAACCATAACCCTGACCCTAACCCTAACCCGTACCTTAAACCTAAACCGTACTTTAAACCTAACCCTAACCCTAACCCGTACCCTAACCCTAACCCGCACCTAAACCTAACCCTATCCCGTACCCTAACTCTAACCCATAACCTAAACCTAACCCTAACAGTAAACTTAACCCATACACTAACCCTATCCCGCACCCTAAACCTAAAACTAACCCGTACCCAAACCCTAACGCTAACACGCACCCTAACCCTAAACCTAACCCTAACACCTCCCCTAACCCGTACCCAAACGGTAAACCTAACCCGTACCCTAACACTAACCCAAGCCCGTACTCTAACCCTAACCATAACCCTAACCCTAACCCTAACTCGCCCCTAAACTTAACCCTAACCCTAACCCAAACCATAACCCTTAACCATAACCTAACCCTAAACCATAACCTAACCCTAACCCTAACCTTAACCATAACCCTAATCCATACCCAAACCCTAAAACTAACCCATACCCTAACCCCAACCCTAACGCTAACCCGTACCCTAACACTAACCCTAACCCTAAACCTGACCCTAAGCCTAACCCTACACCTTACCCTAACCCTAACCCTAATCCAACCCATACCCTAAACCTAACCCTAACCCGTACCCTAAAGCTAAACCGTAACCTAAACCGAACCCTAACCCTACACTTAACCCGTTCGCTAACCCTATCCTGTACCCTAACCCTAACCCTAACATGTACCGTAAACCTACACCGTAACCTAAACTGAACCCTAACCCTCAACTTAACCCGTTCGCTTACCCTATCCCATACCCTAAACCTAACCCTAATTCGTATCCAAACCCTAACCTAACCCTAAGCCTAACCCGTACATTAACCCTTACCCTAACACTAAACCTACCCCGTACTCTAACCCTAACCCTAACCCTAACCCGTACCCTTAACATATCCATAAACCTAACTCGTACCCTAACACTAACCCTAACCCTGACCCTAACCCTAACCCTAACCCGTACCCTAAACATAACCCTAACCCTTGACATAACCCGTACCCAACCTTATCCCGTACCCTAACCCTAACTCTAACTCTTACCCAAACCCTAACAGTAACACTAACCCATACCCTAGCGCTAACCTTAACCCTAACCCTAAGCCTAACCCACACCCTAAACCTAAATCTAACCGTAACCCTAACCATAACCCTTACCCGTACCCTAAACCTAACCCATACCCTAACACTAACCCCAACCTTAACCATAACCCTAACCCGTACCCTAACCCTAAAACTAACCCGTACCCTAACCCCAACCCTAACCCTAACATGTACCATAACCCTATCCCTAACCCTAACCCTGACCCTAAACCTTACCCTAACCCGTACCCTAACCCTAACCTGCACCTAAACCTAACCCTACCCCGTACCCTAACTCTAACCCATAAACTAAACCTAACCCTAACCGTAAACTTAACCTGTACACTAACCCTATCCCGTATCCTAAACCTAAACCTAACCCGTACCCAAACCCTAACAGTAACCCTAAACCATACCTTAGCGCTAACACTAACCCTATCCCTAACCCTAACCATTACCCTTACCCTAACCCTAAACCATACCCTAACACTAACACTAAACTTAACCGTAACCATGACCCGTACACTAAACCTAAAATTAACCCGTACCCTAACCCCACCCTAACCCTAACCCACACCAAACCTAACCCTGACCAGTAACCTAAGCCTAACCCTAACCCTAAACTTAACCCATACGCTAAGCCTATCCCGTACCCTAAACCTAACCCTAAACCGTAACCTAACCCTAAACCTAAACCTAAGCCTAACCCGTACATTAACCCTAACCCTAACACTAACACTAACCCTACCCCGTACTCTAACCCTAACCCTAACTCTAACCCTAACCCGTACCCTAAACCTAACCCCAACACTTGACCTAACCACTCCCCAACCCTATCCCATAAACTAACCGTCACAGTAACCCGTACCCAAACCCTAACAGTTACCCTAAACCATTCCCTAGCGCTAACCCTAACACTAACCCTAACCCTAACCCTAACCCACACCCTAACCCTAAAGCTAACCCTTACCCTAACCATAACCCTTACCCGTACACTGACCCTAACCCATACCCTAACCCTAACCCTTACTTTAACCGTAACCCTAAACCGTACCCTAAACCTAAAACTAACCCGTACCCTAACTCCAACCTTAACCCTAATCCGTACCATAACCCTATCACTAACCCTAACACTAACCCCAACCTTAACCCTAAACCTGACCCTAAACCTAACCCTAACCCTAACCCGCACCTAAACCTAACCCTAACCCAGAACCTAAACCTAACCCTAACCCTAAACTTCTCCCGTACACTAACCCTATCCCGTAACCTAAACCTAAACCTAACCCGTAGCCTAACCCTAACACTATCCGTACACTAACACTAACACTAACCCTAACACTAACAATAACCCTAACCCGTATTCTAACCCTAACCCTAACCCTAAACCTAACCCTAACCTGTACTCTAACCCTAACCCATACCCTAACACTAACCCTAACACTAACACTAACCCTAACCCGTACTCTAACCCTAAACCTAACCATAACTCTAAATCTAACCTGTACTATAACCCTAACCCTAACCCTAAACCCTAACCCTAACCGGTACAGTAACCCTAACCCGTAACCTAAACCTAACCCTAACCCGTAACCTAACCCTAAACCGTACCCTAACCCTAACTCTAAACCTAAACCGTACCTTAACCCTAAATGTAATGCTAACCCGTACCCAAACCCTAACCCTAACATGTACCCTAACCTAACCCTAACCCTAACCCGCACACTAAACCTAACCCTAACCCTAGACCTAACACGTACACTACCCCGATACCGTACCCTAACCTTAACCCTCACCGGTACTGTAACCCTAACAGTAACCCTAACCCAAACCCTAATCCTAACCCTAACCCTAACCCGTACACTAACCCTAACCCGAACCCTAACCCTAACCTTAACCCGTACCCTAACCCTACCTGTATCCTACCACTAACTCTAACTCTAACCCCTAATCCCTAACACTAACACTAACCATTACCCTAACCCGTACCTAAACGGTAAACCTAACCCTAACCCTAACACTAATCCTACCCCGTACTCTAACCCTAACCCTAAACCGTACCCTAACCCTAACCCTAAACCTAACCCTAACCCTAAACCTAACACTATCCCTAACCCGTACTCTAAACCTAAACCTAACCCTAAATCTAAGCCTAACCCGTACTATAACCATAAACCTAACCCTAACCCTAAACCTAAACCTAACCCATACTCTAACCCTATCCCGGAGCCTAACACTAAGTCTAACCCTAACCCCTAACCCTAAACCTAACCCTAACCCTAACCCTTACCCTAACACGAACCCAAATATTAAACCTAACCCGTACCCTAACACTAACCCAAACCCGTACGCTAACCCTAACCTCAACCCTTATCCTAACCCTAACCCATAACCTAAACCTAACCCTAAACCTAAACCTAAACCAAACCTAAACCTAACCCTAACCCGTAACCTAAACCTAACCCTAACCCTAAACTTAACCCGTACACTAACCCTATCCCGTACCCTAAACGTAACCCTAACCTGTAACCTAACCCTAAACCTAACCCTAAGCCTAACCTGTACATTAACCCTAACCCTATCCCTAACACTAACCCTACCCCGTATCTAACCCTAACCCTAACTCTAACCCTAACCCACAGCCCAACCCTAACCCTAACCCTAACCCTAACACTAAACCTAACCCGTACTCTAACTCTAACCCTAACGCGTACCATAAACCACACCCTAACCCTAACTCGTACTCTAACACTAACCCTAACCCTGACCCTAACCTTAACCCTAACCCGTACCCTAAACCTAACCCATACCCTAAACCTAACCCTAAACCTAACCCTAACCCTATCCCGTACCCTAATTCTAACCCTAACCCTTGTCCTAAACCGTACCCAACCCTATCCCGTAACCTAACCCTAACCCTAACCCGTACCCAAACCCTAAGAATAACCCTAACCAATACCCTAGCGCTAACCCTAACCCTAAACCTAAGCCGAACCCGCACCCTAAACCTAAACCTAACCGTAACCCTAAACATAACCCTTACCCGTAGCCTAAACCTAACCCATACCTAACATTAACCCTAACATTAACCGTAACCCTAACACGTACCATAACCCTAAAAGTAACCCATACCGTAACCCCAACCCTAACCCTATCCCGTACCATAACCCTATCCCTAATCCTAACCCATACCCAAAACCTAACCATAACACGTACCCTAACCCTAACCCTAACCCTTACCCTAACCCGTACCCAAACGGTGAAACTAACCCGTACCCTAACACTAACCCAAACCCGTACTCTAACCCTAACCCTAACCATAACCATAACCTGCACCCTAAACTTAACCCTAGCCCTAACCCAAACCATAACCCTTAACCGTAACCTAACCCTAACCCATACCCTAAACCTAACCCTTACCCTAAACCCAACCCTAACCCTAACCCGTAAACTAACACTAACCCTAACCCTAACCCTGACCCTAAACCTAACCATAACCATTACACTAATCCTAACTCTAACCCTACCCCGCACCGAAAACCTAACCCTAACCCGTACCCTAACCCTAACCCGTAACCTAAACCTAACCATAACCCTAAACTTAACCTGTACGCTAACCCTATCCTGTACCCTACACCTAACCCTAACCCGTATCCTAACACTAAAGCTAACCCTAAGCGTAAACCGTACATTAATCCCAAACCTAACCCTAACACTGACCCTACACTGTACTCTAACGCTAACCCTATCCCTAACTCATACACTAACCCTACCCAAACCCTAACCCTAACACTAATCCTACCCCGTACTCTAACCCTAAAACTAACCCTAACCCGTACCCTAACCCGTACCCTAACCCTAACCCTAACCCTAACCCTAACACTAACTGTACTCTAACCCTAACCCTAACCCTAACCCGTACTGTAACCCTAACCCATACCATAACCCTAAACCTAACCCGTACCCTAACCCTAACCCTAACTCGTACCCTAACCCTAACCCTAACCCTGACCCTAACACTAACCGTAACCCGTACCCTAAACCTAACCCGTACTTTAAACCGAACCCTAACCCTAACCCGTACCCTAAACCTAACCCTAACCCTAACTCGTTCCCTAAACCTACCCTAACCCTGACCCTAACCCTAACCCTAACCCATGCCCTAAGCCTAACCCATACCCTAACCCTAACCCTAACCCGTACCCTAAATATAACCCTAACCCTATACCTAACCCGTGCCCAAACCTATCCCGTAATCTAACCCTAACCCTAACCCGTACCCAAACCCTAACAGTAACCCTAACCCATACCCTAGCGCTAACCCTAACCCTAACCCTAACCCGGACCCTAAACCTAACTCTTACCCTGAACGTAACACTAACCCTATCCCGTACCCTAACCCTAAACTGTACACAAACACTAACCCTAAACCTAACCCATACCCTAACCCTAAACGTAACCGTAGCCCATACCCAAACCCTAACCCGAACCTTAACCCTAACCCTAACCCGTACCCTAACCCTACCCGTAGCGTAATCCTAACTCTAACCCTATCCCCTAAACCTAAGCCTAACCCTAACCCTTACCCGAACCCATACCCAAACGGTAAACCTAACACGTACCCTAACACTAACCCAAACCCGTACTCTAACCCTAACCATAACCCTAACCCTAACCCTAACTCGCCCCTAAACTTAACCCTAACCCTAACCCAAACCATAACCCTTAACCGTAACCTAACCCTAAACCATAACCTAACCCTAACCCAACCTTAACCATAACCCTAATCCGTACCCAAACCCTAAATCTAACCCATACCCCAACCCCAACCCTAACGCTAACTCGTACCCTAACACTAACCCTAACCCTAACCCTGACCCTAAACCTAACCCTACCCCTTACCCTAACCCTAACCGTAATCCAACCCGCACCCTAAACCTAACCATAACCCGTACCGTAAACCTACACCGTAACCTAAACCGAACCCTAACCCTCAACTTAACCCGTTCGCTAACCCTATCCCGTACCCTAAACCTAACCCTAACTCGTATCCAAACCCTAACCTAACCCTAAGCCTAACCCGTACATTAACCCTTACCCTAACACTAACACTAACCCTACCCTGTACACTAACCCTAACCCTAAACCTAACCCGTACCCTTAACCTATCCCTAACCCTAACTCATACCATAACACTAACCCTAACCCTGACCCTAACCCTAACCCTAACCCGTACCCTAAACCTAACCCTAACCCTTGACCTAACCCGTACCCAACCTTATCCCGAACCCTAACCCTAACCCTAACTCTTACCCATAACATAACAGTAACACTAACCCATACCCTAGCGCTAACCTTAACCCTAACCCTAAGCCTAACCCGCACCCTAAACCTAAACCTAACCGTAACCCAACCATAACCCTTACCCGTACCCTAACCCTAACCCATACCCTAACACTAACCCCAACCTTAACCATAACCCTAACCCGTACCCTAACCCTAAAACTAACCCGTACCCTAACCCCAACCCTAACCCTAACATGTACCATAACCCTATCCCTAACCCTAACCCTGACCCTAACCCTAACCCTAACCCGTACCCTAACCCTAACCCGCACCTAAACCTAACCCTACCCCGTACCCTAACTCTAACCCATAAACTAAACCTAACCCTAACCGTAAACTTAACCCGTACACTAACCCTATCCCGTATCCTAAACCTAAACCTAACCCGTACCCAAACCCTAACAGTAACCCTAAACCATACCCTAGCGCTAACACTAACCCTATCCCTAACCCTAATCATTACCCGTACCCTAACCCTAAACCATACCCTAACACTAACACTAAACTTAACCGTAACCATGACCCGTACACTAAACCTAAAATTAACCCGTACCCTAACCCCACCCTAACCCTAACCCACACCAAACCTAATCCTGACCAGTAACCTAAGCCTAAACCTAACCCTAAACTTAACCCGTACGCTAACCCTAACCCATACCCTAAACCTAACCCTAAACCGTAACCTAACCCTAAACCTAACCCTAAGCCTAACCCGTACATTAACCCTAACCCTAACACTAACACTAACCCTACCCCGTACTCTAAACCTAACCCTAACTCTAACCCTAACCCGTACCCTAAAACTAACCATAACCCTAACCCTAACACTAACCCTAGCCCATACTCTAACCCTAACACAAACCCTAACCCTAAACCGTACTCTATCCCTGACCCTAACCCTATCCCTAACCCTAACCCTATCCGCACTCTAAACCTAAACTTAACCCTAACCCTAACACTAAACCTAACCCGTACTCTAGCACTAACCCTAAACCTAAACGTAACCCTAACCCATACGCTAACCCTAACGCGTACCCTAACACTAACCCTAAACCTAACACTATCCCTAACCCGTACTCTAACCCTAAACCTAACACTATCTCTAACCCAAACCCGTACTATAACCCTAAACTTAACCCTAACCCTAAACCTAACCCTAACCCGTACTCTAAACCTAAACCTAACCCTATCTCTAACCCAAACCCGTACTATAACCCTAACCCTAACCCTGACCCTAAACCTAACCCTAACCCGTACCCTAAACCAAACCCGTACTCTAACCGTAACCCTAACCCTAACCCGTACCCTAAACCTAACCCTAAACCATACCCTAACGGTAACCTTAACCCTAACACTGACGTTAACCATAACCCTTACTTGTACCCTAAGCCTAACTCATACCCTAAACCTAACCTTTATCCAAACCCTAACCCTAACCCGTACCCTAAACCTAACCCTAACCCTTGACTTAACCCCTTACCAACCCTATCCCATAAACTAACCGTCACCATAACCCGTACCCAAACCCTAACAGTTACCCTAAACCATTCCCTAGCGCTAACCCTAACACTAACCCTAACCCTAACCCGCACCCTAAACATAAAGCTAACCCTTACCCTAACCATAACCCTTACCCGTACCCTGACCCTAACCCATAGCCTAACCCTAACCCTAACTTTAACCGTAACCCTAACCCGTACCCTAAACCTAAAACTAACCCGTACCCTAACCCCAACCTTAACCCGAACCCGTACCATAACCCTATCACTAACCCTAACCCTGACCCTAAACCTAACCCTAACCCGTACCCTAACCCTAACCCTAACCCGCACCTAAACCTAACCCTAACCCAGAACCTAAATCTAGCCCTAAACCTAAACTTATCCTGTATGCTAACCCTATCCCGTAACCTAAACCTAAACCTAACCCGTAGCCTAACCATAACCCTAACACTATCCGTACACTAACACTGACACTAACCCTGACACTAACACTAACCCTAACCCGTACTCTAACACTAACCCTAACCCTAAACCTAACCCTAACCCGTACTCTAACCCTAACCCGTACCCTAACACTAACCCTAACCCTAACACTAACCCTAACCCGTAATCTAACCCTAAACCTAACCTTAACTCTAAAGCTAACCCGTACTATAAACCTAACCCTAACCCTAACCCTAATCCTAACCCTAACCCTAACCCTAACCGGTACAGTAACCCTAACCCGTAACCTAAACCTAACGCTAACCCGTAACCTAACCCTAAACCGTTCCCTAACCCTAACCCTAAACCTAAACCGTACCCTAACCCTAATTGTAATGCTAACCCGTAGCCAAACCCTAACCCAAACACGTACCCTAACCTAACCCTAACCCTAACCCACACACTAAACCTAACCCTAACCCTAGACCTAACACGTACACTACCCCGATACCGTACCCTAACCTTAACCCTCACCGGTACTGTAACCCTAACACTACCCTAACCCTAACCCTAATCCTAACCCTAACCCTAACCCGTACACTAACCCTAACCCGAACCCTAACCCTAACCCTAACCCATACTCTAACCCTACCCGTATCCTACCACTAACTCTAACCCTAACCCCTAATCCCTAACCCTAACACCCTACCCTAACCCATACCTAAACGGTAAACCTAACCCGTACCCTAACACTAACCCAAACCTGAACTCTATCCCTAACCCTAACCCTAACCCTAGCCCTAACCCGTACAGTAACCCTAACGCGTACCCTATCCCTAACCCTAACCCTAAACCTAACCCTAATCTTGAACCTAAACCTAACCCTAACCCATACTCTAACCCTAAATAGTACCCTAACTGGTACCGTAACCCTAACTCGTACACTAACCCTAACCCGAACCCTAACCCTAACCATAACCCGTACCTTAACCCTACCCGTAGACTAACCCTAACTCTAACCCTAACCCCTAACCCTAACCCTAACCATAACCCACACCTAAACCTAACCCTAACCCTAACCCTAACCCGCACCTAAACCTAACCCTAACCCTAACCCTTACCCTAACATGTACCCAAACGGTAAACCTAACCCGTACCCTAACACTAACCCAAACCCGTACTCTAACCCTAACCCTAACCCTAACACTAACCCTACCCCGTACTCTAACCCTAACCATAACCCGCACCCTAACCCTAACCCTAAACCTAACCCTAACCCTAACACTATCCCTAACCCGTACTCTAAACCTAAACCTAACCTTAAATCTAAGCCTAACCCGTACTATAACCATAAACCTAACCCTAACCCTAAACCTAAACCTAACCCGTACTCTAAACCTATCCCGTAGCCTAACACTAAGTCTAACCCTAACCCCTAACCCTAAACCTAACCCTAACCCTAACCCTTACCCTAACACGAACCCAAACATTAAACCTAACCCGTACCCTAAAACTAACCCAAACCCGTACTCTAACCCTAACCTTAACCCTAACCCTAAAACTAACACTAATCCTAACCCGTACTCTAAACCTAACCCTAAACTGAATGTAACCCTAACCCATTCTCTAACCCTAAACCGTACCCTAACACTAACTCTAAACCCCTCCTATAAACCTAACCCTAAACCCAACGCTAACCCTAAACCTAACTCGTACCGTAACCCGAACTCGTACCCTAACCCTACCCTAAACCTAACCCTAACCCTGACCCTAACCCTAAACCTAATCCTGTACACTAACCCTAACCCTAACCCGCATCCTAAACCTAACCCTAAGCCTAGACCTAAACCGTACCCTAACCCTAATCCGTACCCTAACACTAACCCTAACCCTATCCCGTACCATAACCCTAACACTCACCTTAACCCGTACCCTATCCTTAACCGGATGCTTAACCCTAACCCACACCCTAAATCTAACCCTAACCTTAGACCTAAACCGTACCCTAAACCTATCCCGTAACCTAACCCTAACGCTAACCTGTACCCTAACTCTAACACTAACACTAACCCTAATCCTAAGCCTATCCCGTATACTAATCCTAACCCTAAACCTAACCCGTAACCTAACCCTAACCCTAACCCTAAACCTAACCCTAACCCTGACCCTAACCCTAACCCTAATCCCGTACCCTAACCATAACCCTACCCCGCATCCTAAACCTAACCCTAACCCTAACCCTAACCCGTACCATAAACCTAACACTAACCCTAACCCGTACCCAAACCCTAACATGTACACTAACCATAACCCGATGCCTAACCCTAACTAAAACCCTAAAACTACCCCTAACCCTAGACCTAACCCATACACTAAACCTATCCCGTAACCTAACACTAACGCTAACCTGTACCCTAACCCTAACACTAACACTAACCCTAATCCTAACCCTATTCCCGTACACTAACCCTAACCCTAACCCTAACCCGTATCCTAACCCTAACCCGTACCGTTACACGTACCTTAACCCTAACCCTAACCCATACCCTAAACTTAACACTAACCCTAACCCAAACCATAACCCTTAACCGTAACCTAACCCTAACACATACCCTAACCCTAAACCTAACCTTAACCGTAACCCTAACCCGTACCCTAACCCTAAAACTAACCCATACCCTAACCCCAACCCTAATCCTAACCCATACCCTAACACTAACCCGTACCCTAACACTAACCCTTAACCTAACCCTAACCTAACCTGTACCCTAACCCTAAATGTAACCCTAACCCATACCCAAACCCTAACCCTAACACGTACCCTATACCTAACCCTTACCCTAACCCTCACACTAAACCTAACCCTAACCCTAGACCTAACACGTACACTAAACCTATCCCGTACCGTAAACTTAACGCTAAACCGTACTGTAAACCTAACACTAACCCTAACCCTAACCCTAACCCGTACACTAACACTAACCCGAACCCTAACCCTAACCCTAACCCTAAACGTACACTAACCCTAACCATAACCCGCATCCTAAACCAAAACCTAACCCTAGACCTAACCCGTACCCTAACCCTAACCCGTACCCTAACACTAACCCCTACCCTAACTCTAACCCATACCATAACCCTAACGCTAACCCTAACCAGTACCCTAAACCTAACCCGTACCGAACCCTATCCCGAACCCTTACCCTAACACTAACCCATACCCTAGCTCTAACCCTAACCCTAACCCGCACCCTAAACCTAAACCTAACCCTAACCCTAACCATAAAACTTAACCATACCGTAAACCTAACCCATACCCTAACCCTAACCCTAACCTTAACCATAAGCCTGACATGTACCCCAACCCTAAAACTAACCCGTACCGTAACCCCAACCCTAACACTAACCCGTACCATAACCCTATCCCATACGCTAACCCTGACCCTAAAACTAACCATAACCCGTACCCTAATACTAACCCTACCCCTAACCCTAACGCTAACCCTCACCTAAACCTAACCCTAACACATACCCTAACACTAAACCATAACCTAAACCTAACTTAACACTAAACTTAACCCATACGATAACACTATCCTGTACCCTACAACTAACCCTAACCCGTAACCTAACCCTAACCCGTACCCTAACCTGTACCCTGGCGGTAAACCTAACCCATACCCTAACACTAACCCAAACCCATACTCTAATCCTAACCTTATCCCTAACCAACACCCTAAACTTAACACTAACCCTAACCGAAACCATAAACCTTAACCGTAACCTAACCCTAACCCATACCCTCACCATAACCCTAACCTTAACCATAACCCTAACCCATACCCTAACTCTAAAACTAACCCATACCCTAACCCCAACCCTAACCTTAATACGTACCCTAACACTAACCCTAACCCTAACCCTGACCCTAAACCTAACCCTAACCCTTACACTAACCCTAACCCTAACCCTAACACGCACCCTAAACCTAACCCTAACCTGTACCCTAACCCTAACCCATAACCTAAACCTAACCGTAACCCTAAAATTAACCCGTACTCTAACCCTATCCCGTACCCTAAACCTAACCCCAAACATATCCTAACCCTAAACGTAACCCTAAGCCTAAACCGTACATTAACCCTAACACTAACCCTAACCATACTCTAACCCTAACACTAACCCTCACCTTAACCCTAACCCGTACTGTAACCCTATACCATACCATAACCCTAAAACTAACCCGTACCATAAACCTAACCCATACCCTAAACCTAACCCGTACCCTAACCCTAACCCGTACCCGTACCCTAAACCTAACCTTACCCTAACCCGTACCCTAACCCTAACCCTAACCCTAACCCTGACCCTAACCCTAACCATACCCGTACCCTAAACCTAATCCGTACCCTAACCCTAAACCTAACCCTTACCCGTACAGTAACCCTAACCCGTACCCTAGCCCTAACCCTACACCTAAACCTAACCATAACCCAGACCCTAAACCAAACCGTAACCCGTACCCTAACCCTAAACCGTACCCTAACCTAACCCTAAATCTAACCCGTACCCTAACCCTAAATGTAACGCTAACCCGTACCCAAACCCTATCCCTAACACGTACCCTAACCCTAACCCTAAACCTAACCCTCACCCTAAACCTAATCCTAATGCGTACCCTAACCCTAAACCGGTACCTAAACCTAACCGTAACGCTAAACATAACCCGTACGCTAAACTTCACCCGTACCCTAAACCTAACCCTAACCCATATCCTAACAATAAACCTAACCCTAAGCCTAACCCGTACATTAACCCTAACCCTAACCCTAACCATACTCTAACCCTAACACTAACCCTCACCTTAACCCTAACCCGTACTGTAACCCTATACCGTACCATAACCCTAAAACTAACCCGTACCCTAAACCTAACCCGTAACCTAAACCTAACCCGTACCCTAACCCTAACCCTAACCCTAACCCACCCTAAACCTAACCCTAACCCTAACCCATACCCTAACCCTAACCCTAACCCTAAACCTAATCCTACCCCTAACCCGTACCCTAAGCCTAACCCTAAACCTAACCCTAACCCTAAACTTAACCCATACGCTAACCCTATCCCATACCCGAAAACTAACCCTAACCTGTATCCTAACTCTAATCCTAACCCTAAGCCTAAACCGTACATTAACCCCAACCCTAACACTAACACTAACACTAATCCTACCTAGTACTCTAACCCTAAACCTAACCCTAACCCTAACCCTAACCCTAACCCTAACCCTAACCCTAACCCTAAACCTAACCTTAACCCTAACCCTAACACTAACCCTAACCCGTACTCTAAACCTATCCCTAACCCTAACACTAACCCTAACCAGTACTGTAACCCTAACCCATACCATAACCCTAAACCTAATCCGTACACTAAACCTAACCCTAATTCGTACCCTCACCTTAACACTAACCCTGACCCTAACCCTAACCCGTATCCTAAACCTAACCCATACCCTAACCCTAAACCTAACCCTAACCCGTACCCTAAACCTAACCCGTACCTTAACCATAACCCTAAAACTAACCCTGACCCTAACCCTAACCCTAAACCGTACCCTAAGCTTAACCCATACCCTAACCCTAAAACTAATCCTAACCCTAACCCTTAACCTAACCCATAACCTAACCCTAACCCTAACCCGTACCCAAACCCTAACAGTAACCCTAAACCATACCCTAACGCTAAAACTAACCCTAAACCTAACCCTAACCATTATCCGTACCCTAACCCTAAACCATACCCTAACACTAACCCTAAACTTAACCGTAACCATTACCCATACATTAAACCTAAAATTAACCCGTACCCTAACCCCACCCTAACCCTAACCTGTACCCTAACCCTAACCCTTATCCACAACAAACCTAACCCTGACCAGTAACCTAAGCCTAACCCTAACCCTAAACTTAACCCGTACGCTAACCCTATCCCGTACACTAAACCTAACCCTAAACCATAACCTAACCCTAAACCTAACCCTAAGCCTAACCCATACATTAACCCTAACACTAACACTAACACTACCCCATACTCTAACACTAACACAAACCCTAACCCTAAACCGTACTCTATCCCTGACCCTAACCCTAACCCTAACCCTAACCCTATCCGCGCTCTAACCCTAACCCTAACCCTAACCCTAACACTAAACCTAACCCGAACTCTAGCACTAACCCTAAACCTAAACGTAACCCTAACCCATACGCTAACCCTAACCTGTACCCTAACACTAACCCTAAACCTAACACTATCCCTAACCCGTACTCTAACACTAAACCTAACCCTATCTCTAACCCACACCCGTACTATAACCCTAAACCTAACCCTAACCCTAACTCTAACCCTATCCCGTAGCCTAACACAAACTCTAACCCTAACCCCTATCTCTAACCCTATCCCTAACCCTTACCTAAACCGTACCCAAACGGTAAACGTAACCCGTTTCCTAACACTATCCCAAACCCGTACTCTAACCCTAACCCTAACCCTAACCCTAAACCGCACCCTAAACTTAACCCTAACCCTAATGCTAACCATAACCCTTAACCGTACCCTAACCCTAACCCTAACTCTTACCCTAACCCTAACACTGACCCTACTCCTAACCCGTACACTAACCCTAAACCGTACTCTAATCCTAACCCTAACCCTAACCCTATCCGTACTCCAACCCTAACCCTAACCCTACCCTGTACTCTAACCCTAAGCCTAACTCTAACCCAAACCCGTACCTTTCCCTTAACCTAACACTAACACTAACCCACCCCGTACTCTAACCCTAACCCTAAACCTAACCGTAACCCAAAACCGTACCCTAAACCTAACCCTAACCCTAACTCGTACCCTAACCCTAACCCTAACCCTGACCCTAACCCTAACACTAACCCGTACCCTAAGCCTAACCCATACCCTAACCCTAACTTTAAACCTACCCCTAACCCTATCCCGTACCCTAAACCTGACCCTAACACTTGTCCTAACCCTAAACCTGTAACCTAAAACTAACCCGTAACCTAACCCTAAACCCTACATTCCCCGTACACTAAACCTAACCCTAACCCTAACCCGTACCTGTCCCCTAAACCTAAACCTAACCCTAACCCTAACACTAACTCTAACCCATACTCTAACCCTAACCCTAACCCTAACACTAACCCTACCCCGTACTCTAACAGTAACCCTTACCCTAACCCTAACCCATACTCTAACCCTGACCCTAACCCTAACCCTAAGACTAACCCTAACCCGTACTCTAACCCTAACCCTAACCCTAACTGTATTCTAACCCTAAACCTAACCCTCACCCGAAACCTAACCCGTACCCTAATCCTAACCTGTACCCTAACCCTAAACCTAACCCTAACCCATACCCTAAACCTAAACCTAACCCATACCCTAACCCTAACCCTAACCCTAACCCTGACCCTAACCCTAAACCTAAACCGTACCCTAAACATAACCCATACCCTAACCCCAAACTAACCCTAACCTGTACCCTAAACCTAACCCTAACCCATACCCTAACCCTAATCCTAAACCATACCCTAAGCCTAACCCATACCGTAACCCTAACCCTAATCCTAACCCTAACCCGTACCTAAACCTAACCCTAACCCTTGACATAACCCGTACCCAACCATATCCCGTAAACTAACCTTAACCCTAACCCGTACCAAACCCTAACAGTAACCCTAACCCATACCGTAGTGCTAACCCTAACCCTAACCCTAACCCTAAACCTGACCCTAACCCTAAACCTAAACCGTACCCTAAGCCTAACCCATTCACTAACCCTAACCCCAACCCTAACTCAAACACCAACCCTACCCCGTACTCTATCCCTAACCCTAACCCTAACCCTAACCCTAACACCAACCCTATCCCATACTCTAACCCTAACCCTAAACCTAACCCTAACTGTACTCTAACCCTAACCCTAAACCTCACCTTAACTCTAACCCGTACTGTAACCCAAACCCGTACCATAACCCTAAACCTAACCCTTACCATAACCCTAACCCTAATTCGTACCCTAACCCTAACCCTAACCCTGACCCTAACCATAACCCTAACGCGTACCCTAAACCTAACTTGTACTCTAACCCTAAACCTAAAACTAACCCGTACACTAAACCTAACCCTAACCCGTACCCTAACCCTAACCCTAACCCTGATCCTAACCCTAACCCGTACCCTAAGACAAACCCATAGCCTAACCCTTACCCCAATCCTAAACCTAACCCTAACCCGTACCCTAAACCTAACCATAACACTAAACTTAACCCGTACACTAACCCTATCCCGTACCCTACACCTAAACCTAACCCGTATACTATCGCTAAAGCTAACCCTAAGCCTAAACCGTACATTAATCCCAAACCTAACCCTAACACTAATCCTAAACCGTACTCTAACCCTAAACCTAACCCTAACCCTAACCCGTACACTAACCCTAACCCTAACCCTAACACTAATACTACCCCGTACTCTAATCCTACAACTAACCCTAACCATAACCCTAACCCGTAACCTAACCCTAACACTAACTGTACTCTAACCCTAAACCTAACCCTCACCCTAACCCTAACCCGTACTGTAACCCTAACCCATACCATAACCCTAAACCTAACCCGTACCCTAACCCTATTCCTAACTCGTACCCTAACCCTAACCCTAACCCTGACTCTAACCCTAACCCTAACCCGTACCCTAAACCTAACCCGTACTTTAAACCTAACCCTATCCCTACCCGTACCATAAACCTAACCCTAACCCTAACTCGTACCCTAAACCTACCCTAAACCTGACCATAACACTAAACCTAACCCATACCCTAAGCCTAACCCATATCCTAACCCTAACCCTAAACCTAACCCTAACCTTAAACCGTACCCTAAAAGTAACCCTAACCCTCTACCTAACCCGTACTCAAACCTATCCCGTAACCTAACCCTAACCCTACCCGTACCCAAACCCTAAGAGTAAACTTAAACCATACCCTAGCGCTAACCCTAACCCTAACCCTAACCCTATCCCTAACCCTGACACTATCCCTACCCTAACCCGTACCCTAAACCTAACCTGTGCCCTAACCCTAAACCTAACCCTAACCCGTACACTAAACCTAAACTTAACCCGTACCCTAACCCTAAACCTAACCCTAAACCTGACCCTAACCCTAAACCTAAAACGTACCCTAAGCCTAACCCATACCCTAACCCTAACCCAAACCCTAACCCTATCCGTACTCTAACCCTAACGCTAACCCTACCCCGTAATCTAACCCTAACTCTAACTCTAACCCTAACCCGTACACTAACCATAAACCTAACCCTAACACTAACCCTACCCCGTACTCTAACCCTAACCCTAACACTAACACTAACCCGTAACATAAACCTAACCTTAACCCTAACTTGTACCCTAACCCTAAACCTAACCCTGGCCCTAAACCAAACCTTAACCCGTACCCTAAACCTAACCCATAGCCTAACCCTAACCCTAAACCTAACCCTAACCCTATCCCGTACCCTAAACCTAACCCTAACCCTTGTCCTAACCGGTACCCAAACCTATCCTGTACCCTAACCCTAAACCTAACCCGTACCCAAACCTAAGAGTAACCTTAACCCATACCCTAGCGCTAACCCTAACCCTAACCCTAACCCTAACCCACACCCTAAACCTAAACCTAACCGTAACCCTAACCATGACCCTTACTCGTACCCTAACCCTAACCCATAACCTAACACTAACCCTAACCTTAACCGTAACCCTAACCCATAACCTAACCCTAAAACTAACCTGTACCGTAACCCCAAACCTAACCCTAACCCGTACCATAACCCTATCCCTAATCCTAACCCTGACCCTAAACCTAACCCTAACCCATACCCTAACCCTAACCCGTACCTAAACCAAAACCTAACCCATAACCTAACCCTAACCCGTAACCTAAACATAAACCTAAACCTAAACTTATCCCGTACACTAACCCTATCCTGTACCCTAAACCTAACCCTAACCTGTACCCTAACCCTAACCCTAACCCTATCCGTACACTAACCCTAACCCTAACACTAACACTAACCCTAACCCATACTCTAACCTTAACCCTAACCCTAAACCTAACCCTAACCCGTACTCTAACTCTAAACCATACCCTAACACTAACCCTTACTCTAACCATAAATGTAACCCGTACCCTACCCCTAAATGTAACACTAACCCGAACCGAAACCCTAAACCTAACACGTACCCTAACCCGCACACTTAAACTAACCCTAACCCTAGACCTAACACGTACACTAAATCTATCCTGTACCGTTATCTTAACCCTACCCCGTACCGTAACCCTAACAATAACCCTACCCCGTACTCTAACACTAACCCTTAGCCTAACCCTAACCCGTACTCTAACCCTGACCCTAACCCTAAACCTAACACTAACCCTAACCCGTACTCTAACCTTAACCCTAAACCTAACCGTATTCTAAACCTAACCCTAACCCTCACCCTTACCCTAACCCGTATTGTAACCCTAACCCGTACCCTAACCCTAACCCATAACCTAACACTAACCCTAACCTTAACCGTAACCCTAACCCATACCCTAACCCTAAAACTAACCTGTAACGTAACCCCAATCCTAACCCTAAACCGTAACATAACCCTATCCCTAATCCTAACCCTGACCCTAAACCTAACCCTAACCCATACTCTAACCCTAACCCGCACCTAAACCTAACACTAACCCGTACCCTAACTCTAACCCATAACCTATACTTAAACCTAAACCTAAACTTATCCCGTACACTAACCCTATCCTGTACCCTAAACCTAACCCTAACCTGAACCCTAACCCTAACCCTAACCCTAACCCTATCCGTACACTAACCCTAACCCTAATACTAACACTAACCCTAACCCATACTCAAACCCTAACCCTAACCCTAAACCAAACCCTAACCAGTACTCTAACCCTAACCCGTACCCTAACACTAACCCTTAACCTAACCATAAACCTAACCCGTACCTAACCCTAAACGTAGCCCTAACCCGAACCAAAACCCTAAACCTAACAGGTACCCTAACACTAACCCTAACCCGCACACTAAAACTAACCCTAACCCTAGACCTAACACGTACACTAAACCTATCCTGTACCGTAACCTTAACCCTAACCCGTACCGTAACCCTAACACTAACCCTAACCCTAACCCTAACCCTAACCCTAAACCTAACCCTAACCCTAACCCTAACCATAACCCGTACTCTAACTTAACCCTAACCGTAAACCTAACCCTAACCCGTACTCTAACCCTAACCCTAACCCTAACACTAACCATAATCCTAACACTAAACCTAACCAGTTCTCTAACCCTAAACCTAACACTGACACTAACCCTAACGCCCTACTATAACCCTAACCCTAAACTTAACCCTATCCATAACCCTAACACGTACCGTAACCCGAATCCATACCCTAACCGTAACCCTAACCCTAAACCTAACCCTAACCCTAAACCTTATCCCGTACCCTAACCCATGACCCTAACCCGCATCTAAACCTAACCCGAACCCTAGACCTAACCCGTACCCTAACCGTAACACGTACCCTAACACTAACCCTAACCCTAACCCGTACCATAAACCTAACACTAACCCTAACCCGCACCCTAACCCTAACCCGTACCCTAACCCTAGCCCGTTGCCTAACCCTATCCCACACCGTAAACCAAACCCTAACCCTAGACCTAACCTGTACCCTAAACCTATCTCGTACCCTAACCCTAATGCTAACCTGTCCCTAACCCTAGACCTAACCCGTACCCTAACCCTAACCCGTACCCTAACACTAACCCTAACCCTAAACCTAAACCGTACCCTAACCTGAACCCTAACCCTAACACTAACCCTAATCCTAACCCTATACCGTACACTAACCCTAACCCTAACCCGTACCCATACCCTAACCCTAACCCTAACTCTAAACCTAACACTAAACCTACCCCGTACTCTAACCGCAACCCAAACCGTAACCCAACCCGTACCCTAACGCGTAACCTAAACCTAACCCTAACCTGTACGTAACACGTACCATAACCCTAACCCTAATCCTAACCCTAACCCTAAACCTAACCTATACCCTACCTCTCACCCTAACCCATACCCTAACCCTAACTCATACCCTAACCCTAACCCTTACCCTAACCCCTAACCCTAACCCAAACCGTACCCTAAACCTAACCCTAACCCTAACTAGTACCCTAACCCTAATCCTTACCCTAACCCCTAGACCTAACCCTAACCCGTACCCTAACCATAACCCTAACCCATACCTAGCGCTAACCCTAACCCTAACCCTACGTCTAACCTGCAGTCTAAACCTAAACCTAACCCTAACACTAACTATAACACTTACCCGTACCCTAACCCTAACCCATGCCCTAACACTAACCTTAACCTTAACCGGAACCCTAACCCGTACCCTAACCCTAAAACTAACCCGTACCCTAACCCCAACCTTAACCCTAGCCCGTACCATAACCCTAACCCTAACTGTAACCCTGACCCAAACCTAACCCTAACTCGTACCCTAACCCTAAACCGCACCTAAACCTAAACCTAACCCATACCCGAACCCTAACCCGTAACCTAAACCTAACCCTAACCCTAAACTTAACCCGTACACTAAACCTATCCCGAACCCTAAACCTAACCCTAACCCTAACCCTAACCCTAACCCTAACCCTATCCGTACACTAACCCTAACCCTAACACTAACACTAACCCTAACCCGTACTCTAACTCTAACCCTAACCCTAAAACTAACCCTAACCCATAATCTACCCGTAACCCACCCCTAACACTAACCCTTACCCTAACCCTAAACCTATCCCGTACCCTAACCCCAAACATAACCCTAACCCGTACCCAAACACTAACCCTACACGTAAACCTATCCCTAACCCTAACCCTAACCCGCACACTAAACTAACCCTGACCCTAGAACTACCATGTACACTAACCCTATCCCGCACCCTAACCTTAACCCTAACCCGTACCGTAACCCTAACACTAACCCTAACCCTAACCCTAACCCTAAGCCGAACACCAACCCTAAACCGAATCCTAACCCTAACCCTAACCCGTAACCTAAACCTACCCGTAGCCTAACCGTAACTCTAACCCTAATGCCTAACCCTACCCTAACCCTAACTTTTACCCTAACCCGTACCCAAACAGTAAACCTAACCCATACCCTAACACTAACCCAAACCCGTACTCTAACCCTAACCCATACCTTAACCCTAACCCTAACCTTAACCATAATGCTAACCCGTATCCTAACCCTAAAACTAACCCGCACCCTGAACCCAAACCTAAACCTAACCCGTACCATAACACTAACCCTAAACCTAACCCTGACCCTAAACCTAACCTTATCACTTACACTAACCCTAACCCTAACCCACGCCCTAAACCTAACCCTAACCCTAACCCTAACCCTAACCCTAACCCTAACACTAACCCTAACCGTACTCTAACCCTAACCATAACCCTAACCGTACTCTAACCCTTACCCTAACCCTCACCCTAACCCTAACCCGTACTGTAACCCTAACCCGTACCAATACCCTATCCCTAACCCGTACCCTAAACTTAACCCTAAACCGTACCTTAACGCTAACCCTAACCCTAACACTGACGTTAACCCTAACCCTAACTCGTACCCTAAGCCTAACCCATACCCTAAACCTAACCCTAAACCAAACCCTAACCCTAACCCGTACCCTAAACCTACCCTAACCCTTGACCTAACCCGTACCCAACCATATCCCATAACCTAACCCTCACCCTAACCTGTACCCAAACCCTAACAGTAACTCTAAGCCATTCCCTAGTGCTAACCCTAACACTAAACCTAACTCTAACCCTAACCCGCACCCTAAACCTAAAGCTAACCCTAACCCTAACCTTAATCTTTACCCCTACCCTAAACCTAACCCATACCCTAACCCTAACCCTAACCTTAACCGTAACTCTAACCCATACCCTAATCCTAAAACTAACCCTTACTCTAACCCCAACCCTAATCCTAACCCGTACCATAACCCTATCACTAACTCTAACCCTGACCCTAAACCTAACCCTATCCCATACCATAAACCTAACCCTAACATGTACCCTAACCCTAACCCTAACCCTAACCCTATCCGTACACTAACCCTAACACTAACCCTAACACTAACACTAACCCTAACCCTAAACCTAACCCTAACTCGTACTCTAACCCTAACCCGTACCCTAACATTAACCCTAACCCTAACCCTAACACTAACCCTAACCCGTACTCTAACCCTAACCATAACCCTAACCAGCACCCTAAAATTAACCCTAACCCTAACCCAAACCATAACCCTTAACCGTAACCTAAACCTAACCCATACGATAAACCTAACCCTAACCTTAACCATAAACATAACCCTTACCCTAACCCTAACAATAACCCGTACCCTAACCCCAACCCTAACCCTAACCCGTACCCTAACACTAACCCTAACCCTAACCCTAACCTTTACCCTAAACCTGACCCTAACCCTTTCACTAATCCTAACCCTAACCCTAACCCGCACCCTAAACCTAACCCTAACCCGTACCCTAACCCTAAACCGTAACCTAAACCTAACCCTAACCCTAAACTTAACACGTACGCTAAACCTATCCCTTACCCTAAACCTAAACCTAACCCGTATCCTAACCCTAAACCTCACCCTAAGCCTAACCCGTACATTAAACCTACCCCTAACCCTAACACTAACCCTACCCTGTACTCTAACCCTAACCCTAACCCTAACCCTAACCCGTACCCTAACCCTAACCCTAATCCTAAACCTAACACTAACCCTACCCCATACTCTAATCCTAACCCTAATCCTATCCGCACCCTAACCCTAACCCTAACACTAACACTAAACCTAACCCGTACTCTAACCCTAACACTAACCCTAAACCTAACCCTAACCCATACTCTAACCCTAACCCGTACCCTACACTAACCCTTACCCTAACCCTAAACCTAACCTGTACCCTAACCCTAAACGGAACCCTACCCCGTACCCAAACCATAACCCTAAAACGTACTCTAACCCTAACCCTAACCCTAAACCTAACCCGAACCCGCACACTAAACCTAACCCTAACCCTAGACCCAACACAAACACTAACCCTATCCCGTACCATAACCTTAACCCTAACCCGTACCGGTACTCTAACACTAACCGTAATCCTAACCCTAACCCTAACCCTAACCCTAACTCTAACCCGTACACTAACCCTAACCCGAACCCTAACCCTAACCCTAAACCGTACCCTAACCCTACCAGTAGCTTAACCTAACACTAAGCCTAAACCCTAACTCTAACCCTAACCCTAACCCGCGCCTAAACCTAAACCTAACCCTAAACCTATCCCTAACCCGCACCTAAACCTAACCCTAACTCGTACCCTAACACAAACCCGTAACCTAAACCTAAACCTAACCCTAAACTTAACCCTTACGCTAACCCTATCCCGTACCCTAAACATAACGCTAACCCATACCCTAACCCTAACCCTAACCCTATCCGTACACTAACCCTAACCCTAACCATAAACCTAACAACCCTAACCCGTACTCTAACCCTAACCCATACCCTAACACTAACCCTAACCCTAACACTAACACTAACCCGTACTCTAACCCTAAACCTAACCCTAATTCTAACCCTAACACGTACTATAACCCTAACCCGTACCCTAACCCTAACCCTAGCACTAACCCTACCCCGTAAACTAACCCTAAACCTAACCCTAATTCTAACCCTAACCCGTACTATAACCCTAACCCTAACACCAACCCTAACTCTAACCCTAACCCGTACAGTAACCCTAACCCGTACCCTAACCCTAAACCTAACCCTAAACCTAACCCTAATCCTGAACTAACCCTAACCATAAACTCTACCCTAACCCTAAACCGTACCCTAACCCTAATCCTAAACCTAACCCGTACCCTAACCCTAAACTTAACGCTAACCCGTACCCAAACCCTAACCCTAACACGTAAAATAACCCTAAAACTAACTCTATCCTGCACACTAAACCTAACCCTAACCCTAGACCTAACACTTACACTAACCCTATCCCGTACCCTAACCTTAACTCTAACCCGTACCGTAACCCTAACACTAACCCTAACCCCCTACTATAATCCTAACCCTAAACCTAACCCTTACCCTAAGCCTAACTCGTACTGTAACCCTAAACCGTACCCAACCCTAACCTTAATCCTAAACCTAACCCTATTCCTGACCCTAACCCTAACCCTAATCCTATACCTTAACCTTAACCCTAACCCGCACCCTAAACCTAACCCAAAGCCTAGACTTAACCCTTAGCCTAACCCTAACCCGTACCCTAACACTAACCCTAACCCTAACCCGTAACCTAACACTAAACCTAACACGTACCCTAAACCGTACCCTAAACCTAACCCGTCCCCTAACCCTAATCCTAACCCTAACACTAACCCTAACCCTCCACTATAACCCTAACCCTAAACCTAACTCTAACCCTAACCCTAACTCGTACTGTTAAATTTACCCGTACCCTAACCGTAACCCTAAACCTAAACTTAACCGTAACCGTAACCCTAACCCTAACCCTAACAGGTACCCTAACCCTAACCAGTACCCTAATCCTAACCCTAACCCAACCCGTACCCTAACCCTAAACTGTACCCAAACCCTTACCCTAACACCTACCCTAACCCTAACCCTAAACCGCACACGAAACCTATCCATAACCCGCACACTATACCTATCCCTAACCCTAGACCTAACATCTACACTAACCCTTCCCGAACCCTAAACTTAACCCTAACCCGCACTGTAACCCTAACACTAACCCTAACCCTAACCCTAAACCTAACCCTAATGCATACACTAACCCTCACCCGAACGCTAACCCTAACCCTAACCCATACCCTAACCCTACCCGTAGCCTAACCCTAACTCTAACCCTAACGCCTAACCCTAACCCTATCCCTAAACCTTACCCTAACCCGTACCCAAACGGTAAACCTAACCCATACCCTAACACTAACCCAAACCCGTACTCTAACCCTAACCCTAAAACTAACCCTAACCCTAACCCGCACCCAAAACTTAACCCTAACTCTAACCCAAACTATAACCCTTAACCATAACTTAACCCTAACCCATATCCTCAACCTAAACCTAACCTTAACCATAACCATAACCCATACCATAACCCTAAAACTAACCCGTACCCTAACCCCAACTCTAACCATAACCTGTAAACTAACACTAATCCTAACCTTAACCCTGACCCTAAACCTAACCCTAACCCTTACACTAACCCTAACCCTAACCCGCACCCTAAACCTAACCCAAACCCGTACCCTAACCCTAAACCGTAACGTAAACCTAACCCTAACCCTAAACTTAACCCGTACGTTAACCCTATCCCGTACCCTAAACATAACCCTAACCCATATCCTAACCCTAACCTAACCCTAAGCTAACCCGTACATTAACCCTAACCCTAACCTTAACACTAACCCTACCCCGTACACTAACCCTAACCCAAACCCTAACCCTAACCCGTAACCTAAACCTAACCCTAACCCTAACTCGCACCGTTAACTTTACACGTACCCTAACCATAACACTAAAGCTAAACTTAACCGTAACCCTAAACCTAACCCTAACCCGAATCCCATACCCTAACCCTAACCGTAACCCGCATCCTAAACCCAACCCTCAACCTAGACCTAACCTGTACCATAACCCTAACCCGTACCCTAACACTCACACTAACACTAACCCTAACCCGTACCCTAACCCTAAACTGTACCCAAACCCTTACCCTAACACGTACCCTAACCCTAACCCTAACCCGCACACTAAACCTAACCCTAACCCTAGACCTAACACGTACACTAACCCTATCCCGTACCCTAACCTTAACCCTAACCCTAACACTAACCCTAAACCTAACCCTTACCCTAACACTAACACTAACCCGTACACTAACCCTAACCCGAACCCTAACCCTAAACCTAACCCGTACCCTAAGCCTACCCATAGCCTAACCCTAACTCTAACCCTAACGCCTAACCCTAACCCTAACGCTAACCCTAACCCTTACCCTAACCCTTACCCAAACAGTAAACCTAACCCGTACCCTAAAACTAACCCAAACCCGTACTCTAACCCTAACCCTAGCCCTACCTGCACCCTAAACTTAACCCTAACCCTAACCCAAACCGTAACCCTTAACCGTAACTTAACCCTAGCCCATACACTAAACCTAACCCTAACCTTAACCATAACCCTAAACCGTACCCTAACTCTAAAACAAACCCGTACCCTAACCTCAACCCTAAACCTAATCCATACCCTAACACTAACCCTAAACCTAACCCTGACCCTAAACCTAACCCTAAACCTTACACTAACCCTAACCCTTACCCTAACCCGCACCCTCAAACTAACCCTAACCCGTACCCTAACCCAAACCCGTAACCTAAACCTAAACCTAACCCTAAACTTAACCCGTACGCTAACCCTATTCCTTACCCTAAACCTAACCCTAACTCGTATCCTAACCCTAAACCTAACCCTTAGCCTAACCCGTACAATAACCCTAACCCTAACCCTAACACTAACCTAACCATACTCTAACACTAACCCTACCATCACCCTAACCCTACCCCGTACTGTAACCCTAACCCGTACCATAACCCTACCCTAACCCATAAGCTAACCCTAACCCTAACTCGTACCCTAACCCTAACCCTAACCCTGACCCTAAACCTAACCCTAACCCGTACCCTAAACCTAACCTGTACTTTAACCCTAACCCTAACCCTAACCCGTACCCTAAACCTAACCCTAACACTAACTCGTACCTAAAACCTAACCCTAACCCTGACCCTAACCTTAACCCTAAACCGTACACTAAGCATAACCCATAACCTAACCCTAACCCTATACCTAACCCTAACCCCTACCCTAAACCTAACCCTAATCCTTGACCTATCCCGTACCCAAACCTATCCCGTACCCTAACCCTAACCCTAAACCGTACCCAAACCCTAACAGTAACCCTACCACATAGCCTAGTGCTAACCCTAACCCTAACCCTAACCCTAAACCTAACCCTAACCGTGACCCTAACACTAACCCTATCCCGTACCCTAACCCTAAACTGTACCCGAACCCTAACCCTAAACCTAACCCATACCCTAACCCTAAACGTAATGCTAACTCGTACCCAAACCCTAACCCTAACACGTAACCTAACCCTAACCCTAACCCTAACCCTAACCCGCACACTAAGCCTAACCCTAACCCTAGACCTAACACGTACACTAACCCTATCCTGAACCCTAACCTTAACGCTAACCCGTACAGTGTCCCTAACACTAACCCTAACCCTAACCCTAACCCGTACACTAACCCTAACCGAACCGTAACCCTAACCCTAACCCGTACCCTAAACCTACCCGTAGCCTATTCCTAACTCTAACCCTAACCCCTAACCCTAAGCCTAACCGTAACCCTTACCCAAACCCGTACCCAACTGGTAAACCTAACCCGTACCGTAACACTAACCCAAATCTGTACTCTAACCTTAACCGTAACCCTCACCCTAACCCTAACCCGCACCCTAAACTTAACCCTAACCCTAACCGAAACCATAACACTTAACCGTAACCTAACCCTAACCCATAAGCTAACCCTAACCCTTACCTTAATCATAACCCTAATCCGTAACCTAACCCTAAAACTAACCCGGACCGTAACCCCAACACTAACCCTAACCCATACCCTAACACTAACACTAACCCTAACCCTGACCCTAAACCTAACCCTAAACCTTACACTAACCCTAACCCTAACCCAACCCGCACCCTAAACCTAACCCTAACCTGTACGCTAACCCTAACCTGTAACCTAAACCGAACCCTAACCCTAAAATTAAACCGTTCGCTAACCCTATCCCGTATCCTAAACCTAAACCTTACCCTTGTCCTAACCCGTACCCAACCCTATCCTGTACCCTAACCCTAACCTAACCCATACCCAAACACTAAGAGTAAACCTAACCCATACCCTAGCGCTAACCCTAACCCTAACCCTAAGCCTAACACGCACCCTAAACCTAAACCTAACCGTAACCCTATCCATAACCCTTACCCGTACCCTAACCCTAATCCATGACCTAACACTAACCCTAACCTTAACCGTAACCCTAACCCGTACCCTAACACTAAAACTAACCCGTACTGTAAACCTAACCCTCACCGTACCATAGCCTTATCCCTAATCCTAACCCTGACCCTAAACCTAACCCTAACTTGTACCCTAACCCTAACCCGCACCTAACCCTAACCCTAACCCTAACCCGTACCCAACCCTAATTCGTAACCTAACCCTAATGCTAACCCGTACCCAAACCCTAAGAGTAACTCTAACCCATACCCTAGCGCTAACCCTAACCCTAACCCTTACCGTAACACTAACTCGCACCCTAAACCTAAACCTAACCCTAACCCTAACCCTTACCCGTACCCTAACCCTAACCCATACCTTAACCCTAACCCTAAACGTAACCATAACCCTGACCCATAACCTAACCCTAAAATTAACCTGTACCCTAACCTCAACCATAACCCTAACCCTAACCCTAACCCAAACCCTAACCCTAACCCGAACCTAAACCGTACCCTAATCCGTACCCTAAACCTAAACAGTAACCTAAACCTAACCCTAACCCTAAACTTATCCCATACACTAACCGTATCCCGTACCCTATACCTAACCCTAACCTGTAACCTAAACCTAACCCTAACCCTAACCCTATCCGTACACTAAACCTAACCCTAACCCTATCCCATACTCTAACCCTAACCCTAACCCTAACACTAACCCTAACTTGTACTCCAACACTAACCCTAACCCTAAATGTAACCCTAACCCGTAATCTAACCCTAACCCGTACCCTAACCCTAACCCTAACACGTACCCTAACCCTACCCTATCCTGCACACTAAAACTAAACCTAACCCTAGACCTAACACGTACACTAAACCTATCCTGTACCGTAACATTAACCCTAACCCGTAACGTAACCCTAACACTAACCCTAACCCTAACCCTAAACCTGAACCTAACCCTAACCCGTAGACTAACCCTAACCCGAACCCTAACCCTAACCCTAAACGTACCCTAACACTAACCCTAACCCTAACCCGTACCCGTACCCTAACACTAACCCTTACCCTAACCCTAAACCTAACCCATACCCTAACCCTAAACGTAACATTAACCCATACCCAAACCCTAACCCTAACACATACCCTAACCCTAACCCTAACTCTAACCCGCACACTAAACCTAACCCTAACCCTAGACCTAACACGTACACTACACCTATCCCGTACCGTAACCTTAACCCTAACCCGTACCGTAACCCTAACCCTAACCCTAACCCTAACCCTAACCCGTACACTAACCCTAACCCTAACCCTAAACTTACCCTAATGCTAACCCTAACCCTAACACTAACACTAACCCTAACACGTACTCTAACCTAACCCTAACCCTAAACATAACCTTAACCCGTACTCTAACCCTAACCCTAACCCTAACACTAACCATAACCCTAACACTAAACCTAACACGTACTCTAACCCTATAACTAACCCTAACACTAACCCTAACCCCCTACTATAACCGTAACCCTAAACCTAACTCAAACCCTAACCCTAACTCGTACCGTAACCCGAACTCGTAACCTAACCCTAACCCTAACCTGAACTTAAACCTAAACCTGACCCTAACCCTAAACCTAATCCCGTACCCTAACCCTAACCCTAACCCGCATCCTAAACCTAACCCTAACCCTAGACCTAACCCGTACCCTAACCCTAACCCGTACCCTTACACTAACCCTAACCTTAACCTGTACCATAACCCTAACTCCAACCCTAACCCGTACCCTAACCCTAACCCATACCCTATCCCTAACCCAATGCCTAACCCTAACCCACACCCTAAACCTAACCCTAACCCTAGACTTAGTCTGTACCCTAAACTTATCCCGTAACCTAACCCTAACGCTAACCTGTACCCTAACCCTAACACTAACACTAACCCTAATCCTAAACCTATCTCGTACACTAACCCTAACCCGTACACTAACCCTAACCCTAACCCTAAACCTAACCCTGACCCTAACCCTAACCCTAATCCCGTACCCTAACCCTAACCTAACCCTAACTCGCATCCTAAACCTAAATCTAACCCTAACCCTAACCCGTACCATAAACTTAACACTAACCCTAACCCATACAAAGACCCTAACATGTACACTAACCCTAACCCGATGCCTAACCCTAACCCACACACTAAACCTAACCCTAAACCTAGACCTAAACCGTACCCTCAACCTATCCCGTACCGTAACCCTAATGCTAACCTGTACCCTAACCCTAACACTAACACTAACCCTAATCCTAACCCTATCCCGTACACTAACCCTAACCCATACCCTAACCCTAACCCGTAACATTACACGTACCTTAACCCTAACCCTAACACGTACCCTCACCCGTAACCTAAACTTAACCCTAACCTATACGCTAACACGTACCATAACCCTAACACTAATCCTAACCCTAACCATAAACCTAACCCATACCCTACCCCTCACCCTAACCCATACCCTAACCTTAACTCATACCCTAAAACTAACCCTTACCCTAACCCCTAAACCTAACTCTACACCATACCCTAAACCTAACCCTAACCCTAACTCGTACCCTAACCCTAACCCTAAACCTGACCCTAACCCTAACCCGTAACCTAACCCTAATCCGTACCCAAACCCTAACCCTAAACCTAAACCTAACCCTAACCCGTACAGTAACCCTAACCCGTACCCTAAACCTAACCGTAACGCTAAACCTAACCCTAACCCTGACCCTAAACCTAACCCTAACCCGCACCCTAACCGAAACCGTACCTTAACCCTAACCCTAAACATAACCCGTACCCTATCCCTAAACGTAACACTAACCCGTACCCAAACCCTATCCCTAACACTTACCCTAACCCTATCCCTAACCCTAACTCGCACACTAAACCTAACCCTAACCCTAGACCTAACACGTACACTAACCCTATCCCGTAGCCCAGCCTTAACCCTAACCCGAACCCTAACCCTACCCTAACCCGTACCCTCACCCTACCTGTAGCCTAACACTAAATCTAACCCTAAACCCTAACCCTAACCCTAGCACTAACCCTAACCCTTACCCTAACCTGTACCCAAACGGTAAACCTAACACGTACCCTAACACTAACCCAAACCCGTACTATAACCCTAAACCTAACCCAAACCTGCACCCTTAACTTAACCCTAACCCTAACCAAAACCATAACCCTTAACCATAACCTAACCCTAACCGATACCCTAAACCTAACACTAACCTTAAACGTAACCCTAACCCGTAACATAAACCTAAAACTAACCAATACCATAACCCCAACCCTAATCCTAACCCATACCCTAACACTAACCCTAACCCTAAACCTGACCCTAAACCTAAACCTAACACTTACACTAACCCTAACCCTAACCCTAACCCGCACCCTAAACCTAACCCTAATCTGTACCATAACCCTAACCCATAACCTAACCTAACTCCAACCCTAAACTTAACCCGTAGGCTAACCCTATCCTGTACCCTAAACCTAACCCTAACCCGTAAACTAACCCTAAACCTAACCCTAAGCCTAAGTCGTACATTATCTCTAACACTAACCCTAACACTAACCCTACCCCGTATTCTAAACTTAACCCTAAACCTAACCCTAACCATAAACCTAACCCGTACCCTAAAACTAACCCTAAACCTAACACTAACCCTAACCCGTACTCTAACCCTAACCCTAACACTAACACTAACCCTACCCCGTACCCTAACACTAACCCTAACCCTAACCCGTACCCTAACCCTAACCCTAAACCTAACCCTAACACTAACCCTAAACCGTACTCTATCCCTAACCCTAACCCTAACCCTAACCGTATTCTAACCCTAACCCTAACCCTCACCCTAACACTAACCCTAACCCTAACGCTAACACTAACCCTAACCCGTACACTAACCCTAACCCTAACCCTAAACATATCCTAACCTTAACCCTAACCCTAACCCTAACACTATCCCTAACCCGTACTCTAACCTAACCCTAATCCTAAACCTAACCCTTACCCGTACTCTAACCCTAACACTAACCCTAACCCTAAACCTAACCATAAAACTTAACCGTACCCTATCCCTAAACCATACCTTAACACTAACCCTAACTTTAACTGTAACCCTACCCCGTACCCCAACCTTAAAACTAACCCGTACCCTAACACCAACCCTAACCCTAACCCGTACCATAACCCTATCCCTAACCCTAACCCTGACCCTAAACCTAACCCTAACCCGTACCATAACCCTAACCCTAAACCTAACCCTATCCGTACACTAAACCTAACCCTAACCCTAACCCTAACACTAAACCTAACCTGTACTCTAACCCTAACCCTAACCCTAAACCTAACCCTAACCTATACTCTAACCCTAACCCGTACACTAACACTAACCCTTACCCTAACCCTAAACCTAACGCGTAACCTAAGCCTAAACGTAACCCTAACCAGTACCCAAACCCTAACCCTACCACGTACCCTAACCCTAAGCCTAACCCTAACCCACACACTAAACCTAACCCTAACTCTAGACCTAACACGTACACTAAACCTATCTCGTACCGGAACCTTAAACCTAACTCGTTCCGTAACCCTAACAATAAGCCTAAACCTAAACCTAAACCTAACCCTAACCCATACACTAACCCTAACCCGAACCCTAACTCGTACGCTAACCCTACCCGTATCCTAACCCTAACTCTAACGCTAACCCCTAACCCTAAACCTAACCCTAACCCTGACCCTAACCCATACCCAAACAGTAAACCTAACCCGTACACTAACTCTAAACCAAACCCGTACTCTAACACTAACCATAACCCTAACCCGTACACTAAACCTAACCCTAACACTAGACCTAACACGTACACTAAACCAATCCCGTACCGGAACCTTAAACCTAACCCGTACCATAACCCTAACAATAAGCCTAACCCTAAACCTAACCCTAACCCTATCCCGTACCCTAAACCTAACCTGTACCCTAACCCTAACCCTAACCCTCACCATAACCCGTACCCTAAACCTAACACTAACCCATACCCTAACCCTAAACCTACCCTAAACCTGACCCTAACCCTAACCCTAACACGTACCCTAAGCCTAACCCATAACCTAACCCTAACCCTAACCCTAACACTAACACTAAACGTACCCCGTACCCTAACCCTAACCCTAACCCTAACCCGTACAATAAACCTAACCCTAACCCTAACCCTAACTAACCCTAACCCGTACTCCAACCCTAATCCTAAACCTAACCCTAACCCGTACTCTAACCCTGACCCAAAACCTAACCCTAACATTAACCCTAACCCGTACTCTTACCCTAACCCTAACCCTAACCGTAACCTAAACCTAACCCTAAAACTTACCCTAACCAGAACCCGTACTGTAAGCCTAACCCATACCATAACCCTAACAATAAGCCTAACCCTAAACCTAACCCTAACCCTATCCCGTACCCTAAACCTAACCTGTACCCTAACCCTAAAACTAACTCTAACCCGTACCCTAAACCTAACACTAACTCATACCCTAAACCTAAGCCTTACCCGTACCCTAACCCTAACCCTAACCCTAACCCGATCCGTACTCAAACCGTAAACCTAACCCTCACCCTAACACTAACCCTAACCCATACTCTAACAATAACCCTAAACCTAACCTAACCCTAAACCATACGCTATCCCTAACCCGTACCCTAACAATAACACTAACCCTAACACTATCCCTGAACCATACTCTAACCCTAAACCTAACCCTATCTCTAACCCAAACCCGTACTATAACCCTAAACCTAACCCTAACCCTAAACCTAACCCTAATCCGTACTCTAACCCTATCCCGTAGCCTAACACTAACTCTAACCCTAACCCCTAACCCTAACCCTAACCCTAACCCTTACCTAACCTGTACCCAAACGGTAAAACTAAACCGTACCCTAACACTAACCCAAACCCGTACTCTAACCCTAACCCTAACCCTAACCCTCACTCTAAACCTAACCCTAACCCTAACCCTAACCATAACCCTTACCCGTACCCTAACCCTAAACCATAACCTAACCCTAACCCTAAACTTAACCGTAACCCTGACTCGTACCCTAACCCTAAAAGTAACCCGTACCAAACCACAACCCTAACCCTAACCCGTACCCTAACCCTAACCCTAACCCTAACTCTAACCCTAACCCGTTCCCTAACCCTAACACTAACCCTAAACCGTACTCTAACCCTAACCCTAACCCTAACCCTAACCGTATTCTAAACCTAACCCTAACCCTCACCCTAACCGTAACCCGTACTGTAACCCTAACCCGTACCATAACCCTAACCCTAACCCGTACCCTAACCCTAATCCTAATTCGTACGCTAACCCTAACCGTAACCCTGACCTAACCCTAACCCTATCCCGTATCCTAAACCTAACCTGTACCCTAACCCTAAACCTAACCCTAACCCGTACCCTAAACCTACCCTAACCCGTACCCTAACCCTAAGCCTACCCTAAACCTGACCCTAATCCTAACACTAACACGTACCCTAAGCCTAACCCATAACCTAAACCTAACACTAACCCTAACACTAACACCAAACCTAACCCGTATTCTAAGCCTAACCCTAACCCTAACCCATACCCGTACACTAAAACTAACCCTAACGCTAACCCTAACACTATCCTAACCCGTACTCTAACCCTAACCCTAACCCTAACACTAACCTTACCCCGTACTCTAACACTAACCCTAACACTAACCCTAACCCGTACTCTAACCCTGACCATAACCCTAACCCTAACACTAACCCTAACCTGTACTCTTTTTTTAAATTTTTTTTAAATTTTTTTTCCTAACCTGTACTCTAACCCTAACCCAAACCCTAACCGTAACCTAACCCTAACCCTAATCCTAACCTAACCCTAACCCGTACTCTAACCCTAACCCATACACTAACACTAACGTTTACCCTAACCCTAAACTTAACCCATACCCTATCCCTAAACGTAACCCTACCCTGTACCCAAAACCTAAACCTAACATGTACCCTAACCCTAAACCTAACCTAACCCGCACACTAAAACTAACCTTAACCCTAGACCTAACACGTACACTAAACCTATCCCGTACCGTAACCTTAACCCTAACCCGTACCGTAACCCTAACACTAACCCTAACCCTAACCCTAACCCGTACACTAACCCTAACCCTAACCCTAAACGTACCCTAACCCTAACCCTAACCCCAACTCTAACACTAACCCTAACCCGTACTCTAACCTAACCCAAATCCTAAACCTAACCCTTACCCGTACTCTAACCCTAACACTATCCCTAACCCTAACCCTAACCATAAAACTTACCCGTACCCTATCCCTAACCCATACCCTAACACTAACCCTAACTTTAACCGTAACCCTACCCCGTACCCCAACCTTAAAACTAACCCGTACCCTAACCCCAACCCTAACCCTAACCCGTACCATAACCCTATCCCTAACCCTAAACCTGACCCTAAACCTAACCCTAATCCGTACCATAATCCTAACCCGCACGTAAACCTAACCCTATCCCGTACCCTAACACTAACCCGTAACCTAAACCTAACCCTAACCCTAAATTTAACCCGTACACTAACCCTATCCCGTAACCTAAACCTAAACCTAACACGTACCCTAACCCTAACCCTAACCCTAACCCTATACATACACTAACCCTAACCCTAACCCTAACACTAAACCTAACTCGTACTGTAAATCTAACCCTAACCCTAAACCTAACCCTAACCCATACTCTAACCCTAACCCGTACCCTAAAACTCACCCTTACCCTAACCCTAAACCTAACACGTACCCTAACCCTAAACGTAACCCTAACAAGTACCCAAACCCTAACCCTAACTTGTACCCTAACCCTAACCCTAACCCGCACACAAAACCTAACCCTAACTCTTGACCTAACACGTACACTAAACCTATCCCGTACCGGAACCTTAAACCTAACCCGTACCATAACCCTAACAATAAGCCTAACCCTAAACCTAAACCTAACCCTAACCCGTACACTAACCCTAACCCGAACCCTAACTCGTACCCTAACCCTAACCGTAGCCTAACCCTAACTCTAACGCTAACCCCTAACCCTAAAATTAACCCTAACCCTTACCCTAACCCGTACCCAAACGGTAAACATAACCCATACCCTAACTCTAACCCAAACCCGTACTCTAACCCTAACCCTAACCCTAACCCGCACACTAAACCTAACCCTAACACTAGACCTAACACATACACTAAACCTCTCCCGTACAGGCACCTTAAACCTAACCCGTACCATAACCCTAACAATAAGCCTAACCCTAAACCTAACCCTAACCCTATCCCGTACCCTAAACCTAACCTGTACCCTAATCCTAAACCTAACCCTAACCCGTACCCTAAACCTAACACTAACCCGTACCCTAACCCTAAACCTACCCTAAACCTGACCCTAACCCTAACCCTAACACGTACCCTAAGCCTAACCCATAAACTAACCCTAACCCTAACCCTAACACTAATCTAAACCTACCCCGTACCCTAACCATAACCCTAACCCTAACCCGTACCCGAACACTAAACCTAACCCTAACCATAACCCTAACACTAACCCTAACCCGTACTCTAACCCTAATCTTAACCCTAACACTAACCCGTACTCTAACCCTGACCCTAACCCTAACCCTAACCCTAACACTAACCCTAACCCGTACTCGAACCCTAAACCTAACCCTAACCGTAACCTAACCCTAACCCTAAACCTCACCCTAACCCGACCCCGTACTGTAACCCTAACCCGTACCATAACCCTAACCCTAATGCGTACTCTAACCCTAACTCTAATTCGTACCCTAATCCTAACCCCAACCCTGACCCTAACCCTAACCCTAACACGTACCCTAAACCTAACCTGTACCATAACCCTAACCCTAACCTAACTCACACCATAAAATTAACCCTAACCCTAACCCAAACCATAACCCTTAACCGTAACTTAACCCTAACCCATACCCTAACCCTAAACCTAACCATAACCATAATCCCTACCTGTACCCTAAACGTAAAACTAACCCGCACCCTAACCGCAACCCTAACCCGTACCCTAACACTACACCTAAACCTAACCCTGACCCTAAACTTAAGCCTAACCCTTACACTAACCCTAACCCTAACCCGCATCCTAACACTAACCCTAACCCTAACCCTAAAATTAACCCTAACCTGTACTCTAACCCTAACCCTAACCCTAACCGTATTCTAACCCTAACCCTAAACCTCACCCTAACGCTAACCCGTACTGTAAACCTACCCCGTACCATAACCATAACCCTAACCAGTACCCTAAATCTAACCCTAATTCGTACCCTAACCCTAACCCTAACCCTGACCCTAACCCTAACCCTAACCCGTACCCTAAACCTAACCCGTACCCTAACCCTAAACCTAACCCTAAACCTGACCCTAACTCTAAACCTAACCCGTACCCTAAGCCTAACCGATACCCAAACGCTAACCCTAACCCTAACCCTAACACTAACCCTACCCCGTACTCTAACCCTAACCCTAACCCTAACCCCTACCCGTACCCTAACCCTAACCCTAACCCTAACCCTAACCCTATCCCGTTCTCTAATCCAAACCCTAACCCTAACTCTAACCGTACTCTAAACCGTACCCTAAACCTCAACCTAACCCTAACACATACCCTAACATTAACCATAACCCTGACCCTAACCCTAAACCTAACCCGTACGCTAAACCTAACCCATACCCTAAACCTAACCCTAAACGTAACCCTAACCCTATCCCGTACCCTAAACCTTACCCTAACCCTTGTCCTAAGCCATACCCAACCCTATCACGTACACTAACCCTAACCATAACCCGTACCTAAACCCTAAGAGTAACCCTAACCCATACCCTAGCGCTAACCCTAACCCTAACCCTAAGCCTAAACCGCACCCTAAACCTAAACCTAACCGTAACTCTAACCATAACCCTTACCCATACCCTAACACTAAACCATAACCTAACACTGACCCTAACATTAACCGTAACACTAACCCGTAACGTAACCCTAAAAATAACCTGTACCGTAACCCCAACCCTAACCCTAATCCTAACCCTGACCCTAAACGTAACCCTAACCCGTATCCAAACCCTAAACATAACACGTACCCTAACCCTAACCCTAAGCTTAATCCTTACCATAAAACGTACCCAAACGGTAAACCTAAACCGTACCATAACACTAACCCAAACCAATACTCTAACCCTAACCCTAACCATAACCATAACCCGCACCCTAAACTTAACCCTAACCCTAACCCAAACCATAATCCTTAACCGTAACCTAACCCTAACCCATACCCTAACCCTAACCCTAACCTTAACCGTAACCCTAACCCATACCCTTACCCCAAAAGTAACCCATTCCCTAACCCCAACCCTAACCCTAACCCATAACCTAACACTAACCCTAACCCTAACCCTGACCCTAAACCTAACCCTAACCCTTACACTAATCCTTATCTTAACCCTAACCCGCACCCAAAACCGAACCCTAACCCAAACCCTAACCCTAACCCGTGACCTAAACCTAACCATAACCCTAAACTTAACCCGTACACTAACCATATCCCGTACCCGAAACCTAACCCTAACCCGTATCCTAACCCTAAACCTAACCCTAAGCCTAAACCGTACATTAATCCCAAACCTAACCCTAACACTAACCCTACCCCATACTCTAATCTTAACCCTAACCCTAACACTAATCCTACACCGTACTCTAACCCTAAACCTAACCCTAACCCTAACCCGTACCCTAACACTAACCCTAACCCTAACCCTAACCCGTACTCTAACCCTAACCCTAACCCTAACCATACTCTAACCGTAACCCTAACCCTCACCTTAACCCTAACCCGTACTGTAACCCTAACCCAAGCCCTAACACTAACCCTACCCCGTATCTAACCCTAACCCTAACCCTAACCTTTACCCTAACCCTAACCCTAACCCTAAACCTAAGACTAACCCTAACCCGTACTCTAACCCTAACCCTAACCCTAACCCTAACCATATTCTAAACCTAACCCTAACCCTCACCCTAACCATAACCCGTACTGTAACCCTAACACGTACCATAACCATAACCCTAACCCGTAACCTAACCCTAACCCTAATTCGTACCCTAACCCTAACCGTACCCCTGACCCTAACCCTAACCCTATCCCGTATCCTAAACCTAACTTGTAACCTAACCCTAAACCTAACCCTAACCCGTACCCTAAACCTAACCCTAACCCGTACCCTAACCCTAAACCTACCCTAAACCTGACCCTAATCCTAATCCTAACACGTACCCTAAGCCTAACCCATAACCTAAACCTGACACTAACCCTAACACTAAAACCAAACCTAACCCGTACTCTAACCCTAACCCTAAACCTAACCCATACCCGTACACTAAACCTAACTCTAAACGTAACACTAACCCTAACCCGTACTCTAACCCTAACCCTAACCTTAACACTAACCCTACCCCGTACTCTAACACTAACCCTAACCCTAACCCTAACCCGTACTCTAACCCTGACCCTAACCCTAACCCTAACACTAACCCTAACCTGTACAGTCTTTTTTTATATTTTTAATTTTTTTCCCAGCCTGTACTCTAACCCTAACCCTAACCCTAACCGTATCCTAACCCTAACCCTAACCCTAAATCTAACCCTAACCCGTACTCTAACCCTAACCCATACCCTAACACTAACCCTTACCCTAACCCTAAACTTAACCCATACCCTAACCATAAACATAACCCTAACCCGTACCCAAAACCCTAACACTAACCCTACCCCATACTCTAATCTTAACCCTAAACCTAACACTAATCCTACACCGTACTCTAACCCTAAACCTAACCCTAACCCTAACACGTACCCTAACCCTAACCCTAACCAAACCTGCACACTAAACCTAACCTTAACGCTAGACCTAACACATACAATAAACCTATCCCGTACCGTAACCTTAACCCTAACCAGTACCGTAACCCTAACACTAACCCTAGCCCTAACCCTAAACGTAGCCTAACCCTAAACCTAACCCAAACCCTAACACTAACCCTAACCCATACTCTAACCTAACCCTAATCCTAAACCTAACACTTACCCGTACTCTAACCCTAACACTAAAACTTACCCTAACCCTAACCATAAACCTTACCCGTACCCTATCCCTAACCGAACCCTAACACTAACCCTAACTTTAACCGTAACCCTACCCCGTACCCCAACCTTAAAACTAACCCGTACCCTAACCCCAACCCTAACTCTAACTCTTACCATAACCCTATCCCTAACCCTAACCCTGACCCTAAACCTAACCCTAATCCGTACCATAACCCTAACCCACACCTAAACCTAACCCTATCCCGTACGCTAACACTAACCCGTAACCTAAACCTAACCCTAACCCTAAATTTAACCCGTACACTAACCCTATCCCGTACACTAAACCTAACCCTAACCCGTACCCTAACTCTAACCATAACCCTAAACCATACCCTAACCCATACTCTAATCCTAACCCGTACCCTAACACTAACCCTTACCCTAACCCTAAACCTAACACGTACCCTAACCCTAAATGTAACACTAACCAGTACCCAAACCCTAACCCTAACACGTACCCTAACCCTAACCCTAACCCGCACACTAAACCTAACCCTAACTCTAGAACAAACACGTACACTAAACCTATCCCGTACCAGAACCTTAAACCTAACCCGTACTGTAACCCTAACAATAAGCCTAACCCTAAACCTAAACCTAACCCTAACCCATACACTAACCCTAACCCGAACCCTAACTCGTACCCTAACCCTACCCGTAGCCTAACGCTAACTCTAACGCTAACCTCTAACCCTAAACCTAACCCTAACCCTTATCCGAACCCATACCCAAACGGTAAACCTAACCCGTACCCTAACTCTAACCCAAACCCGTACTCTAACCCTAAACCTAATCCTACCCGCACACTAAACCTAACCCTAACACTAGACCTAACACGTACACTAAACCTATCCCGTACAGGAAACTTAAACCTAACCCGTACCATAAACCTAACAGTAAGCCTAACCCTAAACCTAACCCTAACCCTATCCCGTACCCTAAACTTAACCTGTACCCTAACATTAAACCTAACCCTAACCCGTACCCTAAAGCTAACACTAACCCGTACTCTAACCCTAAACATACCCTAAACCTGACCCTAACCCTAACCCTAACACGTACCCTAAGCCTAACCCATAACCTAACCCTAACCCTAACCCTAACACTAACACTAAACCTACCCCGGACTCTAACCCTAACCCTAACCCGTACCCGTACCCGTACACTAAACCTAAAACTAACCCTAAACTAACCCTAACCCGTACTCTAACCCTAATCCTAACCCTAACACTAACCCGTACTCTAACCCTGACCCTAACCCTAACCCTAAAACTAACCCTAAACCTAACCCGTACTCTAACCCTAACCCTAACCCTAACCGTAACCTAACGCTAACCCTAACCCTCACCTTAACCCGAACCCGTACTGTAAACCCAACCCGTACCATAACCCTAAACCTAATGCGTACTCTAACCCTAACCCTAATTCGTACCCTAACCCTAACCCTAACCCTGACACTAACCCTAACCCTAACCCGTACCCTAAACCTAACCTGTACCCTAACCCTAACCCTAACCTAACTCACACCCTAAACTTAACCCTAACCCTAACTCAAACCATAACCCTTAACCGTAACTTAACCCTAACCCATACCCTAACCCTAACCCTAACCTTAACCATAATCCCTACCTGTACCCTAAACCTAAAACTAACCCGTACCCTAACCGCAACCCTAACCCGTACCCTAACACTAACCCTAACCCTAACCCTGACCCTAAACCTAAGCCTAACCCTTACACTAACCCTAACCCTAACCCGCACCCTAAACCTAACCCTAACCCTAAACGTAACCCGTACGCAAACCATATCCTGTACACTAAACCTAAACATAACCAGTATACTAACCCTAAACCTAACCCTAAGGCTAACCCGTACATTAGCCCTAACCCTAACACTAACGCTACCCCGTACTCTAACACTAACCCTAACCCTAACCCGTACCCTAAACCTAAACCTAACCCTAACCCTAAACCTAACCGTACTCTAACCCTAACCCTAACCCTCACCCGAACCCTAACCCGTACTGTAACCCTAACCCGTACCATAACCCTAACCCTAACCCGAACACTAAGCCTAACCCTAATTCGTACCCTGACCCTAACCCTAACCCTGACCCTAAACCTAACCCTAACCCGTACCCTAATCCTAACCTTAACCCTAACCCTCACCTAAACCTGACCCTAACCCGTACCCTAACCCTAACGCGCACCTAAACCTAACCCTAACCCGTACCCTAACCCTAACCCATCACGTAAACCTAACCTTAGACCTAAACTTAACCCATACACTAACCATATCCCATACCCTAAACCTAACCCTAACCCGTACGCTAACCCGAACCCTAACCCTAACACTATCCGTACACTAACCCTAACCCTAACACTAACACTAACCCTAACCGGTACTCTAACCCTAACCCTAAACCTAAACCTAACCCTAACCCGTACTCTAACCCTATCCCGTACCCTAACACTAACATTTACCCTAACCCTAAACCTAACCCGTACCCTAACCCTAAACGTAACCCTAACCCGTCCCCAAACCCTAACCCTAACACGAACCCTAACACTAACCCTAACCCTTACCCTAACCCGTAACCATATGGTAAACCTAACTAGTACCCTAACACTAACCCAAACCCGTACTCTAACCCTAACCCTAACCCTAACACTAACCCTAACCCTAACCCTAAAACTAAACCTAACCTGTACTCTAACCCTAACCCGAACCCTAACCCTAACCCTAACCGTATTCTAACCCTAACCCTAAACCTCACCCTAAACCTAACCCGTACTGTAAACCTACCCCGTACCATAACCATAACCCTAACCAGTACCCTAACCCTAACTCTAATTCGTAGCCTAACCCTATCCCTAACCCTGACCCTAACCCTAACCCGTACCCGTACCCTAAACCTAACCCGTACCCTAACCCTAACCCTAACCCAAACCCGTACACTAAACCTAACCCAAACACCTTACCCTAACCCTAAACCTAACCCTAAACCTGACCCTAAACCTAAACCTAACCCGTACCCTAAGCCTAACCGATACCCTAACCCTAAACCTAACCCTAACCCTAACTCTAACCCTACCCCGTACTCTAACCCTAACCCTAACCCTAACCCCTACCCGTACCCTAAACCTAACCCTAACCCTAACACTAACCCTATCCCGTGCTCTAACCCTAACCCTAACCCTAACCCTTACTGTACTCTAACCCGTACCCTAAACCTCACCCTAACCCTAACACGTACCCTAACACTAACCCTAACCCTGACCCTAACCCTAAACCTAACCCGTACCATAAACCTAACCCATACCCTAAACCTAACCCTAAACCTAAACCTAACCTATCCCGTACCCTAAACCTAACCCTAACCCTTGTCCTAACCTGTACCCAGCCCTATCCTGTACACTAACCCTAACCATAACCCGTACCCAAACCCTAAGAGAAACCCTAAACCATATGCTAGCGCTAACCCTAACCCTAACCTTAAGCCTAACCCGCACCCTAAACCTAAACCTAACCATAACCCTAACATAACCCTTACCCGTAACCTAACCCTAAACCATAACCTAACACTGACCCTAACATTAACCGTAACCCTAACCCGTACCGTAACCCTAAAAATAACCTGTACAGTAACCCCAACCCTAACCCTAATCCTAACCCTGACCCTAAACGTAACCCTAACCCATATCCAAACCCTAACTATAACACGTACCCTAACCCTAACCCTAACCCTTGCCCTAAACCGTACTCAAATGGTAAACCTAAACCGTACCCTAACACTAACCCAAACCAGTACTCTAACCCTAACCCTAACCATAACCATAACCCTCACCCTAAACTTAACCCCAACCCTAACCCAAACCATAATCCTTAACCGTAACCTAACCCTAACCCATACCGTAACGCTAACCCTAACCTTAACCGTAACCCTAACCCATACCCTAACCTCAAAACTAACCCGTACCCTAACCCCAAACCTAACCCTAACCCGTACCCTAACACTAAACCTAACATTAACCCTGACCCTAAACCTAACACTAACCCTTACACTAATCTTTACCCTAATCCTAACCCGTAACCAAAACCTATCCCTAACCCGAACCCTAACCCTAACCCGTACCCTAACCCTACCCGTAGCCTAATCCTAACTCTAACCCTAACCCCTAACCCTAAGCCTAACCCTAACCCTTACCCGAACCTGTACCCAAACGGTAAACCTAACACGTACCCTAACACTAACCCTAACCCGTACCCTAACCCGTACACTTAACCTATCCCTAACCCTAACTCGTACCATAACCCTAACCCTAAACCTGACCCTAACCCTAACGCTAACCCGTTCCCTAAAGCTAACCCATAACCATTAACCGTAACCTAACCCTAACCCATGCCCTAACCCTAAAACTAACCCGTACCCTAAACCCAAACCTAACCCTAACCCGTAACCTACCACTAACCCTAACCCTAACCCTGACCCTAAACCAAACCATAACCATTACACTAACCCTAAACCTAACCCTAACCCGCCCCCTAAAACAAACCCTAACTCGTACCCTAACCGTAAAACTAACCCGTACCCTAACCCCAACCATAACCCTAACCCGTACCCTAACACTAACCCTAACCCTAACCCTGACCCTAAACTTAACCCTAAACCGTACACTAACCCTAACCCTAACCTTATCCCGTACCCAAACCTAACCCTAACCCGTATCCTAACCCTAATCTAACCCTAAGCCTAACCCGTACATTAACCCTTACCCTAACCCTAAAACTAACCCTACCCCGTATTCTAACCCTATCCCTAACCCGTACCCTAACCCGTACACTTAACCTATCCCTAACCCTAACTCATACCCTAACCCTAACCCTAAACCTGACCCTAACCCTAACGCTAACCCGTACCCTAAAACTAACCCATACTCTAACCCTAAACATAAACCTAACCCTAAACCTAACCCGTATCCTAAACCTAACACTAAGCCTTGACCTAACCCATACCCAACCGTATCCCGCACCCAAACCCTAACCCCCTACTATAATCCTAACCCTAAAACTAAACCTTACCCTAACCCTAACTTGTACCGTAACCCGAACCTGTACCCAACCCTAAACCTAACCCTAAACCTAACCCTAACCCTGACCCTAAGCATAACCCTAATCCCGTACCCTAACCCTAACCCTAACCCGCATCCTAAACCTAACCCTAAACCTAGACCTAACCCGTAGCCTAACTCTAACCCATACCCTAACACTAACCCGTACCTTAACCCTAACACTAACCCTAACCCGAACCCGTACGCTAACCATAACCCTAACCCATACCCTAACCCTAACCCGTACCCTAACCCAAACCCAGGGCCTAACTCTAAACCGCACCGTAAACCTAACCCTAACCCTAGATATAACCCGTACCCTAAACCTATCCCATACCATAACCCTAGTCCTAACCCGTATCCTAACCCTAACACTAACCCTAACCCGTACACTAACCCTAACCCGTACACTAACCCTAACCCTAACCCTAACCTGTACACTAACCCTAACCCGCACCGAAACCTATCCCTAACCCGTACCCTAACCCTAACCCGTTACCTAAACCTAACCCTAACCTTAAACTTAACCCATACACTAACCCTATCCTATACCCTAAACCTAACCCTAACCCGTACCCTAACCCTACATCTAACCCTAACTCTATCCGTACACTAACCCTAACCCTAACCCTAAAACTAACCCTAACCCGTACTCTAACATTAACCCTAACCCTAAACGTAACCCTAACCCGTACTCTATCCTTAACCCGTACCCTAACACTAACCCTTACCCTAACCCTAAACCTAAACCGTAACCTAACCCTAAACGTAACCCTACTGTACCCAAACCCTAACCCTAACACGTACCCTAACCCTAACCCTAACCCGCACACTAAACCTAACCCTAACCCTACACCTAACACCTACACTAACCCTATCCCGTCCCATAACATTAACCCTAACCCGTACCGTAAACCTAACACTAAACCTAACCCTAACCCTAACCCGTACACTAACCCTAACCCGAACCCTAACTCTAACCCTAACCCGTACCCTAACCCTACCCGTAGCCAAACCCTAACCCTAACCCTAACCCCTAAACCTAACCCTAACCCTAACCCTTACCCTAAACCGTACCCAAATGGTAAACCTAACCCGTACCCTAACACTAACCCAAAACCGTACTCTAAAGGTAACCCTAACCCTAACCCGCACCCTAAACTTAACCCTAACCCTAACCCAAACCATAATCCTTAACCGTAACCTGACCCTAACCCATACCCTAACACTAACCTTAATCATAACCCTAACACGTACCCTAACCCTAAAACTAAACCGTACCCTAATCCCAACCCTAACCCTAACCCGTACCCTAACACTAACCCAAACCCGTACTCTAACCCTAACCCTAACCCTAACCCTAAACCTAACCCTAACAGGTACAAAACCCTAACGTGTACCCTAACCATAAACCTAACCCTAAATCTAACCCTAATCTTAAACCTAAACCTAGAACTAACCCGTAACCTAACCCTAAACCGTAACCTAATGCTAACCCTAAACCTAACCCGTACCCTAACCCTAAATGTAACCCTAACCCATACCAACACCCTAACCCTAACACGTACCGTAACCCTAACCCTAACCCGTACCGGTACCCTAACACTAACCGTAACCCTAAACCTAACCCTAACCCTAACCCTAACCATTACTCGTACACTAACCCTAACCCGAACCCTAAACCTAACCGTAAGCTGTACCCTAACCCTACCGGTAGACTAACCCTAACTCTAACCCTAACCCCTAACCCTGACCCAAACCCTAACCCGCACCTAACCCTAACCCTAACCCTAACCCTAACCCGCACCTAAACCTAACCCTAACCAGTACCCGAACCCTACCTGTCACCTAATCCTAAACCTAACCCTTAACTTACCCATACGCTAACACTATTCCGTACCCTAAACCTAACCCTAACCCGTACCCTAACCCTAACCCGTACCCTAACCCTATCCGTACACTAGCCCTAACCCTAACCCTAAACCTAACCCTAACCCGAACTCTAACCCTAACCCATACCCTAACCCTAACCCCTACCCTAACACTAACCCTAACCAGAGCCCTAACCCTAACCCGTACTCTAACCATAAACCTAAACCTAACTCTATGACTAACCCGTACTATAACCCTAACCGGTACCCTAACACTAACCCTAACACTAACACTAACCCTACCCCGTACTCTAACCCTAAAACTAACCCTAATTCTAACCCTAACCTGTACTGTAACCCTAACCCAAACCCTAACCCTAACCCATACAGTAACCCTAACGCGTACCCTAAACCTAACCCTAACCCTAAACCTAACCCTAACCTTGACCCTAAACCTAACCCTAACATGTACCCTAACCCTAAACCGTACCCTAACCCTAACCCTAAACCTAACCCGTACCTTAACCCTAAATGTAACCCTAACCCGAACCCAAACCCTAACAATAACACGTACCCTAACCCTAACCCTAACCCGCACACTAAACCTAACCCTAACCCTGGACCTAACACCTACACTAACCCTATCCTGTAGCCTAACCTTAACCCTAACCCGTAACGTAACCCTAACACTAACCCTAACCCTAATTCTAACCTGTACCCTAACCCTACCCGTAGCCTAAACCTAACTCTTATCCTAACCCCTAACCCTAACACTAACCCTTACCCTAACCCGTACCCAAACGGTAAACCTAACATGTACCCTAACACTAACCCAAACCCGTACTCTAACCCTAACCCTAACAGTAACCCTAACCCTTACCCTAACCCGTACCCAAATGGTAAACCTAACCCGTACCCTAACACTAACCCAAACCCGTACTATAACCCTAACCCTAACCCTATCCGTACACTAAACCTAACCCTAACCCTAACACTAAACCTAACCCTAGCCTGTACTCTAACCCTTACCCGTACCCAACACCTAACCCTAACACGTATCCTAACCGTAACCCTAACCCTATCCCTAACCCGCACACTAAACCTAAACCTAATCCTAGACCTAACACGTACACTAACCATATCCCGTATCGTAACCTTAACCCTAACCCGTACCGTAACCCAAACAGTAACCCTAAACCTAAACCTAACCCTAACCCAACCCGTACACTAACCCTAACCCAAACCCTAAACCTAACTCGTACCCTAACCCTACCCATAGCCTAACCCTAACTCTAACCCTAAGCCCTAACCCTAACACAAACTCTAACCCTTACCCTAACCCGTACCCAAACGGTTAACCTAACCCGTACCCTAACACTAACCCTAACCCTAACCCTAACCCGCACCCTAAACTTAACCCTAACCTTAACACAAACCATAACCATTAACCGTAACCTAACCCTAACCCATACCCTAACCCTAAAACTAAACCGTACCCTAAACCCAAACCTAACCCTAACCCGTAACCTACCACTAACCCTAACCCTAACCCTGACCCTAAACCAAACCATAACCATTACACTAACCCTAAACCTAACCCTAACCCGCCCCCTAAAACAAACCCTAACCCGTAACCTAACCGTAAAACTAACCCATACCCTAACCCCAACCATAACCCTAACCCGTACCCTAACACTAACCCTAACCCTAACCCTGACCCTAAACTTAACCCTAAACCGTACACTAACCCTAACCCTAACCTTATCCCGTACCCAAACCTAACCCTAACCCGTATCCTAACCCTAATCTAACCCTAAGCCTAACCCGTACATTAACCCTTACCCTAACCCTAAAACTAACCCTACCCCGTATTCTAACCCTATCCCTAACCCGTACCCTAACCCGTACACTTAACCTATCCCTAACCCTAACTCATACCCTAACCCTAACCCTAAACCTGACCCTAACCCTAACGCTAACCCGTACCCTAAAACTAACCCATACCCTAACCCTAAACATAATCCTAACCCTAAACCTAACCCGTATCTTAAACCTAACACTAAGCCTTGACCTAACCCGTACCCAACCGTATCCCGCACCCAAAACCTAACCCCCTACTATAATCCTAACCCTAAACCTAACCCTTACCCTAACCCTAACTCGTACCGTAACCCGAACCTGTACCCAACCCTAAACCTAACCCTAAACCTAACCCTAACCCTGACCCTAAGCATAACCCTAATCCCGTACTCTAACCCTAACCCTAACCCGCATCCTAAACCTAACCGTAAACCTAGACCTAACCCATAGCCTAACCCTAACCAATACCCTAACACTAACCCGTACCTTAACCCTAACCCTAACCCTAACCCGAACCCGTATGCTAACCATAACCCTAACCCATACCCTAACCCTAACCCGTACCCTAACCCAAACCCAGGGCCTAACTCTAAACCACACCGTAAACCTAACCCTAACCCTAGATATAACCCGTACCCTAAACCTATCCCATACCATAACCCTAGTCCTAACCCGTATCCTAACCCTAACACTAACCTTAACCCGTACACTAACCCTAACCCGTACACTAACCCTAACCCTAACCCTAACCCGTACACTAACCCTAACCCGCACCGAAACCTATCCCTAACCCGTACCCTAACCCTAACCCGTTACCTAAACCTAACCCTAACCTTAAACTTAACCCATACACTAACCCTATCCTATACCCTAAACCTAACCCTAACCCGTACCCTAACCCTAAATCTAACCCTAACTCTATCCGTACACTAACCCTAACCCTAACCCTAAAACTAACCCTAACCCATACTCTAACATTAACCCTAACCCTAAACGTAACCCTAACCCGTACTCTAACCTTAACCCGTACCCTAACACTAACCCTTACCCTAACCCTAAACCTAAACTGTAACCTAACCCTAAAAGTAACCCTAAACTGTACCCAAACCCTAACCCGAACACGTACCTTAACCCTAACCCTAACCCGCACACTAAACCTAACCCTAACCCTACACCTAACACCTACACTAACCCTATCCCGTCCCATAACCTTAACCCTAACCTGTACCGTAACCCTAACACTAAACTTAACCCTAACCCTAACCCGTACACTAACCCTAACCCGAACCCTAACTCTAACCCTAACCCGTACCCTAACCCTACCCGTAGCCAAACCCTAACCCTAACCCTAACCCCTAACCCTAACCCTAACCCTAACCCTTACCCTAAACCGTACCCAAATGGTAAACCTAACCCGTAACCTAACACTAACCCAAAACTGTACTCTAACGGTAACCCTAACCCTAACCCTAACCCTCACCCTAAACTTAACCCAAACCCTAACCCAAACCATAACCCTTAACCGTAACCTAACCCTAACCCATACCCTAACACTAACCTTAATCATAACCCTAACACGTACCCTAACCCTTAAACTAAACCGTACCCTAATCCCAACCCTAACCCTAACCCATACCCTAACACTAACCCAAACCCGTACTCTAACCCTAACCCTAACCCTAACCCTAAACCTAACCCTAACACGTACAATAACACTAACGTGTACCCTAACCATAAACCTAACCCTAAATCTAACCCTAATCTTAAACCTAAACCTAGCACTAACCCGTAACCTAACCCTAAACCGTAACCTAACGCTAACCCTAAACCTAACCCGTACCCTAACCCGAAATGTAACCCTAACCCATACCAACACCCTAACCCTAACACGTACCGTAACCCTAACCCTAACCCGTACCGGTACCCTAACACTAACAGTAACCCTAAACCTAACCCTAACCCTAACCCTAACCATAACTCGTACACTAACCCTAACCCGAACCCTAAACCTAACCGTAAGCCGTACCCTAACCCTACCGGTAGACTAACCCTAACTCTAAACCTAACCCCTAACCCTGACCCAAACCCTAACCCGCACCTAACCCTAACCCTAACCCTAACCCTAACCCTAACCCTAACCCGCACCTAAACCTAACCCTAACCCGTACCCGAACCCTACCTGTAACCTAATCCTAAACCTAACCCTTAACTTACCCATACGCTAACACTATTCCGTACCCTAAACCTAACCCTAACCCGTACCCTAACCCTAACCCGTACCCTAACCCTATCCGTACACTAGCCCTAACCCTAACCCTAAACCTAACCCTAACCCGAACTCTAACCCTAACCCATACCCTAACCCTAACCCCTACCCTAACACTAACCCTAACCCTAGCCCTAACCCTAACCCGTACTCTAACCATAAACCTAAACCTAACTCTACGACTAACCCGTACTATAACCCTAACCGGTACCCTAACACTAACCCTAACACTAACACTAACCCTACCCCGTACTCTAACCCTAAAACTAACCCTAATTCTAACCCTAACCTGTACTGTAACCCTAACCCAAACCCTAACCCTAACCCATACAGTAACCCTAACGCGTACCCTAAACCTAACCCTAACGCTAAACCTAACCCTAACCTTGACACTAAACCTAACCCTAACACGTACCCTAACCCTAAACCGTACCCTAACCCTAACCCTAAACCTAACCCGTACCTTAACCCTAAATGTAACCCGAACCCGAACCCAAACCCAAACAATAACACGTACCCTAACCCTAACCCTAACCCGCACACTAAACCTAACCCTAACCCTAGACCTAACACCTACACTAACCCTATCCCGTAGCCTAACCTTAACCCTAACCCGTAACGTAACCCTAACACTAACCCTAACCCTAATTCTAACCCGTACCCTAACTCTACCCGTAGCCTAAACCTAACTCTTACCCTAACCCCTAACCCTAACACTAATCCTTACCCTAACACGTACCCAAATGGTAAACCTAACATGTACCCTAACACTAACCCAAACCCGTACTCTAACCCTAACCCTAACAGTAACCCTAACCCTTACCCTAACCCGTACCCAAACGGTAAACCTAACCCGTACCCTAACACTAACCCAAACCCGTACTATAACCCTAACCCTAACCCTAACCCTATCCGTACACTAAACCTAACCCTAACCCTAACACTAAACCTAACCCTAACCTGTACTCTAACCCTTACCCGTACCCAACACCTAACCCTAACACGTATCCTAACCGTAACCCTAACCCTAACCCTAACCCGCACACTAAACCTAAACCTAATCCTAGACCTAACACGTACACTAACCATATCCCGTATCGTAACCTTAACCCTAACCCGTACCGTAACCCAAACAGTAACCCTAAACCTAAACCTAACCCTAACCCAACCCGTACACTAACCCTAACCCAAACCCTAAACCTAACCCGTACCCTAACCCTACCCGTAGCCTAACCCTAACTCTAACCCTAAGCCCTAACCCTAACACTAACTCTAACCCTCACCCTAACCCGTACCCAAACGGTTAACCTAACCCATACCCTAACACTAACCCAAACCCGTACTCTAACCCTAACCCTAACCCTAACCCGCACCCTAAACTTAACCCTAACCTTAACACAAACCATAACCATTAACCGTAACCTAACCCTAACCCATACCCTAACCCTAAAACTAACCCATACCCTAAACCGAACCCTAATCCTAACCCGTAACCTACCACTAACCCTAACCCTAACCCTGACCCTAAACCAAACCATAACCATTACACTAACCCTAAACCTAACCCTAACCCGCCCCCTAAAACAAACCCTAACCCGTACCCTAACCGTAAAACTAACCCGTACCCTAACCCCAACCATAACCGTAACCCGTACCCTAACACTAACCCTAACCCGAACCCTGACCCTAAACTTAACCCTAAACCGTACACTAACCCTAACCCTAACCTTATCCTGTACCCAAACCTAACCCTAACCCTAATCCTAACTCTAAACCTAACCCTAAGCCTAACCCGTACATTAACCCTAAACCTAACTCTAAAATTAACCCTACACCGTACTCTAAAGCTAACCCTAACCCTAATCCTAACCCAAACCCTAACCCTAACATGAACCCTAACCCGTACTCTAACCCTAACTCTAACCCTCACACTAACCATAACCCGTACTGTAACCCTAACCCGTAACATAACCCTAACCCTAACCCGTAACCTAACCCTAACCCTAACTCGTACACTAACCCTAACCCTAACCCTGATGCTAACCCTAACCCTAACCCCTACCCTAAACCTGAACCGTATCCTAAACCTAACCCTAACCGAACCTGTACCCTAAACCTAACCCTAACCCTAACTCGTACCTTAACCCTAACCCTGACCCTAACCCTAAACATAACCCGTACCCTAAGCCTAACCCATACCCTAAACCTATCCCTAAAACTAACCCTAACCCTAACCCGTACCCTAAACCTAAACCTAACCCTTGACCTAACCCGTACCCAACCCTATCCCGTACCCTAATCCTAACCCTAACCCGTAACCAAACCTTAACAGTAACCCTAACCCATAACCTAGAGCTAACCCTAAACCTAACCTTAACCCGCACCGTAAACCTAAGCCTAACCCTAACCCTAACGCTAACCCTAAACCTAACCCTTACACTGACCCTAAACCAAACTCTATACCGTACCCTAACCCTAAACCTAAACCTAACCCGCACACTTAACCTAACCCTAACCCTAGACCTAACACGTACACTAACCCTATCCCGTACCCTAAACTTAAACCTAACCCGTACTGTAACGCTAATACTAACACTAACCCTAACCCGTACACTAACCCTAACCTAAACCCTAAACCTAACCCGCACCTGTACCCTAACCCTAACCCTAAACCTAACACTAACGCTAACCCGTACTTAACCCTAACCCTAACCCGAAACCTAACACATACCCTACACCTAACCCTAACCCGTACCCTAACCCTAACCCGTACCCAAAACTAACCCTAACCCCTAAACCTAACCCTAAACCTTACCCTAAACATAACCATAAACCTAACTCATACCCTACCCCTAAACCTAACCCTGACCCTAACTCTAAACCTAACCCGTACACTAAACCTTACCCTAACCCTAACGCATACATTATCCCTAAACCGAACCGTGACCCTAACCCTAACCAGTACCCTAACCCTAACCCTAACCCTAACCGTACACTAACCCTAACCATAACCCGTACCCTAAACCTAACACTAACACTAACCCTAACCCGATGCCTAACCCTAACCCACACACTAAACCTAACTGTAACCCTAGACCTACCCGTACCTAACCCTATCCGGTACACTAACCCTAAAGCTAACCCGTACCATAACCCTAACACTACACTAACCCTAATCCTAACCCCATCCCGTACACTAACCCTAACCCTAACCCTAAACCGTACCCTAACCCTAACCCGTAGCCTAACCCTAATACTAACCCTAACACCTAACCCTACCATAACCCTAACCCTTACCCTAAACCGTACCCAAACCCGTACACTAACCCTAACCCTAACCTGTACCCTAACACGTAGCATAAACGTAACCCTAACCCTAACCCTAACCCGCACACTAAACCTAACCGTAACCCTAGAACTAACATGTACACTAACCCTATCCCGTACCCTAACCTTAACCCTAACCCGTACCGTAACTCTAACACTAACCATAACACTAACACTAACCCTACCCCGTACTCTAACCCTAAACCTAACCCTAACTCTAACCCTAACCTGTACTGTAACCCTAACCCTAACCCTAACCCTAACCCTAACCCTAACCCGTATAGTAACACTAACGCGTACCCTAACCCTAACCCTAAACCTAACCCTAACCTTGACCCTAAACCTAACCCTAACCCATACCCTAACCCTAAACCGTACCCTAACCCAAACCCTAAACCTAACCCGTACCCTAACCCTAAATGTAACCCTAACCTGAAACCAAACCCTAACCCTAACACATACCCTAACCCTAACCCTAACCCTAACCCACACACTAAACCTAGCATAACCCTAGACCTAACCCCTACACTAACCCTATCCCGTAGCCTAACCTTAACCCTAACCCGTAACGTAACCCTAACACTAACCCTAACCCTAAACCGAACCCGTACCCTAACCCTACCTGTAGCATAACCCTAACTCTAACCCTAACCCCTAACCCTAACCCTAACCTTTACCCTAACCCGTACCCAAATGGTAAACCTAACCCGTACCCTAACACTAACCAAACCCGTACTCTAATCCTAACCCAAATCTAACCCTAACCCGTACCCTCACCCTTCCTGTAGCCTAACCCTAACTCTAACCCTAACTCCTAACCCTAACCCAAACCCTTACCCTAACACGTACCCAAACGGTAAACCTAACACGTACCCTAACACTAACGCAAACCCGTACTCTAACCATAACCGTAACCCTAACCCTAACCATAACCCGCACCCGAAACTTAACCCAAAGCATTACCCTTAAACGTAACCTAACCCTAACCCATACCCTAACACTAACCCTAACATTAAACATAACCCTAACTCGTACTTTAACCCTAAATCTAACCAGTACCGTAACCCCAACCCTAACCTTAACGCGTACACTAACACTAACCCTAACCCTAACCCTGACCCTAAACCTAACCCTAACCGTACACTAACCCTAAGCCTAACCCTAACCCTAACCCTAACACTAACCCTATCCCGTACTCTAAACCTAAACCTAACCCTAATCCTAACCCTAACCCGTACTCTAACCTTAACCCTAACGCTAACACTAACCATAACCCTAACACTAACCCTAACCAGTACTCTAACCCTAAACGTAACCCTAACACTAACCCTAACTCCCTACTATAATCCTAACCCTTACCCTAAACCTACTCGAACCGTAACCCGAACCCGTACCCCACCCTAACCCTAACCCTAAACCAACGCTAACCCTGACCCTAAGCCTAACCCTAATCCCGTACCCTAACCCTAACCCTAACACACATCCTAAACCTATCCCTAAACCTAGACCTAACCCGTAGCCTAACCCTAACCCATACCCTAACACTAACCCGTACCTTAACCCTAACACTAACCCTAACCCTAACCCGTATGCTAACCATAACCATAACCCATACCCTAACCCTAACCCAGGGCATAACTCTAAACCACACCGTAAACCTAACCGTAACCCTAGACATAACCTGTACCCTAAACCTATCCCGTACCTAACCCAGGTCCTAACCCGTATCCTAACCCTAACACTAACCCTAACCCTAACCCTAACACTAACCCTAAACCGTACACTAACCCTAACCCTAACCTGTACCCGTACCCTAACCATAACCCTCACCGAAACCTATCCCTCACCCGTACCCTAACCCTAACCAGTAACCTAAACCTAACCCTAACCCGAAACTTAACCCGTACACTAACCCTTTCCTATACCCTAAACCTAACCCTAACCCGTACCCTAACCCTAAATCTAATCCTAACTCTAACCCTAACCCGTACTATAACCCTAACCCTAAACCTAACCCATACCCTAACACTAACCCAAACCCGTACTCTAACCTTAACCCTAACCCTAACCCTAAACCGCACCCTAAACTTAACCATAAACCTAACCCTAACCATAACCCATAACCGTACCCTAACCCTAACCTACACCCGAACCCTAACCCTAACTTTAACCATAACCCTAACCCATACCTTAACCCTAAAACTAACCCGTACACTAACCCGTACCCTAACCTTTACCCTAAACCTAACCCTAACCCTGACCCTAACCATAAGCCTAACCCGCACCCTAAACCTAAACCTAACCCTGACCCTAACCATAACCCTTACCCGTACACTAACCCTACCCATACCCTAACACTAACCCTAACCTTAACCATAACCCTATACCGTACCCTAACACGTACCATAACCCTACCCCTAACTCTAACCCTGACCATAAACCTAACCCTAACCCGTACCCTAACCCTAACCCACACCGAAACCTAACCCTAACCCGTACCCTAATCCTAACCCGTAGCCTAAACCTAACCCTAACCCTAAACTTAACCCGTACAGTAACCCTATCCCGTACCCTAAACCTGACCCTAAACCGTACCCTAACCCTAACCCTATCCGTAGACTAAACCTAACCCTAACTCTAACACTAACCCTAACCTGTACTCTAACCCTAACCCTAACCCTAATCCTAACCCTAACCCTAACCCATACCCTAAACCTAAACCTTACCCTTCACCTAACCCGTACCGAACCTTTTCCCATACTCTAAACCTAACCCGTTCCCTAACTCCAACCCTAAACCTAACCCGTACCATAACCCTAACCCTAACACTAACCCTAATCCGTACTCTAACCCTAACCCTAACACTAACCTAACGGTACTATAACCCTAACCCTAACCCTCACCCTTACCCTAACACGTACTCTAACACTAACCCGTACCAATACCCTAACCCTAACCCGTACCCTAACCCTAAACCTAATTCGTACCCTAACCCTAACCCTAACCCTGACCCTAACCCTAACCCTAACACATACCCTAAACCTAACCCTAACACGTAACCTAACGCTAATCCTAACCCTAACCCTGATGCTAACCCTAACCGTACCCTAAGCCTAACCTATACCCTAAACCTAATCCTAATCCTAACCCTAACCCTAACCTGTACCCAAAACCTAAACCTAACCCGTGACCTAACCCGTACCCAACCCTATCCTGTAACCTAACCCTAAACTAACCCGGACAAACCCTAACAGTAACACTAACCCATTCCTGAGCGCTAACCCTAACACTAACCCTAACCCTAACCCTAACCCGCACCCTAAACCTAAAGCTAACCCTAACCCTGACCATAACCCTTACCCTAACCCTAACCCTAAACCTAACACTAACCCTAACCCGTACTCTAACCCTAACCCTAACCCTAACCCTACCCGGACTCTAACCCAAACCCTAACACACATTCCAAACCCCAACCCTAACCCTAACCCCTACATAACCCTATCACTGACCCTAACCCTGACCCTAAACCTAACCCTACCCGTACCCTAACTCTAACACTAACCCGCACCTAAACCTAACCCTAATGCGTACCCTAAACCTAACCCGTACCCTACCCCTAACCCTAACCCTAACCCGTACCCTAAACCTAACCCTAACCCTAACTCATACCCTAAACCTAACCCTACCCCTGACCCTAACCCTAACCCTAACCCGTACCCTAAGCCTAACACATACCCTAAACCTATACCTAAACCTAACCCTAATCCTATCCCGTACCCTAAACCTAACCCTAACCCTTGACCTAACCCGTACCCAAACCTATCCAGTACCCTAACCCTAAACCTAACTCGTACCCAAAACCTAACATTAACCCTAACCCTAACACTAACCCTAATCCTAAACCTATCCCGTACACTAACCCTAACCCTAATCCTAAGCCGTACCCTAACCCTAACCATAAACCTAAACCTAACCCTGACCCAACCCTAAACTTAATCCCGTACCCTAACCCTAACCCTAACCCGCATCCTAAACCTAACTCTAACCCTAACCCTAACCAGTACCATAAACCTAACACTAATCCTAACCCGTACAAAAAACTTACACGTACACTAACCCTAACCAGATGCCTAACCCTAACCCACAAACTAAACCTGACCATAAACCTAGACCTAAACCGTACCCTCAACATATCCCATACCCTAACATTAACGCTAACCTGTACCCTAACCCTAACACTAACACTAACCCTAATCCTAACCCTATCCCGTTCACTAACCCTAACCCGTACCCTAACCCTAACCCGTACCATTACACGTACCTTAACCCTAATCCTAACCCGTACCCTCACCCGTAACCTAAACCTAAACCTAACCTGTACGCTAACACGTGCCATAACCCTAACCCTAATCCTAACCCTAACCATAAACCTAACCCATACCCTACCCATCACCCTAACCCATATCCTAAACCTAACTGGTACCCTAACGCTAACCCTTACCCTAACCCCTAACCCTAACGCTACACCGTAACCTAAACCTAACCCTAACCCTAACTCGTACCCTAACCCTAACCTTAACCCTGACCCTGACCCTAACCGGGACCCTAACCCTAATCTGTACCCTAACCCTAACCCTAACCCTAACCCTAAACCTAACCCTAACCCGTACAGTAACCCTAACCTGTACCCTAACACTAACCCTAACTCTAAACCTAACCCTAACCCTGACCCGTACGTTAACCGAAACCGTACCCTAACCCTCACTCTAATCCTAACCCGTACCCTATCCCTAAACGTAACGCTAACCCGTACCCAAACCCTATCCCTAACACGTACCCTAACCCTATCCCTAACCCTAACCGGCACACTAAACCTAACACTAACCCTAGACCTAACACGTACACTAACCCTATCCCGTAGCCCAGCCTTAACCCTAACCCAAACCCTAACCCTACCCTAACCCATACCCTAACCCTACCTGTAGCCTAACCCTAAATCTAACCCTAAACCCTAACCCTAACCCTGACCCTAACCCTTACCCTAACCCGTACCCAAACGGTAAACCTAACCCGTACCGTAACACTAACCCAAACCCGTACTCTAAGCCTAACCCTAACCCAAACCCGCACCCTTAACTTAACCCTAACCCTAACCCAAACCATAACCCTTAACCGTAACCTAACCCTAACGCATACCCTAAACCTAACCCTAACCTTAACCGTAACCCTTACCCGTAATGTAACCCTAAAACTAACGCATACCCTAACCGCAACCCTAACCCTAACCCATACCGTAACACTAACCATAACCCTAACCCTGACCCTAAACCTAACCATAACCCTTTCATTAACCCTAACCGTAACCCGCACCCTAAACCTAACCCTAACCCATACACTAAACCTAATCCGTAATCTAAACCTAACCCTAACCCTAAACTTAAACCATACGCAAACCCTATCCCGTACCCTAAACCTAACCCTAAACTGTAACCTAACCCTAAACCTAACCCTAAGCCGAACCCATACATTAACCCTAACCCTAACACTAACACTAACCCTACCATATAATCTAACCCTAAACCTAACTCTAACCCTAACCCGTAACCTAACTTTAACCCTAACCCTAACCCTAACACTAACCCTACCCCGTACTCTAACCCTAACACAAACCCTAACCCTAACCCGTACTCTAACCCTAACCTCAACCCTAACCCTAACACTAACCGTACTCTAACCCTAACACTAACCCTCACCCTAACCCTAACCGTACTGTAAACCTAACCCGTACAATAACCCTAACCCTATTCCGTAACCTAAACCTAACCCGTCACCTAAACCTAACCCTAACCCATACCCCAACCTAACACAAACCCTAACCGTAACCCGAACTCTAACCCTAACCCCTAACCCTAACCCTAACCCTAACCCTTACCCTAACGCGTACCCAAATGGTAAACCTAACCCGTACCCTAACACTAACCCAATCCGGTACTCTCACCCTAACCCTAACACTAACCCTAACCCTAACCCTAAACGGCACCCTAAACTTAACCCTAACCCTAACCCTAACCCTAACCCTTAACGGTACCCTAACCCTAACCCTAACTCGTACCCTAACCATAACACTGACCCTAACCCTAACCCGTACCCTAATCCTAAACCGTACCCTAACCCTAAACCTAACCCTAACCCTATCCGTACTCAAACCCTAACCCTAACCCTACACCGTACTCTAACCCTAACCCTAACTCTAACCCTAAAGCGTACCCTAACCCTAAACCTAACCCTAACACTAACCCTACCCCGTACTCTAAACCTAACCCTAACCCTAACCGTAACCCTAACCCGTACCCTAAACCTAACCCTAACCCTAACTCGTAACCTAATACTAACCCTAACCCTGACCCTAACCTTAACCCGAACCCGTACCCTAAACCTAACCCATACCCTAACCCTAACCCTAAACTTAACCCTAACCCTATTCCATACCCTAAACCTAACCCTAACCCTTGCCCTAACCCGTACCCAACCGTATCCCGTACCTTAACCCTAACCCTACCCTGTCCCCAAACCCTAAGAGTAAACCTAACCCATACCCTAGCGCTAACCCTAACCCTAACCCTAACCGTAACACTAACCCGCACCCTAAACCTAAACCTAACCCTAACCCTAACCATAACCCTTACCCGTACCCAAACCCTAACCCATACCCTAAACCTAACCCTAAACTTAACCGTAACCCTGACCCATACCCTAACCCTAAAATTAACCCGTACCCTAACCCCAACCCTAACCCTAAATCTAACCCTAACCCATCCCCTAACCCTAACCCTAACCCTAACTCTAAACCTAACCCTAACCCGTGCCCTAAACTACCCGTAGCCTAACCCTAACACTAACTCTAACCCTAACCCTAACCCTAACCATACTCTAACCCTAACCCTAACCCTCACCCTAACACTAACCCGTACTGAAACACTAACCCGTACCATAACCCTAAACCGAACCCTAACCTTAAGTGTAACCCTGACCCGTACCCTAACCCTAAATCTCACACGGACCCTAACCCCAACCCTAACCCTAACACTTACCCTAAACCTATTCCTAACGCTAACCATGACCCTAAACCTAACCCTAAACCGTAGCCTAACCCTAACCCTAACTCGTACCCTAACCCTAAACCTAACCCTGACCCTAACCCTAATCCTAACCAGTACCTTAAACCTAACCCGTAACCTAACCCTAACCCTAACACGTACCCTAAACCTAACCCTAAACCTAACTCGTACCCTAACCCTGACCCTCACCCTAACCATGGCCTGTACCCTAAACCTAACCCATACCATAATCCTAACCCTAAATCTAACCCTAACCCTAAACCGTACCCTAAACCTACACTAAACCTTGACCTAACCCGAACCCAACCCTATCCTGTAACCTAAACCTAAACCTAACCCGTACCCAAACCCTAACAGTAACCCTAACCCATACCCAACGCTAACACTAACCCTTACCCTAACCCTAACCCGCACCCTAAACCTAAACCTAACCTTAACCCTAACCTTAACCCTTACCCGTACCCTAAACCTAACCCATAACCTAAACCTAATCCTAACTTTAACCGTAACCCTGACCTGTAAACTAACCCTAAAACTAACCCGTACCCTAACCCTAATCCTAAACCTAACCCGCACCTAAACCTAACCCTAACCCATACCCTAACCCTAACCCGTGACCTAAACCTAACCCTAACCCTAAACTTAACCCGTACACAAACCCTATTCCGAACCCTAACCCGTACCCTAACCCTAACCCTAACCCTAACCCTAACCCTATCCGTACACTAACCCTAACCCTAACTCTAACACTAACACTAACGCTAACCCGTACTCTAACCATAACCCTAACCCTAAACCTAACCCTAACCCGTACTCTAACCCTAAACCGTACCCTAACACTAACCCTAACCCTAACACTAACCCTAACCCGTACTCTAAACCTAAACCTAACCCTAAATCTAACCCTAACCCATATTATAAACCTAACCCTAACCCTAGCCCTAACCCTAACACTAAACCGTACAGTAACGCTACCCCGTACCCTACCACTAACCCTAACCGTAAACCTAACACTAACCCTGAACCTAACCCTAATACTAACCCGTACCCTAACCCTAAACCATACCCTAACCCATTACCCTAAACCTAACCCGTACCCTAACCCTAAAAATAATGCTAAACTGTACCCAAACCCTAACCCTAACACATACACTAACCCTAACCCTAACCATAACCCTTAACCGTACCCTAACCCTAACCCACACCCTAAACCTAACCCTAACTTTAACCGTAACCCTAACCCGTACCATAACCCTAAACCTAACACGTACCCTAACCCCAACCCTAACCCTAACCCATACCCTAACACTAACCCTAACCCTAACCCTGGCCCTAAACCCAACCCTAACACTAACACTAATCCTAAACCTAACCCTAACCCGCACCCTAAACCTAAACCTAACCCGAACCCTAACCCTAACCCGTAACCTAAACCTAACCCTAACCCGTACCCAAACCCTAACCCGCACCTAAACCTAACCCTAACCCGTACCCTAACCTAAACCCATAACCTAAACCTAACCCTAACCCTAAACTTAACCCATATGCTAACCCTATCCATACCCTAAACCTAACCTGAACCCGTAATCTAACCCTAAACCTAAAACTAAGCCTAACCCGTACATTAACCCTAACCGTAACCCTACCCCGTATTCTAACCCTAAACCTAACCCTAACCCGTACCCTAACCCTAAACTTAACCCTAAACCTAACACTAACGATAACCCGTGCTCTAAACCTAACCCTAACCCTCACCCTAACTCTAAACCGTACTGTAACCCTAACCCATACCATAACGCTAACCCTAACCCGTACCCAACCCTAAACCTAACTCGTTACCTAACCCTAACCCTAACACTGACCCTAACCCTAACCCTAACCCGTCCCTAAACCTAAACCATACCCTAACCCTAACCATAACCCTAACCCGTACCCTAAATCTAACCCTAAAGCTAACTCGTACCTTAAACCTAACCTTAACCCTGACCCTAACCCTAACACTAACCTGTACCCTAAGCTTAACCCATACCCCAAACCTAACCCTAATCCAACACTAACACTTACCCTAACCCTAACACTTACACTAATCCTAACCCTAACCCTAACCCGCACCCTAAACCTAACCCTAACCCGTACCCTAACCCTAACCTGTAACCTAAAACTAACCCTAACCCTAACCCTAACCCTAACCCTAACCCTATCCCATACTCTAACCCTAACCCTACCCTGACCTTAACACTAACCCTAACTTGTACTCTAACCCTAACCCTAACCCTAAACATAACCCTAACCCCTACTCTAACCCTAACCCATACACTAACACTAACCCTAACCCTAACACTATACCTAACCCGTACCCTAACCCTAAACGTAACCCTAACCGGTACCCAAACACTAAACCTATCACGTACCCTAACCCTAACCCTAACCCGCACACTGAAACTAACCCTAATCCTAAACCTAACACGTACACTAAACCTATCCTGCACCGCAAACTTAACCCTAACCCGTACCGTAACCCTAACCCTAACCCTAACCCTAACACTAACCCTAACCCGTACTCTAACTTAACCCTAACCGTAAACCTAACCCTAACCCTTACTCTAACCCTAACCCTAACCCTAACACTAACCATAATCCTAACACTAAACCTAACCCATACTCAAACCCTAAACCTAACACTGACACTAACCCTAAACCCCTACTATAACCCTAACCCTAAACCTAACCCTATCCATAACCCTAACTCGTACCGTAATCCGAACCCGTAGCCTAACCCTAACCCTAACCCTAAACCTAACCCTAACCCTGACCCTAATCCTAAACCTAATCCCATACCCTAACCCTGAACCTAACCCGCATCTAAACCTAACCCTAACCCTAGCCCTAACCCGTACCCTAACCCTAACACGTACCCTAACACTAACCCTAACGTTAACCCGAACGATAAACCTAACACTAACCCTAACCTGTACCCTAACCCTACCCTTACCCTAACCCTAACCCGATGCCTACCACTAACCCACACCCTAAACCAAACCCTAACCCTAGAACTAACCCGTACCCTAAACCTATCTCGTACCCTAACACTAATGCTAACGTGTACCTAAACCTAGACCTAAACCGTAACCTAACACTAACCCGTACCCTAACCCTAACCCTAACCCTAAACCGTACCCTAACCTTAACCCTAACCATAACCCTAACACTAACCCTAATCCTAACCCTATCCCGTACACTAACCCTAACCCTAACCCGTACCCGTACCCTAACCCTAACCCTAACTCTAACCCTAACACTAAACCTACCCCGTACTCTAACCCTAACCCAAACCGTAACCCTAACCCGTACCCTAACGCGTAACCTAACCCTAACCCTAACCTGTACGCTAACACGTACCATAACCCTAACCCTAATCCTAACCCTAACCCTAAACCTAACCCATACCCTACCCCTCACCCTAACCCATACCCTAACCCTACTCATACTCTAACCCTAACGCTTACCCTAATCCCTAACCCTAACCCTAACCCGTACCCTAAACCTAAACCTAACCATAACTCGTACCCTAACCCTAACCCTAAACCTAACCCTAACCCGTACCCTAACACTAACCCTAACCCTAAACCTAAACCGTACCCTAACACTAACCCTAACCCTAACCCTAACCCTAACACTAACACTAACACTAACACTAATCCTAACGCTATCCTGTACACTAAACCTAAACCTAACCCGTACCCGTACCCGTACCCTAACCCTAACCATAACCCTAACACTAATCCTACCCCGTACTCTAACCCTATACCTAAACCTAACCCTAACCCTAACCCTAACCGTAACCCTAACCCTAACCCTAACACTAACCGTACTCTAACCCTAATCCTAAACCTCACCCTAACCCTAACCCGTACTGTAACACTAACCCATACCTTAACCCTAAACCTAACTTGTACCCTAACCCTAAACCTAACCCTGACCCTAACCCTAACCCTAACCCGTAACCTAAACCTAACCCGTACTTTAAACCTAACCCTAACCCTAACCCGTACCCTAAACCTAACCCTAACACTAACTCGTACCCTAAACCTACCTTAACCCTGACCCTAACCCCAACCCTAACCCATACCCTAAGCCTAACCCATACCCTAACCCTAACCCTAAACCTAATCCTAACCCTAAACCGTACCCTAAACTTATACCTAACCCTCTACCTAACCCGTACCCAAACCTATCCCGTAACCTAACCCTAAACCTAACCCGTACCCAAAACCTAACAGTAACCCTAACCCATACCCTACCGCTAACCCTAACCCTAACGCTAAAAAGGACCCTAAACCTAACCCTTACCCAGACTCTAACACTAACCCTATCCCGTACACTAACCCTAAACCGTACACGAACCCTAACCCTAATCCTAACCCATACCCTAACCCTTAACGTACTCTAACCCTAACCTTAACCCTACCAGGTACTCTAACCCTAACCCTAACTCTAACCCTAACCCGTACCCTATCCCTAAACCTAACCCTAAAACTAACCCTACCCCGATCTCTAACCCAAACCCTAACCCTAACACTAACCTGTACCATAAAACTAACCCTAACCCTAACTTGTACCCTAAAACTAACCCTACCCTGGCCTTAACCAAAACCCTAACCCATACCCTAAACCTAACCCATACCCTAACCCTAACCCTAAACCTAACCTTAACCCTATCCTGCACCCTAAACCTAACCCTAACCCTTGTCCTAACCCGTACCCAACCCTATCCCGTACCCTAACCCTAACCCAAACCCGTACCCAAACTCTAAGAGTAACCCTAACTCATACCCTAGCGCTAACCCTAACCCTAAACCTAAGCCTAACCCGCACCCTAAACCTAAACCTAACCGTAACCCTAACCATAACCCTTACCCGTACCCTAACCCTAACCCATAACCTAACACTAACCCTAACCTTAACCGTAACACTAACCCGTACCCTAACCCTAAAACTAACCCAACCGTAACCCCAACCCTAATCCTAACCCGTGCCATAACCCTATCCCTAATCCTAACCCTGACCCTAAACCTAACCCTAACCTGTACCCTAACCCTAACCCGCACCTAAAACTAAACCTAACCCGTACCCTAACCCTAACCCGTAACCTAAACCTAAACCTAAACCTAAACTTATCCCGTACACTACCCTATCCCGTACCCTAAATCTAACCCTAACCTGTACCCAAACACTAACCCTAAACCTAACCCTATCCATACAGTAACCCTAACGCTAACCCTAACACTAACCCTAACCCGTACTCTAACCCTAACACGTACCCTAACACTAACCCTTACCCTAACCCTAAACCTAACCCGTACCCTAACCCTAAACGTAACCCTAACCCGAACCCAAACCCTAAACCTATCCTGTACCCTAACCCTAATGCTAACCTGTCCCTAACCGTAAACCTAACCCGTACTCTAACCCTAACTCGTACCCAAACACTAACCCAAAACCTAAACCTAAACCGTACCCTAACCCTACCCCTAACCCTAACACTAACCCTAATCCTAACACTATCCCGTACACTAACCCTAAACCTAACCCCTATCCGTACCCTAACCCTAACCCTAACTCTAACCCTAACACTAACCCCACCCCGTACTCTAACCCTAACCCAAACCATAACCCTAACCCCTACCCTAACCTGTAACCTAACCCTAACCCTAACTTGTACGCTAACACGTACCATAACCTTAACCTAATCCTAACCCTAACCCTAAACCTAAACCATACCCTACCTCTCACCCTAACCCATACCCTAACCCTAACTCGTACCCTAACCCTAACTCTAACCCTGTCCCTAACCCGTACCATAACCCTAACCCGTAACCTAAACCTAACCCTAACCCTAAACTTAACCCACACGCTAACCCTATCCCGTACCCTAAACCTAACCCTAACGCGTGCCCTAACCCTAACCCTAACCCTAACCCTATCCATACACTATCCCTAACCCTAACCTAAACCTAACACTAACCGTAACCCGTACTCTAAACCTAAACCTAACCGTAACTCTAAACCTAACCCGTAATATAACCCTAAAACTAATCGTAACCCTAAGCCTAACCCTAACCCTAACACTAACCCTAACCCGTACTCTATCCCTAACCATAACCCTCACCCTAACCATACTCTAACCCTAACCCTAACCCTCACCCTAACCCTAACCCGTACTGTAACCCTATACCGTACCATAACCCTAAACCTAAACCGTACCCTAACCCTAAACCTAATTCGTACACTAACCCTAAACCTAAACCTGATCCTAACACTAACACCAACCTATACCCTAAAACTAACCAGTACCCTAAACCTAACCCTAACCCTAACCCTTACCCTCACCCGTACACAAACGGTAAACCTAAACCGTACTCTAACACTAACCCAAACCCGTACTCTAACCCTAACCCTAACCATAAACCTAACACGCACCCTGAACTTAACCCTAACCCTAACCCAAACCATAACCCTTAACTGTAACCTAACCCTAACACATACAATAACCCTAACCCTAACCTTTACCATAAACCTAACCCATACCCTAACCCTAAAACTAACCCGTACCCTAACCCCAACCCTAACCCTAACACATACCATAACACTAACCCTAAAACTAATCGTAACCCTAAACCTAACCCTAACCCTTACACTAATCCTAACCCTAACCCTAACCCGTAACCTAAACCTAACCCTAAGCCTAAACCGTACATTAACCCCAACCCTAACCCTAACACTAACACTACCGCGTACTCTAAAGCTAACCCTAACCCTGACCCTAACACATACACTAACCCTAACCATAACCCTATCACTAACCCTACCCCGTACTCTAACCCTAAACCTAACCCGAACCCTAACACTAACCCTAACCCGTACTCTAACACTAACCCTAACCCTAAACGTAACCCTAACCATTACGCTAACCCTAACCCGTACCCTAACACTAACCCTAACCCTAACATTATCCCTAACCGTACTCTAACCCTAAACCTAAACCTAACTCTAACCCTAACCCATACTATAACCCTAAACCTAACCCTAACCATAACCTAACCTTAACCCGTAATCTAACCCTTTCCCGTAGCCTAACCCTAACTCTAAGCCTAAACCCTAACCCTAACCCTAACCCTATTCCTTACCCTATGCCGTACCCAAACGGAACACCTAACCCGTACCCTAACACTAACCCAAACCCATACTCTAACCCTAACCATAACCCTAACCCTATCCCTAAACCGCACCCTAAACTTAACCCTAACCCTAACACTAACCTTAACCCTTAACCGTACCCTAACCCTAACCCACACCTTAACCCTAACCCTAACTTTAACCGTAACCCTAACCTGTAACCTAACCCTAAAACTAACCCGTACCCTAACCCCAACCCTAACCCTAACCCATACCCTAACACTAACCCTAACACTAACCGTGACCCTAAACCTAACCCTAAACCGTACAATAACCCTAACCCTAACCCTAACCCGCACCCTAAACCTAACCATAACCCGTACCCTAACCCTATCCCGTAACCTGATCCTAACCCTAAAACCAAACTTATCCCGTACGCTAACCCTATCACATACCCTAAACCTAACCTTAACCCGTAACCTAACCCTAGACCTAACCCTAAGCCTAACCCGTACATTAACCCTAACCCTAACCCTAACCCGTACCCTAACCCGTACCCTAACCCTAACCGTAGCCTACCCCTAACTCTAACCCTAACCCCCAACCCTAACCCTAACCATTACCCTAACCCGTACCCAAATGGTAAACCTATCCCGTACCCTAACACTAACCCAAACCCGTACCCTAACCCTTCCTGTAGCCTAACCCTAACTCTAAAACTAACCCCTAACCCTATCCCTAACACTAACCCTAACCCTTACCCTAACACGTACTCAAACGGTAAACCTAACACGTACCCTAACACTAACACAAACCCGTACTCTAAACCTAACCCTAACCCTAACCCTAACCCGCATCCTAAACTTAAACTTAACCCTAACGCAAACCGTAACCCTTAACCGTAACCTAACCCTAACCCATAACCTAACCCTAAACCTAACCTTAACCATAACCCTAACTCGTACCCTAACCCTAAAACTAACCCGTACCCTAACCCCAACCCTAACCTTAACGCGTACACTAACACTAACCCTAACCCTAAACCTGAACCTAAACCTAACCCTAACCGCACACTAACCCTAACCCTAACCCTAACCTTAACACTAACCCTATCCCGTACTCTAAAACTAACCCTAACCCTAACCCTAAACCTAACCCCTACTCTAACCTTAACCCTAACCCTAACACTAACCATAACCCTAACACTAACCCTAACCAGTACTCTAACCCTAAACGTAACCCTAACACTAACCCTAACCCCCTACTATAATCCTAACCCTAAACCTAACCCTTACCCTAACCCTAAGTCGTACCGTAACCCGAACCCGTACCCAACCCTAAACCTAACCCTAAACCTAACCCTAACCTTGACCCTAACCCTAACCCTAATCCCGTACACTAACCCTAACCCTAACCCGCATACTAAACCTAACCCTAACCCTAGACCTAACCCGTAGCATAACCCTAACCCGTTCCCTAACACTAACCCGAACCCTAACCTTAACACTAACCCTAACCCTAACCCGTACACTAACCATAACCCTAACCCATACCCTAAACTTAACCCATACCCTAACCCTAACCCAGGGCCTAACTCTAACCCGCACCGAAAACCTAAACCTAACCCTAGACATAACCCGTACCCTAACCCTATCACGTACCCTAACCCTAGTCCTAACCCGTATCCTAACCCTAACACTAACCCTAAACCGTACACTAACCCTAACCCGTACACTAACCCTAACCCTAACCCTAACCCGTACCCTAACCCTAACCTGCACCGAAACCTAACCCTAACCCGTACCCTAACCCTAACCCGTAACCTAAACCTAACCCTAACCCTAAACTTAACCCGTACACTAACCCTATCCCATACCCTAAACTTAACCCTAACCCGTACCCTAACCCTAAATCTAACCCTAACACTATCCGTACGCTAACCCTAACCCTAACCCTAATACTAACCCTAACACGTACTCTAACACTAACCGTAACCCTAAACCTAACCTTAACCTGTAATCTAACCCTAACCCATAACCTAACCCTAACCCAGGGCCTAACTCTAAACCGCACCGTAAAACTAACCCTAACCCTAGACCTAACACTTACACTAACCCTATCCCATACCGGAACCTTAACCCTAACCCGTACCGGTACCCTAACATTAACCGAAACCCTAACCTTAACCCTAAGTCTAAACCTAACCCGTACACTAACCCTAACCCGAACCCTAAACCTAACCGTAACCTGTACCCTAACCCTACCCGTAGCCTAACCCTAACTATAACCCTAACCCCTAACCCTACCCCTAACCCTAACCCGCACCTAAACCTAACCCTAACTCTAACCCTAACCCGCACCTAATCCTAACCCTAACCCGTACCCGAACCCTAACCCTAACCCTAACCCTATCTGTACACTGACCCTAACCCTAACCCTAAACCTAACCCTAACCCGTACTCTAACCCTAACCCGTTCACTAACACTAACCTAACCCTAACACTAACCCTAACCCGAACTCTAACCCTAAACCTAACCCTAACTCTAACCCTAACCCGTACCCTAACACTAACCCTAACACTAACAATAACCCTACCCCGTACTCTAACCCTAAACCTAACCCTAACTCTATCCCTAACCCGTAATGTAACCCTAATCCTAAACCTAACCCTAACTCAAACCCGTACAGTAACCCTAACGCGTACCCTATCCCGAAACCTAACCCTAAACCTAACCCTAACCTTGACCCTAACCCTAACTCTAACCCGTACCCTAACCCTAAACCGTAACCTAACCCTAACCCTAAACCTAACCCGTACCCTAACCCTAAATGTAACCCTAACCCTTACCCAAACCCTAACCCTAACATGCAAACTAAACCTAACCCTAACCCCAGACATAACACCTACACTAACCCTATCCCATACCCTAACCTTAACCCTAACCCGTAACATAACCCTAACACTAACCCTAACCCTAAACCTTACCCGTACCCTAAACCTACCCGTAGCCTAACACTAACTCTAAACCTAACCCCTAACCCTAAACCTAACCCTTACCCTAACCCATACACTAACCCAAACCATAAACCTAACACTAATCCTACCCCGTACTCTAACCCTAAACCTAACCCGAACCCTAACACTAACCCTAACCCGTACTCTAATACTAACCCTAAACCTAAACATAACCCTAACCCTTACGCTAACCCTAACTCGTACCGTAACACTAACCCTAACCCTAACACTCGCCCTAACCATACTCTAAACCTAAACCTAACCCTAACTCTAACCCTAACCTGTACTATAAACCTAAACCTAACCCTAACCATAACCTAACCTTAACCTGTAATCTAACCCTATCCCGTAGCCTAACCCTAACTCTAACCCTAAACCCTAACCCTAACACTAACCCTATTCCTTACCCTATGCCGTACCCAAACGGAACACCTAACCCGTACCCTAACACTAACTCAATCCCGTACTCTAAACCTAACCATAACCCGAACCCTATCCCTAAACCGCACCCTAAACTTAACCCTAACCCTAACACTAAACTTAACCCTTAACCATACCCTAACCCTAACCCACACCCTAAACCTAACCCTAACTTTAACCATAACCCTAACCCGTAACTTAACCCTAAAACTAACCCGTACCCTAACCCCAACCCTAACCCTAACCCATACCCTAACACTAAACCTAACACTAACCCTGACCCTAAACCTAACCCTAACCCGTACACTAACCTTAACCCTAACCCGCACCCTGAACTTAACCATAACCTGTACCCTAACCCTATCCCGTAACCTAATCCTAACCCTAACCCTAAACTTATCCCGTACACTTACACTATCCCATACCCTAAACCTAACCCTAACCCGTAACCTAACCCTAAACCTAACCCTAAGCCTAACCCATACATTAACCCTAACCCTAACACTAACACTAACCCTACCCCGTAATCTAAACCTAACCCTAACCCCAACCCTAACCATATCCTAACCCTAACCCTAAAACTTTCCCTAACCCTAACACTAACCCTAACCCTTAATGTAACCCTAACCCTAACCCTTACCCTAACTGTACTCTAACGCTAACCCTAAACCTCACCCTAACCCTAACCCGTACTGTAACCCTAACATGTAACATAACCCTAACTCTAACCCGTACCCTAACCCTAACTCTAACTCATAGCCTAACACTAACCCTGACCCTAACCCTAACCCATACCCTAAACCTAACCCGTACCCTAACCCTAAACCTAACCCTAAGCCGTACCCTAAACCTAACCCTAACCCTAACTCATACCCTAACCCTAACCCTAAACTTGACCCTAATCCTAACCCGAACCTAAACCTAACCCATACCCTAACCTTAATCCTAAACCTGACGCTAACCCTAACTCTTACCCTAAACCTAATCCTAACCCTTGACCTAACCCGTACCCAACCCTATCTCGTACCCTAACCCTAACCCTAACCCGTACCCAAACCTAACAGTAACCCTAACCCATTCCCTAGCGCTAAGCCTAACCCTAAACCTAATCCTAACCCGCACCCTAAACCTAAACCTAACGCTCACCCTAACCATAACCCTTACCCGTACCCTGACCCTAAACATACCCTAACACTAACCCCAACCTGAACCGTAACCCTAACCCGTACCCTAACCCTAAAACTAACCCGTACCCTAACCCCAACCCTAACCCTCACCCGCACCTAAACCTAACCCTAACCCGTAACCTAACCCTTACCCGTAACCTAAACCTAACCCTAACCCTAAGCTTAACCTGAACACTAAACCTATCCCGTACCCTAAACCAAACCCTAAACTATACACTAACCCTAACCCTAACCCTAACACTATCCGTACACTAACCCTAACCCTTACCCTAAAACTAACCCTAACCCGTACTCTAACACTAAACCTAACCCTAAACCTAACCCTAACCCGTACTCTAACCATAACCTGTACCCTAACACTAACCCTTACACTAACCCTAAACCTAACCCATACCCTAACCCTAAACGGAACCCGTACCCAAACTTCAACCCTAACACATACCCTAACCATAACCATAACCCGCACACTAAACCTTACCCTAACCATAGACCTAACAAGTACACTAACCCTATCCTGTACCCTAACCTTAACCCTAACCCGTACCGTAACCCTAACACTAACCCTAACCCTAACCCTAAACCTAACCCTAACTCGTACCCTAACCCTACCCGTAGCCTAACCCTAACTCTAACCCTAACCCCCAACCCTAACCCTAACCCTAACCCTAACCCGCACCTAAACCTAACCCTAACCCATACTGAACCCTAACCCTAACCTTAACCCTAACCCGTACTCTAACCCTAACCCGTACACTAACACTAACCCTAACCCTAACACTAACCCTAACCCGTAATCTAACCCTAAACCTAACCCAAACTCTAACCCTAATCTGTACCATAACCCTAACCCGTACCCTAACACTAACCCTAACACTAACAATAACCCTACCCCGTACTCTAACCCTAAACCTAACCCTAACTCTAACCCTAACCCGTAATGTAAACCTAACCCTAACCCTAACCCTAACCCTAACCCTAACCCTAAACCTAAACCTAACCTTGACCCTAAACCTAACCCTAACCCGTACCCTAACCGTAAACCGTAACCTAACCCTAACCCTAAACCTAACCCGTACCCTAACCCTAAATGTAACCCTAACCCTTACCCAAACCCTAACCCTAACACGTACCCTAACCCTAACCCTAACCCTAACATGCACACTAAACCTAACCCTAACCCTAGACCTAACACCTACACTAACCCTATACCATAACCTAACCTTAAACCTAACCCGTAACGTAACCCTAACACTAACCCTGACCCTAAACCTAACCCGTACCCTAACCCTAAAAGTAACCCTAACCCATACCCAAACTGTAACCATAACACGTACCTTAACCCTAACCCTAACCCGCACACTAAACCTAAACCTAATCCTAGACCTAACACGTACACTAACCCTATACCGTACCCTAACCTTAACCCTAACCCGTACCGTAACCCTAACACTAACCCTAAACCTAACCCGTACCCGTACCCTAACCCTACCCGTAGCCTAACCCTAACTCTAACCCTAACCCCCAACCCTAACCCTAACCCTTACCCTAACCCGTACCCAAACGGTAAACCTATCCCGTACCCTAACACTAAACCAAACCCGTATTCTAATCCTAACCCTAACCCTAACCCTAACCCTTGCCATAGCCTAACCCTAACTCTAACCCTAACCTCTAACCCTATCCCTAACCCTAACCCTAACCCTTACCCTAACACGTACCCAAACGGTAAACCTAACACGTACCCTAACACTAACCCAAACCCGGACTCTAAACTTAACCCTAACCCTAACCTTAACCCTAACCCGCACCCTAAACTTAACCCTAACCCTAACGCAAACCATAACCCTTAACCATAACCTAACCCTAACCCATACCCTAACCCTAAACCTAACCTTAACCATAACCCTAACTCGTACCCTAACCCTAAAACTAACCCGTACCCTAACCCAAACCCTAACCTTAACGCGTACACTAACACTAACCCTAAACCTAACCCTGACCCTAAACCTAACCCTAACCGCAAACTAACCCTAACCCTAACCCTAACCTTAACACTAACCCTATCCCGTACTCTAAACCTATCCCTAACCCTAACCCTAACCCTAACTCTAACCCGTACTCTAACCTTAACCCTAACGCTAACACTAACCATAACCCTAACATTAACCCTAACCAGTACTCTAACCCTAAACGTAACCCTAACACTAACCCTAACCCCCTACTATAATCCTAACAAAACCTAACCCTTACCCTAACCCTAAGTCGTACCGTAACCCGAACCCGTACCCAACCCTAACCCTAACCCTAAACTTAACCCTAACCTTGACCCTAACTCTAACCCCAATCCTGTACCCTAACCCTAACCCTAACCCTAACCCGCATCCTAAACCTAACCCTAAACCTAGACCTAAACTGTAGCCTAACCCTAACCCGTACCCTAACACTAACCCGAACCCTAACCCTAACACTAACCCTAACCCGTACCCTAACACTAACCCGAACCCTAACCCTAACCCTAACCCGTACACTAACCATAACCCTAACCCATACCCTAACCCTAACCCGTACCCTAACCCTAACCCAGGGCCTAACTCTAACCCGCACCATAAACCTAAACCTAACCCTAGACATAACACGTACCTTAACCCTATCACGTACCCTAACCCTAGTCCTAACCCGTATCCTAACCCTAACACTAACCCTAACCCTAACACTAACTCTAACCCGTACACTAACCCTAACCCTAACTCTAACCCGTACCCTAACCCTAACCCGCACCGAACCCTAACCCTAACCCTTTCCCTAACCCTAACCCGTAACCTAAACCTAACCCTAACCCTAAACTTAACCCGTACACTAACCCTATCCCATACCCTAAACCTAACCCTAACCTGTAACCTAACCCTAAATCTAACCCTAACACTATCCGTACACTAACCCTAACCCTAACCCTAACACTAACCCTAACACGTACTCTAACACTAACCCTAACCCTAAACCTAACCCTAACCCGTAATCTAACCCTAACCCGTAACCTAACACTAACCCAGGGCCTAACTCTAACCCGCACCGTAAAACTAACCCTAACCCTAGACCTAACACTTACACTAAACCTATCCTGTACCGGAAACTTAACCCTAACCCGTACCGGTACCCTAACATTAACCGTAACCCTAACCCTAACCCTAACCCTAAACCTAACCCGTACACTAACCCTAACCCGAACCCTAACCCTAACCGTAACCCGTACCCTAACCCTACCCGTAGCCTAACCCTAACTCTAACCCTAACCCCTAACCGTAACCCTAACCCTAACCCGTACCTAAACCTAACCCTAACCCTAACCTGCACCTAAACCTAACCCTAACCCATACCCGAAACCTAACCCTAACCCTAACCCTATCCGTACACTGACCGTAACCCTAATCCTAAACCTAACCGTAACCCGTACTCTAACCCTAACCTGTACACTAACACTAACCCTAAACCTAACACTAACCCTAACCCGTACTCTAACACTAAACCTAACCCTAACTCTAACCCTAATCCGTACTATAACCCTAACCCATACCCTAACACTAACCCTAACACTAACAATAAACCTACCCCATACTCTAACCCTAAACCTAACCCTAACTCTAACCCTAACCCGTAATGTAACCCTAACCCTAACCCTAACCCTAAACCTAACCCTAACCTTGACCCTAAACCTAACCCTAACCCGTTCCCTAACCGTAAACCGTAACCTAACCCTAACCCTAAACCTAACCCGTACCCTAACCCTAAATGTAACCCTAACCCTTACCCAAACCCTAACACGTACCCTAACCCTAACCCTAAACCTAACCCTAACATGCACACTAAACCTAACCCTAACCCTAGACCTAACACCTACACTAACCCTATACCATACCCTAACCTTAACCCTAACCCGTAACGTAACTCTAACACTAACCCTAACCCTAAACCTAACCCGTACCCTAACCCTACCCGTAGACTAACACTAACTCTAAACCTAACCCCTAACTCTAAACCTAACCCTTACCCTAACCCATACACTAACCCTAACCATAACCCTAACACTAATCCTACCCCGTACTCTAACCCTAAACCTAACCCTAACCCTAACACTAACCCTAACCGATACTCTAACACACCCTAACCCTAAACATAACCCTAACCCTTACGCTAACCCTAACCCGTACCCTAACACTAACCCTAACCCTAACACTATCCCTATCCGTACTCTAACCCTAAACCTAACCCTAACTCTAACCCTAACCCGTACTATAACCCTAAACCTAACCCTAACCATAACCTAACCTAAACCCGTAATCTAACCCTATCCCATAGCCTAACCCTAACTCTAACCCTAAACCCTAACCCTAACACTAACCCTATTCCTTACCCTATGCCGTACCCAAACGGAATACCTAACCTGTACCCTAACACTAACCCAAACCCGTACTCTAACCCTAACCATAACCCTAACCCTATCCCTAAACTGCACCCTAAACTTAACCCTAACCCTAACACTAAACTTAACCCTTAACCGTACCCTAACCCTAACCGCAACCCTAACCCTAACCTATACCCTAACACTAACCCTAACACTAACCCTGACCCTAAACCTAACCGTAATCCGTACACTAACCCTAACCCTAACCCGCACCCTAAACCTAACCATAACCAGTACCCTAACCCTATCCCGTAACCTAATCCTAACCCTAACCCTAAACTTATCCCGTACGCTAACCCTATCCATTACCTTAAACCTAACCCTAACCGTAACCTAACCCTAAACCTAACCCTAAGCCTAACCCGTACATTAACCCTAACCCTAACCCTAACACTAACCGTACCCCGTAATTTAACCCTAACCCTAACCCTAACCCTAACCCATACCCTTACCCTAACCCTAAACCTTTCCCTAACCCTAACACTAACCCTAACCCTTACTCTATCCCTAAAACTAACCCTTACCCTAACTGTACTCTAACCCTAACCCTAAACCTCATCCTAACCCTAACCCGTACAGTAACCCTAACATGTAACATTACCCTAACTCTAACCCGTACCCTAAACCTAACCCTAACTCATAGCCTAACACTAACCCTGACCCTAACCCTAACCCGTACCCTAAACCTCACTCGTACCCTAACCCTAAAGCTAACCCTAAGCCGCACCCTAAACCTAACGCTAACCCTAACTCATACCCTAACCCTAACCCTAACCCTGACCCTAACCCTAACCCGTACCCTAAACCTAACCCATACCCTAACCCTAATCCTAAACCTAACGCTAACCCTAACTCTTACCCTAAACCTAATCCTAACCCTTGACCTAACCCGTACCCAACCCTATCTCGTACCCTAACCCTAACCCTAACCCGTACCCAAACCTAACAGTAACCCTAACCCTATCACTAGCGCTAAGCCTAACCCTAAACCTAATCCTAACTCGCACCTTAAACCTAAACCTAACGCTAACCCTAACCATAATCCTTACCCGTACCCTGAGCCTAAGCATACCCTAACACTAACCCCAACCTGAACCATAACCCTAACCCGTACCCTAACCCTAAAACTAACCCGTACCCTAACCCCAACCCTAACCCACACCCGCAGCTAAACCTAACCCTAACCCGTAACCTAACCCTTACCCGTAACCTAAACCTAACCCGAACCCTAAACTTAACCTGAACACTAAACCTATCCTGTACCCTAAACCAAACCCTAAACTATACACTAACCCTAAATCTAACCCTAACACTATCCGTACACTAACCCTAACCCTAACCCTAACACTAACCCTAACCCGTACTCTAACACTAAACCAAACCCTAAACCTAACCCTAACCCGTACTCTAACCATAACCCGTAACCTAACACTAACCCTTACACTAACCCTAAACCTAACCCGTACCCTAACCCTAAAAGTAACCCTAACCCGTACCCAAACTTTAACCCTAACACGTACCCCAACCCTAACCCTAACCCGCACACTAAAACTAAACCTAACCCTAGACCTAACACGTACACTAACCCTATCCCTTACCCTAACCTTAACCCTAAACCGTACCGTAACCCTAACACTAACCCTAACCCTAACCCTAACCCGTACCCTAACCCTACCCATAGCCTAACCCTAACTTTAACCCTAATCCCCAACCCTAAACCTAACCCTTACCCTGACCCGTACACAAATGGTAAACCTATCCCGTACCCTCACACTAACCCAAACCCGTACTCTAATCCTAACCCTAACCCTAACCCTTCCCGTAGCCTAACCCTAACTCTAAACCTAACCCCTTACCCTATCCCTAACCCTAACCCTAACACTTACCCTAACACATACCCAAATGGAAAACTTAACACGTACCCTAACACTAACCCAAACCCGTACTCTAAACTTAACCCTAACCCTAACCCTAACCCGCACCCTAAACTTAACCCTAACCCTAAGGCAAACCACAACCCTTAAACGTAACCTAACCCTAACCCATACCCTAACCCTAAACCTAACCTTAACCATAACCCTAACTCGTACCCTAACCCTAAAACTAACCCGTACCCTAACCCCAACCCTAACCTTAACGCGTACACTAACACTAACCCTAACACTAACCCTGACCCTAACCCTAACCCTAACCCGTACCGGTACCCTAAACTTAAACCTAACCCTAACCCTGCCACTAATCCTACCCCGTACTCTAACCCTAAACCTAAACCTAACCCTAAACCGTACCCTAACCATAACCCTAACCCGTACCATAAACCTAACACTAACCCTAACCCGTACCCTAACCCAAACCCGTACTGTAACCCTAACCCGTACCATAACCCTAAACCTAAGACGTAGCCTAACCCTAACCCTAACTCGTACCCTAACCCTAAACCTAACACTGACCCTAACCCTAACCCTAACCCTAATCCTAAACCGTACCCTAAACCTAACCCTAACCCTAACTCGTACCGTAAACCTACCCTAACCCTGACCCTAACCCTAACCCTAACCCATGCGCTAAGCCTAACCCATACCCTTACCCTAACCCTAAACCTAATCCTAACCCTAAACCGTACCCTAAACGTAACCCTAACCTTCTACCTAACCCGTACCCAAACCTATCCCATAACCTAACCCTAACCCTAACCCGTACCCAAAACCTAACAGTAACCCTAACCCATACCCTACCGCTAACCTAACCCTAACCCTAACCCGGACGCTAAACCTAACCCTTACCCTGACCCTAACACTAACCCTATCCCATTCCCTAACCCTAAACCGTACACGAAACCTAACCCTAAACCTAACCCATACCCATACCCTAAACGTAACCTAGCCTGTACCCAAACCCTAACCCGAACCTTAACACTAACCCTAACCCGTACCCTAACCCTACCCGTAGACTAATCCTAACTCTAACCCTAAACCCTAACCCTAAGCCTAAACCTAACCCTTACCCGAACCCGTACCTAAACGGTAAACCTAACTCGTACACTAACACTAACCCAAACCCGTACTCTAACCCTAACCATAACCCTAACCCTAACCCTAACCCGCACCCTAAACTTAACCCTAACCCAAACCATAACCCTTAACCGTAACCTAACCCTAACCCATAACCTAACCCTAACCCTAACCTTAACCATAACCCTAATCCGTACCCAATCCCTAACACTAACCCATACCCTAACCCCAAACCTAACGCTAACCCGTACCCTAACACTAAACCTAACCCTAACCCTGACCCTAAACCTAACGCTAACCCTTACCCTAATCCTAACCCTAACCCAACCCGCACGCTAAACCTAACCCTAACCCGTACCCTAAACCTACACCGTAACCTAAACCGATCCCTAAACCTAAACTTAACCCGTTCGCTAACCCTACCCGTACCCTAAACCTAACCCTAACTCGTATCCAAAACCTAACCTAAACCTAAGCCTAACCCGTATATTAACCCTTACCCTAACCCTAACACTAACCCTACCCAGGACTCTAACCCTAACCCTAACCATAACCCTAACCCATACACTTAACCTATCCTAACCCTAACTCGTACCCTAACCCTAACCCTAAACCTGACCCTAACCCTAACCCTAACCCGTACCCTAATACTAACCCATACCCTAACCCTAAACATGAACCTAACCCTAACCCTAACCCGTACCCTAAACCTAACCCTAACCCTTGACCTAACCCGTACCCAAACTTTTCCCGTACCCTAAACCTCACCCGTACCCAAACTCTAACAGTAACCCTAACCCATACCGTAGCGCTAACCCTAACCCTAACACTAAGCCTAACCCGCACCCTAAACCTAAACCTAACCCTAACCCTAATCATAAACCTTACCCGTACCCTAACACTAACCCATACCCTAACACTAAGCCTAACCATAACCGTAACCCTAACCCGTAACCTAACCCCAACCCTAACCCTAACACGTACCATAACCCTATCCCTAACCCTAACCCTGACTCTAAACCTAACCCTAACGCGTACCCTAACCCTAACCCGAACTTAAACCTAACCCTACCCCGTACCCTAACTCAACCCATAACCTAAATCTAACCCTAACCGTAAACTTAACCTGTACACTAACCCTATCCCGTACCCTAAAACTAACCCTAACCCGTCCCCAAACCCTAACCCTGACACGTACCCTAACCCTAAACCTAACCCTAACACTTTCCCTAAACTGTACCCAAATGCTAAAACTAACCCGTACCTTAACACTAACCCAAACCCGGACTCTAACCTTAACACTTACCCTAACACTAACCCTACCCCGTACTCTAACACTAACCCTAACCCTAACCCGTACCCTAAACCTAACCCTAACACTAACCCTAACCCTAACCGTATTCTAACCCTAACCCTAACCCTCACCCTAACCCTAACACCTCCTGTAACCCTAAAACATACCATAACCCTAACCCTAAACTTAACTGTAACACTAAACAATACGCTAACCCTAAAACTAACCCGTAACCTAACCCTAAACGTAACCCTAACCCGTACCCAAACTTCAACCCTAACACGTACCCTAACCCTAACCGTAACCCGCACACTAAAACTAACCCTAACCCTAGACCTAACACGTAGACTAACCCTATCCCGTACCCTAACCTTAACCCTATCCCGTACCGTAACACTAACACTAACCCTAACCCGTACCCTAACCCGTACCCTAACCCTACTCGTAGCCTAACCCTAACTCTAACCCTAAACCCCAACCCTAACCCTAACCCTTACCCTAAACTGTACCCAAACGGTAAACCTATCCCGTACCCTAACACTAACCCAAACCCGTACTCTAATCCTAACCCTAAACCTAACCCTAACCGTAACCCGTACCCTAACGCTTCCCGTAGCCTAACCCTAACTCTAACCCTAACCCCTAACCCTATCCCTAACCCTAACCCTAACCCTTACCCTAACACGTACCCAAACGGTAAACCTAACACGTACCCTAACACTAACCCAAACCCGTACTCTAAATCTAACCCTAACCCTAACCCTAACCCTAAGCCATACCCTAAACTTAACCCTAACCCTAACCCAAACCATAACCTTTAACCGTAACCTAACCCTAACCCATACCCTAACCCTAAACGTAACCTAACCATAACCCTAACTCGTACCCTAACCCTAAAACTAACCCGTACCCTAACCCCAACACTAACCTTAACGCGTACACTAACACTAAACCTAACCATAAGCCTGACCCTAAACCTTACCCAAAGCGCACACTAACCCTAACCCTAACCCTAAACTTAACCCTAAACCTATCCCGTACTCTAAACCGAACCCTAACCCTAACCCTAACCCTAACCCTAACCCTAACCCGTACTCTAACCTTAACCCTAACCCTAACACTAACCATAAACCTAACACTAACCCTAACCAGTACTCTAACCCTAAACGTAACCCTAACATTAACCTTAACCCCCTATTATAATCCTAACCCTAAACCTAACCCTTACCCTAACCCCAAGTCGTACCATAACCCGAACCCGTACCCAACCCTAACCCTAACCCTAAACCTAACCCTAACTTTGACCCTAACCCTAACCCTAATCCCGTACCCTAACCCTAACCCTAACCCGCATCCTAAACCTAACCCTAACCCTAGACCTAACCCTAACCCGTACCCTAACACTAACCCGAACCCTAATACTAACCCTAACCCTAACCCGTACACTAACCATAACCCTAACCCATACCCTAACCCTAACCCGTACCCTAACCCTAACCCAGGGCCTAACTCTAACCTGCACCGTAAACCTAACCCTAACCCTAGACATAACCCGTACCCTAACCCTATCACGTACCCTAACCCTAGTCCTAACCCGTATCCGAACCCTAACACTAACCCTAACCCTAACACTAACCCTAAACCGTACACTAACCCTAACCCTAACCCTAACCCGTACCCTAACCCTAACCTACGCCGAAATCTAACCCTAACCCGTAACCTAAACCTAACCCTAACCCTAAACTTAACCCGTACACTAACCCTATCCCATACCCTAAACCTAACCCTAACCCGTACCCTAACCCTAAATCTATCCCTAACACTATCCGTACACTAACCCTAACCCTAACCCTAACCCTAACATGTACTCTAACACTAACCCTAACCCTAAACCTAACCCTAACCCGTAATCTAACCCTAACCCGTAACCTAACCCTAACCCAGGGCCTAACTCTAACCTGCATCGTAAAACTAACCCTAACCCTAGACCTAACACTTACACTAAACCTATCCCGTACCGGAACCTTAACCCTAACCCGTACCGGTATCCTAACATTAACCGTAACTCTAACCCTAACCCTAAACCTAAACCTAACCCGTACACTAACCCTAACCCGAACCCTAACCCTAACCGTAACCCGTACCCTAACCCTACCCGTAGCCTAACCCTAACTCTAACCCTAACCCCTAACCCTAACCCTAACACTAACCCGCACCTAAACCTAACCCTAACCCTAACCCTAACCCGCACCTAAACCTAACCCTAACCCGTACCGAACCCTAACCTTAACCTTAACCCTATCCGTACACTGACCCTAACCCTAACCCTAAACCTAACCCTAACCCGTACTCTAACCCTAACCCGTACACTAACACTAACCCTAACCCTAACACTTACCCTAACCCGTACTCTAACCCTAAACCTAACCCTAACTCTAACCCTAATCTGTACCATAACCCTAACCCATACCCTAACACTAACCCTAACACTAACAATAACCCTACCCCGTACTCTAACCCTAAACCTAACCCTAACTCTAACCCTAACCCGTAATGTAACCCTAACCCTAAACCTAACCCTAAACCTAAACCTAACCCTAACCCTAAACCTATCCCTAACCTTGAGCCTAAACCTAACCGTAACCCGTACCCTAACCCTAAACCGTAACCTAACCTAACCCTAAACCTAACCCGTACCCTAACCCTAAATGTAACCCTAACCCTTACCCAAACCCTAACCCTAACACGTACACTATCCCTAACCCTAACCCAAACATACACACTAAACCTAACCCTAACCCTAGACCTAACACCTACACTAACCCTATCCCATACCCTAACCTTAACCCTAACCCGTTCGTAACCCTAACACTAACCCTAACCCTAAACCTAACCCGAACCCTAACCTTACCCGTAGCCTAACACTATCAACCTAACCCTAACCCTTACCCTAACCCTAACCCTTACCTAACCTTAACCCTTACCTAACCCTAACCCTAACCCTTAACCTAACACTTACCCTAACCTATACCCAAATGGAAAACCCTAACCCTTACCCTAACACTAACCCTAACCTAACCCTTACCCTAACCTGTACCCAAATGGAAAACCTAACCCGTACCCTAACACTAACCGAAACCCATACTCTAATCCAAACCCTAACCCTAACCCTAACCCTAACCCGTACCCTAACCCTTCCCGTAGCCTAACCCTAACTCTAAGCCTAACCCCTAACCCTAACCCTAACCCTAACCCTTACCCTAACACTTACCCAAACGGTAAACCTAACACGTACCCTAACACTAACCCAAACCCGTACTCTAAACCTAACTCTAACCCTAACCCTAACCCGCACCCTAAACTTAACCCTAACCCTAACACAAACCATAACCCTTAACCGTAACCTAACCCTAACCCATACCCTAACCCTAACCCTAACCTTAATCGTAACCCTAACTCGTACCCTAACCCTAAAACTAACCCGTACCCTAACCCCAACCCTAATATTAACGCGTACACTAACACTAACCCTAACACTAACCCTGACCCTAAACCTAACCCTAACTGTACACTTACCCTAACCCTAACCCTAACGCTAATTCCGTACCCTAAACCTAACCCTAACCCGCATCATAAACCTAACCCAAAACCTAGACCTAATCCGTAGCCTAACCCTAACCCGTACCCAAACCTTAACAGTAACCCTAAACCATACCCTAGTGCTAACACAAACCCTAATCTTAACTCTAACCATTACCCGTACCCTAACAACAACCCATAACTTAACCCTAACCCTAAACTTAGCCGTAACCCTGACCAGTACCCTAAACCTAAAATTAACCCGGACAATAACGCCAACTCTAACCCTAACCCGTACCCTAACCCTAACCCTAACCCTAAAACACACCTAAACCTAACCCTAACCCGTGACCTAAGCCTAACCCTAAACCTAAATTTAACCCGTACGCTAACCCTATCCCATACCCTTAACCAAACCCTAACCCTAAACCTAACCCTAAACCTAACCCCAACCCTAACCCTAACCCTTACCCTAACCCTATTCTTAATGCTAACACTGAACCTAAATCTAACCCTAAACCGTACCCTAACCCTAACCCTCACCTAAACCTAACCCTAACCCATACCCTATCCCTAACCCTAAACCTAACATAATCCGTACACTAACCCTAACCCTAACACTAACACTAACCCTAACCCATATTGTAACCCTAACCCTAAAACTAAACCTAAACCTAACCCGTTCTCTAACCCTATCCCGTACCCTAACACTAACATTTACACTAACCCTAAACCTAACCCGTACCCTAACCCTAAACGTAACCCTAACCCGTCCCCAAACCCTAACACTAACACGTACCCTAACGATAACCCTAACCCTTACCCTAACCCATACCCAAACGGTAAACCTAACTTGTACCCTAACACTAACCCAAACCCGTACTCTAACCCTAAACCTAACCCTAACACTAACCCGACCCCGTACTCTAACACTAACCCTAACCCTAACCCGTACCCTAAACCTAACCCTAACCCTAACACTAACCCTAAACCGATCTCTAACCCTAACCATAACCCGTACCCTAACACTAACCCTAACCCTAACCCTAACCCTAACCCTAACACTAACCCTAACTTGTACTCTAACCCTAACCCTAACCGTAACCGTATTCTAACCCTAACCCTAAACCTCACCCTAACCCTAATCCGAACTGTAAACCTACCCCTTCCATAACCCTAATACTAACCAGTACCCTAACCCTAACCCTAATTTGTACCCTAACCCTAAGCCTAACCCTGACCCTAACCCTAACCCTAACCCGTACCATAAACCTAACCTGTACGCTAAACCTAACCCTAACCCGTACCCTAAACCTAACCCTAACCCGTACCCTAATCCTAACCCTAACCCTAACCCTAACCCTACCCTAACCCTAACCCGTACCCTAAGCCTAACCCCTACCCTAACCCTAAACCTAACCCTAACCCTACACTAACCCTACCCCGTACTCTAACCCTAACCCAAAACCTAACCCTAACCCTAACACTAACCCTAACCCCTACCCGTACCCTAACCCTAACCCTAACCCTAAGCCTAACCCTAACCCTAACACTAACCCTATCCCGTACTCTAACCCTAACCCTAACCCTAACCCTAACCCTGACCCTAACCCTCACCCTAACCTGTACCCTAAACCTAACCCATACCCTAAACCTAACCCTAAACCTACGCCTAACCCTATCCCGTACCCTCAACCTAACCCTAACCCTTGTCCTAGCCCGTACCCAACCCTATCCCCTACCCTAACCCTAACCCTAACCCGTACCCAAACCCTAAGAGTAACCCTAACCCATACCCTAGCGCCAACGCTAACCCAAACCTAAGCCTAACCCTCACCCTAAACCTAAACCTAACCGTAACCCTAAGCATAACCCTTACACGTACCCTAACCGTAACCCATAACCTAACACTAACCGTAACATTAACCGTAACCCTAACCCGGACCATAAACCTAAAAATAACGCGTATCGTAACCCCATCCTTAACCCTAACCCGTACCATAACCCTATCCCTAATCTTAACCCGTACCCAAACCGTAACCATAACACGTACCCTAACCCTAACCCTAACCCTAACCCTTACCCTAACCCGTACCCAAACGGTAAACCTAACCCGTACCCTAACACTAACCCAAACCTGTACTCTAACCCTAACCCTAACCATAACCATAACCCGCACCCTCAAATTAACCCTAACCCTAACACAAACCATAACCCTTAACCGTAACCTAACCCTAACCCATACCCTAACCCTAACCCTAACCTTTACCGTAACCCTAACCCATACCCTAACCCCAAAACTAACCCGTACCCTAACCCCAAACCTAATACTAACCCATACACTAACACTAACCCTAACGCTAACCCTGACCCTAAAACTGACCCTAACCCTTACACTAATCCTAACCCTAACCCTAACCCGCAACCAAAACCTAACTCTAACCCGAACGCTAACCCTAACCCGTCACCTAAACATAACCATAACCCTAAACTTTACCTGTATGCTAACCCTATCCCGTACCCGAAACCTAACCCTAACCCGTATCCGAACCCTAAACCTAACCCTAAGCCTAAACCATACATTAAACCCAAACCTAACCCTAACACTAAACCTACCCCATACTCTAACCCTAACCATAACCTTAACCCGTACACTAACCCTAACCCTAACCCTAACCCTAACACTAATCCTATCCCGTACTCTAACCCTAAACCTAACCCTAAACCTAACCTGTACCCTAACCCATACCCTAACCCTAACACTAACCCTAACCCGTACTCTAACCCTAACCCTAACCTTAACCCTATCCGTACTCTAACCCTAACCCTAACCCTCACCCTAACCCTAACCCATACTGTAACCCTAACCTGTACCATAACCCTAACCCTAACCCGTACCCTAACCCTAACACTAACTCGTACCTTAACCCTAACCCTAACCATGACAATAACTCTAAACCTAACCTGTACCCTGAACCTAACCCATAATTTAAACCTAACCCTAACCCTAACCCGTACCCTAAACTTAACCCTAACCATAACTCGTACCCTAAACCTACCCTAAACCTGACCCTAACCCTAACACTAACCCATACCCTAAGCCTAACCCAAACCCTAACTCTAAACCTAAACCTAACCTTAACCCTAACCAGAAACTTAAATGTAAACCTAATCCTCTACCTGACCCGTACACAAACCTATCCCGTACCCTAACCCTAACCCAAACCCGTACGCAAAACCTAACAGTAACCCTAACACATACCCTAGTGCTAACCCTAACCCTAAACCTAACCCAGACCCTAAAACTAACCCTAACCCTGACCCTAACACTAACCCTATCCCGTACACTAACCCTAAACTGTAAACGAACCCTAACCCTAAACCTAACCCATACCCTACGCTAAACATAAACCTAGCCCGTACCCAAACCCTAACCCGAACCTTAAACCTAACCCTAACCCGTACCCTAACCCTACCCGTAGCCTAATCCTAACTCTAACCCTAACCCCTAACCCTAAGCCTAAACCTAACCCTTACCCGAACCCATACCCAAAGGGTAAACCTAACCCGTACCCTAACACTAAACCAAATCCGTACTCTAACCCTAACCATAACCATAACCCTAACCCGCACCATAAACTTAACCCTAAAGCAAACCCAAACCATGACCCTTAACCGTAACCTAACCCTACCCATAACCTAACCCTAACCCTAACCTTAACCATAACCCTAATCCGTACCCAAACCCTAAAACTAACCCATACCCTAACCCCTAACCTAACGCTAACCCGTACCCTAACACTAACCCTAACCCTAACCCTGACCCTACACCTAACACTAACCCTTACACTAACCCTAACCCTAACCCAACCCGCACCCTAAACCTAACCCTAACCCGTACCCTAACCCTAAACCGTAACCTAAAACAAACCCTAACCCTAAACTTAACCCTTTCGCTAACCCTATCCCATACCCTAAACATAACCCTAACCCGTATCCTAACCCTAACCTAACCCTAAGCCTAACCCGTACATTAACCCTCACCCTAACCCTAACACTAACCCTACCCCGTACTCTAACCCAAACCCTAACCCTAACCTGTACCCGTACACTAAACCTAAACCTAACCCTAACCCTAACACTAAACCTAACCCGTACTCTAACCCTAACCCTAACACTAACACTAACCCTAACCCTAACCCGTACTCTAACCCTGACCCTAACCCTAACCCTAACACTAAACCTATCCCGTACTCTAACCCTAACCCTAAACCTAACCATATACTAAACCTAACCCTAACCCTCACCCTAACCCTAACCCGTACTGTAACCCTAACCCGTACCATAACCCTAACCCTAACCCGTACCCTAACCCTAACCCTAATTCGTACCCAACCCTAATGCTAACCCTGACCCTAACGCTAACCCTAACCTGTACCCTAACCCTAATCCTAACCAGTACCCTAAGACTAACCCATACCCAAACCTAACCCTAATCCTATCCCTAACCCTAACCCGTACCTTAACCTAACCCCAACCCTACCCCTAACCCGTACTCTAACCCTAACCCAAACCCTAACCCTAAACCGTACCCGTACCCTAACCCTAACCCTAACCCGTCCTCTATCCCTAACCCTAACCCTAACCCTAACCCATACCATAACCCTAACCCGATCCCTAACCCTTACCCTAACACTAAACCTAACCCTAACCCTAACCCTAACCCTAAACCTAACCGTACTCTAAACCTAAACCTAACCCTCACCCTAACCCTAACCCGTGTTGTAAACCTAACCCATACCATAACCCTAACCCTAACCCTAAACTTAAACGTAACCCTGACCCGTACCCTAACCCTAAAACTAACCCGTACCCTAACCCAACCCTAAACCTAACCCGTAACCTAACCCTAACCAGTAACCTAAACCTAACCCTAACCCTAAACTTAACCCATACGCTAACCCTATCCCATATCCTAAACCTAACCCTAAACCGTACCCTACCCCTAACCCTAACCCTAACCCTATCCGCACTCTAACCCTAACCCTAACCCTAAACCCAACACTAACCCTAAACCGTACTCTAACCCTAAATGTAACCTTAAACGTAAACCTAACCCGTACTCTAACCCTAACCCGTAACCTAACCCTAACCGTAATTAGTACCCTAACCCTAACCCTAACTCTGACCCTAACCCTAACCCTAAACTGTAACCTAAACCTAAACCATACCCTAACCCTAAACCTAATCCTAACCTGGACCCTAAACCTAACCCTAACCCTTACAATAACCCTAATCCTAACCCGTACCCTAAGTCTAACCCATACCCTAACCCTAACCCTAATAATAACCCTAACACTAACCCGTACCTAAACCTAACCCTAACCCTTGACCTAACCCGTACCCAACCCTATCCTGTAACCAAACCCTAACCCTAACCTGTACCCAAACCCTAACAGTAATCCTAACCCATACCATAGCGCTAACCCTTACCCTAACCCTCACCCTACCCGCACCCTAAAACTAAACCTAACCCTAACACTAACCATAACCATTACCGTACCCTAAACCTAACCCAAACCCTAATCCTAACCCTAAACTTAACCACAACCCTGACCCGTACCCTAAACCTAAAATTAACCCGTACCCTAATCCCAACCCTATCCTTAACCCGTACCCTAACCCTAGCCCTAAACCTAACCCTAACCCAAATCCACACCTAAACCTAACCCTAACCCGTAACCTAAACGTAACGCTAACCCTAACTTAACCCCTACGCTAACCCTATCCTGTACCCTATACCTAACCCTAACCCGTAACCTAACCCTAAACCTAACCCTAAGCCTAACCAGTACATTAACCCTAACCCTAACACTAACACTAACCCTACCCCGTAATCTAACACTACCCTAACTCTAACCCTAACCCGTACCCTAACCCTAACCCAAAACCTAACCCTAACCCGTACCATAACCCTAACCCAAACCCTAACCCTTACCCTAACCCTAACCCTAACCGTACTCTAACCCTAACTCTAACCCTCACCCTAATCCTAACACGTACTCTAACCCTTACCTGTACCATAAACCTAACCCTTACCCTAAACTTAACCGTAACCCTGACCCGTACGCTAACCCTAAAACTAACCCGTACCCTAACCCCAATCCTAATCCTAACCTGTACCCTAACCCTGTCCCTAACGCTAACCCTGACCTAAACCTACCACTAACCCGTACCCTAACCCTAACGCTCACCTAAACCTAACCCTAACCGGACCCTAACACTAACCCAAAACCTAAACCTAAACCTAACCCTAAACTTAACCCATACGCTAACCCTATCCCGTACCCTAAATCTAACCCTAACCCGTACACTAACCCTAACCCTAAACCTAACCCTAACCCGTACCTAACCCGGAAGCTAAACCTAAACCTAACCCTAAACTTAACCCGTACGCTAACCCTATCCCTTACCCTAAACCTAAACCTAAACCGTACCCTAACCCCAACCCTAACCCTAACCTGTACCCTAACCCTATCCCTAACGCTACCCTGACCCTAAACCTAACCCTAACCCGTACCCTAACCCTCACCCTCACCTAAACCTAACTCTAACCAGTACCCTAACCCTAACCCGTAACTTAAACCTAAACTTAACCCTAAATTTAACCCGTATGCTAAACCTATCTCGTACCCTAAACTTAACCCTAACCAATACTCTAACCCTATCCCATAGCCTAACACTAACACTAACCCTAACCCCTAACCTTAACCCTAACCCTTAACCTAACCCGTACCCAAACGGTAAAACTAACCCGTACCCAAAAAGTAACCCAAACTCGTACTCTAACCCGAACCCTAACCCTAACCCTAAACCGCACCCTAAACTTAACCCTAACCCTAACCCTAACCATAACCCTTAACCATACCTAACCCTAACCCTAACTCATACCCTAACCCTAACACTGACCCTAACCCTAACCTGTACCCTAACCCTAACCCGCACCCTGACCCTAACCCTAACCCTAACCCTATCCGTACTCTAACCCTAACCCTAACCCTACCCCGTACTCTAACCCTAACCCTAACTCTAACCCTAACCCATACCCTAACCCTAAACCTAACCCTCACACTAACCCTATCCCGTACCCTAACCATAACCCTAACCCAAACCGTAACCCGAACCCATAACCTAAACGTAACCCTAACTCTAACTCGTTCCCTAACCCTAACCCTGACCCTAACCCTAACCCTAACCCATACCCTAAACCTAACCCATACCCTAACCATAACCCTAAACCTAACCCTAAACCCATCCTGTACTTTAAACCTAACCCTAACCCTTGTCCTATCCCGTACCCCAACCTAACTCTAACCCTAACACGTACCCAAACCCTAAGAGTAACCTTAACCCATACCCTAGCGCTAACCCTAACCCTAACCCTAAGCCTAAACCGGACCCTAAACCTAAACCTAACCGTAACCTTAACCATAACCCTATCCCGTACCCTAAACCTAACCCTAACACGTATCCTAACCCTAACCTAACCCTAAGCCTAACCCGTACTATAACCCCAACCCTAAACCTAACACTAAACCTATCCTGTACTCTAACCCTAACCCTAACCCGTACACTAAACCTAACCCTAACCCTAACTCGTACCCTATCCCTAACAGTAAACCTGACCCTAACCCTAACCCTAAACCGTACCCTAAACCTAACCCATACCCTAACCCTAACCCTTAATCTAACCCTAACCCTAAACCGTACCCTAAACCTAACCCTAACCCTTGACCTAACCCGTACCCAACCCTATCCCGTACCCTAACCCTAACCCTTACCCGTACCCAAAACCTAACAGTAACCCTAACCCACACCTTAGCGCTAACCCTAACCCTAACCCTAACCCTAAGCCTAACACGCACGCTAAACCTAAACCTAACCCTAACACTAACCATAAACCTTACCCGTACCCTAACACTAACCCATACCCTAACACTAACCCTAACCTTAACTGTAACTCTAACCCGTACCCTAACCCTAAAACTAACCCGTACCCTAACTCCAAACCTAACCCTAAACTCAACCCGTACACTAACCCTATCCTGTACCCTAAACCTAACCCTCACCCGTACCCTAACCCTAACCCTAACCCTAACACTAACCGTACCCTAACCCTAACACTAACCCTCTCCCTAACCCGAACCGTACTGTAACCATAACCCGTACACTAACTCCAACCGTAACCCTAACTCGTACCCTAAACCTAAACCTAATCCTAACCCACACCTAAACCTAACCCTAACCCGTAACCTAAGCCTAACCCTAACCCTAAAATTAACCTGTACGCCAACCCTATCCCGTACCCTTAACCTAACCCTAACCCGTAACCTAACCCTAAACCTAACCCTAAGACTAACCCGTACATTAACCCTAACACTAACACTAAAACTAACCCTTCCACGTACTCTAACCCTAACCCTAACTCTAACCCTAACCCGTACCCTAAGCCTAACCCTAACCCATAACCTAACCATAACCCTAACCTTAACCATAACCCTAATTCGTAACTTAACCCTAAAACTAACCCATACCCTAACACCAACCCTAACCTTAACCCGTACCCTAACACTAACCCTAACCCTAACCCTGACCCTAAACCTAACCCTAACCCTTACACTAACCCTAACCTTAACCCAACCTGCACCCTAAACCTAAACCTAACCAGTACCCTAACCCTAAACCGTAACTTAAACCGAACCCTAACCCTAAACTTAAACCGTTCGCTAACCCTATCCCGTACCCTAAACCTAACCCTAACCCGTACCCTAACTCTAACCCATAACCTAAAACTAACCCTAACCCTAAACTTAACACGTACACTAACCCTATCCTGTACCCTAAACCTAACCCTAACCCGTACCCTAACCCTAACCCGTACCCTAACCGTAACCCTATTCGTACACTAACCATAACCCTAACCCTAACACTTAACCTAACCCGTACTCTAACCCTAAGCATAACCCTAAACCTAACCCTAATCCGTGCTCTAACCCTATCCCATACCCTAACACTAACCCTTATCCTAACCCTAAACCTAACCCGTACCCTAACCCTAAACCTAACCCTAACCCCTACCCAAACCCTAACCCTAACACGTACCCTAACCCTAAACCTTACCCTAACCCTTACCCTAACCCATACCCAAACGGTAAACCTAACCCGTTCCCTAACACTAACCCAAACCCGTACTCTAACCCTAACCCTAACACTAACCCTACCCCGTACTCGAACCCTAACCCTAACCCGTAACCTAAACCTAACCCTAACCCTAACCCGTACCCTATCCGTAACAGTAAACCTGACCCTAACCCTAACCCTAACCCATACCCTAAACCTAACCCATACCCTAACCCTAACCCTAAACCTAACCCTAACCCTAACCCGTACCCTAAACCTAACCCTAACTCTTGACCTAACCATACCCAACCCTATCCCGTACCCTAACCCTAACCCTAACCCGTACCCAAAACCTAACTGTAACCCTAACCCATACCTAAGTGCTAACCCTAACCCTAAGCCGAACCCGCACCCTAAACCTAAACCTAACCCTCACCCTAACCATAAACCTTACCTATACCCTAAACCTAACCCATACCCTAACACTAACCCTAACCTTAATTGTAACCCTAACCCGTACCATAACCCTAAAACTAACCCGTACCCTAACCCCAAACCTAACGCTAACCCGTACAATAATCCTATCCCTAAACCTAACCCTGACCCTAAACCTAACCCTAACCCTAACCCTAACCCTAACCCTCACCTAAACCTCACCCTAACCCGTACCCTAACCCTAACCCCAAACTGTAACCTAAACCTAAACCTAACCCTTAACTTAACCCGTAAGCTAACCCTATACTGTACCTTAAACCTAACCCTAACCCGTACCCTAACCCTAACCCTAACCCTAACACTAACAGTATTCTAACCCTAACACTAACCCTCTCCCTAACCCTATCCATACTGTAACCCTAACCCGTACCCTAACCGCAACCCTAACCCTAACCCGTACCCTAACCCTAAACCTAATCCTAACCCACAACTAAACCTAACCCTAACCTGTAACCTAAGCCTAACCCTATCCCTAAACTTAACCTGTACGCCAACCCTATCCCATAACCTTAACCTAAACCTAACCCATAACCTAACCGTAAACCTAACCATAAGCCTAACCCGTACATTAACCCTAACCCTAACACTAAAACAAACCCTACCACATACTCTAACCCTAACCCTAACTCTAACCCTAACCCGTACCCTAACCCTAACCATAACCCTAAACCTACCCCTAACCCGTACTCTAACCCTAACCCGCACCGTAACACTAACCCTTACCCTAAACCTAAACCTAACCTGTACCCTAAACCTAAACTTAACACTAACTGGTACCCAAACACTAAACCTAACACGTACACTAGCTCTAAGCCTATCCCTAACCCTAACCCTAACCCTGACCCTAAACCTAACCCTAACCCGTACCCTAACCCTAATCCTAACCCTAACCCGCACCTAAAACTAACCCTAACCCGTACCCTAACTCTAACCCGTAACCTAAACCTAACCCTAACCCTAAAATTAACCCGTACGCAAACCCTATTCCGAACCCTAACCCATACCCTAATCCTAACCCTAACACTTACCCTAACCCGTACCCAAATGGTAATCCTAACCCGTACCCTAACACTAAACCAAACCGGTACTCTAACCCTAAACCTAACCCTAACACTAACCCTACTCCGTACTCTAACACTAACCCTAACCCTAAACCTAACCTGTACCCTAACCCTAACCCTAACCCTAACACTAACCCTAACCCGTACTCTAACCCTAACCCCAACACTAACACTAACCCTACCCCGTACTCTAACACTAACCCTAACCCTAACCCTAACACGTAACCTAACCCTAAACCTAAACCTAAACCTAACCCTAACACGAAACCTAACCCGTACTCTAACCCTAACACTAACACTAACCCTACCCCGTACACTAACACTAACCCTAAACCTAACCCGAACCCGTAACCTAAACCTAACCTTAACCCTAACCCTAACCCTAACCCGTACTCTAACCCTAACCCAAACCCTAACCCTAACCCATACCATAACCCTAACCCGAACCCTAACCCTTACCCTAACCCTAACCCTAACCCTAACCCTAACCGTACTCTAAACCTAACTCTAACCCTCACCCTAACCCTAACCCTTACTGTAACCCTAACCAGTACCATAACCCTAACCCTAACCCTAACCCTAAACCGCACTCTAAACTTAACCCTAACCCTAACCCTAACCATAACCCTTAACCGTACCTACCCTAACCCTTACTCATACCCTAACCCTAACACTGACCCTAACCCTAACCCGTAACCTAACCCTAACCCGTACCCTAACCCTAACCCTAACTCTATCCGTACTCTAACCCTATACCTAACCCTACCCAGTACTCTAACCCTAACCCTAACTCTAACCCTAACCTGTAACCTAACCCTAAACCTAACCCTAACACTAACCCTACCCCTTACTCTAACCCAAACCCTAACGGTAACCCTAACCCTTACCCTAAACCTAACCTAACCCTAACCCGTTCCCTAACCCTAACCCTGACCCTAAGCCTAACCCTAACCCGTACCCTAAAACTAACCCATACCCTAATGCTAACCCTAAACTTAACCCTAACCCTATCCCGTACCCAAATCCTAACCCTAAACCTTTTCCTAAACCGTACCCAACACTACCCCGTACCCTAACTCTAACCCGAACCCATACCCAAACCCTAAGAGTAACCCTTACCCATACCCTAGCGCTAACCCTAACCCTAACCCAAAGCCTAACCCTCACCCTAAACCTAGCCCTAACCCGTACCCTAAGCCTAACCCGCACCTAAACCTCACCCTAACCCGTACCCTAACCCTAACCCATAACCTAACCTAAACCTAACCCTAAACTTATCCCGTACACTAAACCTATCCTGTACCCTAAACCTAACCCTAAGCTGTACCCTAAACCTTACCCTAACCCTAACCTTATCCGTACACTAACCCTAACCCTAACCCTAACACTAACCCTAACCCATACTCTAAACCTAAACCTAACCCTAAAGCTAACCCTAAGCCGTACTGTAACCCTAACCCGTACCCTAACACTAACCCTTACCCTAACCCTAAACCTAGCCCGTACCCTAACCCTAAACGTACCCTAACCCGTACCCAAACCGTAACCCTAACACGTACCCAAACCCTAACCTTTACCCGCACACTAAAACTAACCCTAACCCTATTCCTAACACGTACAATAAACCTATCCCGTACCGTAAACTTAACCCTAACCCATACCGTAACCCTAAAACTAACCCTAACCCGAACCATAACCCTAATCCTAACCCGTAGAATAACCCTAACCCGAACCCTAACCCTAACCCTAACACTTTCCCTAACCCGTACCCAAACGGTAAAACTAACTCGTACCCTAACACTAACCCAAACGCGTACTCTAACCCTGACCCTTACCCTAACACTAACCGTAACCCGTACTCTAACCCTATCCCTAACCCTATCCCAAACCGTATTCTAACCCTAACCCTAACCCTCACCCTAATCCTAACCCGTACTGTAACCCTAACCTGTACCATAACCCTAACCCTAGCCCGTAACCTAAGCCTAACCCTAATTCGTACCCTAACCTTAACCGTAACCCTGACCCTAACCCTAACACTATCCCGTACCCTAAACCTAACCTGTACCCTAACCCTAACCTAACCCTAACCCGTACCCTAAACCTATCCCTAACCCATACCCTAACCTTAAACCTACGCTAAACCTGACCCTAACCCTAACCCAAATTTGAACCCTAAGCCTAACCCATAACCTAACGCTAACCCTAACACTAACACTAACACTAAACCTACCCCGTTCTCTAACCCTAACCCTAACCCGTACCCGTACCCGTACACTAAACCTAACCCTAACCCTAACCCTAACCCGTACTCAAACCCTAACCCTAACGCTAACAATAACCCTACCCCGTACTCTAACACTAACCCTAAACCTAACCATAACCCGTACTCTAACCCTGACCCTAACCCTAACCCTAACACTAACCCTAACCCGTACTCTAACCCTAACCCTAGCCCTAACCGTATTCTAACCCTAACCCTAAACCTCAACCTAACCCTAACCCGTACTGTAAACCTAACCCGTACCATAACGCTAAACCTAACCCGTACCCTAACCCTAACCATAATTAGTACCCTAACCCTAAACCTAACCCTAACCCTAACCCCTACCCTAAACCTCACCTGTACCCTAACCCTAAACCTAAACCTAACCCATACCTTAAACCTAACCCTAACCCCTACCCTAAACCTAAACCTAACCTAAACCTGACCCTAACCCTAACCCTAACATGTACCCTAAGCCTAAACCATACCCTAACCCTAACCCTAAGACTAACACTAACCCTACCCCGTACCCTAAACCCTAACCCTAACCCTAACACTAACCCTAATCTGTACTCTAACCCTAACCCTTACCCTAACCGTACTCTAAACCTAACCCTAACCCTCACTCTAACCCTAACCCGTACTGTAACCCTAACCCATAACATAACCCTAACCCTAACCCTAACCCGTACCCTAACCCTAACACTAATTCGTACCCTAACCCTAACCCTAACCCTGACCCTAACCCTAACCCTAACCCGTACACTAAACCTAACCCATACCCTAAGCCCAAACCTAACCCTAACCTGTACCCTAAACCTAACCCTAACCGGTACCCTAACCCTAATCCTAACCCGTACCCTAAGCCTAACCCATACCCTAACGCTAACCCTAATCCTAACTCTAACCCTAACCTGTACCTAAACCTAACCCTAACCCTTGACCTAACTCTTACCCAAACCTATCCCGTAACCTAAACCTAACCCTAACCCGCACCCTAAACCTAAACCTAACCTTAACACTAACCATAACCATTATCCGTACCCTAACCCTAACCCATACCCTAACCCTATCCCTAAACTTAACCGTAACCATGACCAGTACCCTAAACCTAAAATTAACCCGTACCCTAATCCCAAACCTATCCCTAAACCGTACCCTAACCCTAACCCTAATCCTAACGCTAACCCATACCTAAACCTAACCCTAACCCATAACCTAAGCCTAACCCTAACCCTAAAGTTTACCCCTACGCTAACCCTATCCCGTACCCTAAACCTAACCCTAACTCGTAACCTAACCCTAAACCTAACCGTAAGCATAACACGTACATTAACCCTAACCCTAACACTAACACTAACCATACCCCGTATTCTAAACCTAACCCTAACTCTAACCCTAACCCGTACCCTAACCATAACCCTAACCCTAACACTATCCCTACCCCGTACTCTAACCCTAACCCTAACCCGTACCCATACCCTAACCCTAACCCTAACAATAACCCTAACCCGTACTCTAACCCTCACCCTTACGCGAACCGTACTCTACCCTAACCCTAAACCTCACCCTAACCCTATCCCGTACCCTAAACCTAACCCATACCCTAACACTAAATCTAACCCTAACCTGTACCCTAAACCGAACCCTAACCCATACCCTAACCCTAATCCTAATATGTACCCTAAGCCTAACCCATACCCTAACCCTAACCCTAATCCTAACCCTAACCCTAACCCGTACCTAAATCTAACCCCAACCCTATCCCTAACCCGTACTCTACCCCTAACCCAAACCCTAACCCTAACCATTACCCGTATCCTAACCCTAACTCTAACACTAACACTAACCCTAACCCGTACTCTAACCCTAACCCTAACCCTAACACTATCCCTACCCCGTACTCTAACCCTAAACAAAACCTAACCCTAAACCGTACCATAACCCTAACCCGAACACTAACCCTTACCCTAACACTAACCCTAACCCTAACACTAACCCTAAACCTAACTCTAACCGTACTCTAAACCTAAACCTAACCCTCTCCCTAACCCTAACATGTACTGTAAACCTAACCCGTACCATAATCCTAACCATAACCCTAAACTTAACCGTAAACCTGACCCGAACCCTAACCCTAAAACTAACCCGTACCCTAACCCCAACCCTAACCCTAACCCGTATCCTAACCCTATCCCTAATGCTATCCCTGACCCTAAACCTAACCCTAACCCATACCCTATCCCTAACCCTAACCCAGACCTAAACCTAACCCTAACCCGTACCCTAAACCTAACCCGTAACCTAAACCTAACCCTAACCCTAAACTTAACCCATACGCTAACCCTATGCCGTACCCTAAACCTAACCCTAACCGTACCCTAACCCTAACCCTAACCCTAACCCTATCCGTACTCTAACCCTAACCCTAACCCTAAACCTAACACTAACCCTAACCCGTACTCTAACCCTAACCCAAACTCTAACGTAACCCTAACCCGTACTCTAACCCTAACCCATACCCTAACACTAACCCTAACCCTAACACTATCCCTAACAGGTACTCTAACCCTAAAACTAACCCTAACTCTAAACCTAACCCTTACTATAACCCTAAACCTAACCCTAACCCTAAAGCTAATCCTAACCCATACTCTAACCCTATCCCGTAGCCTAACACTAACTCTAACCCTAACCCCTAACCCTAACCCTAACCCTAACCCTTAACCTAACCTGTACCCAAACGGTAAAACTAAACCGTACCCTAACACTAACCCAAACCCGTACTCTAACCCTAACCCTAACCCTAAACGTATCCCTAACCCGTACCCTAAACCTAATGCTAACTCTAAATCGTTCCCTAACCCTAAAACTGACCCTAAACCTAACCCTAACCCATACCCTAAACCTAACCCACACCCTAACCCTAACACTAAACCTAACCCTAATCCTATCCCGTACCCTAAACCTAACCATAACCCCTGTCCTAACCTGTACCCAACCCTATCCTGTACCCTAACTCTAACCCTCACCCGTACCAAACCCTAAGAATAACCCTAACCCATACTCCAGCGCTAACCCTAAACCTAACCCTAAGCCTAACCCGCACCCTAAACCTAATCCTAACCGTAACCCTAACCATAACCCTTACCCATACCCTAACCCTATCCCATAACCTAACACTAAACCTAACCTTAACCGTAACCCTAACCCTAAAACTAACCCGTACCATAACCCCAACACTAACCCTAACCCGTATCATAACCCTATCCCTAAACCTAACCCTGACCCTAAACCTAACCCTAACCCGTACCCTAAGCCTAACCCGCACCTAAACCTAACCCTAACCCATACCCTAACCCTAACCCGTAACCTAACCTAAACCTAACCCTAAACTTATCCCGTACACTAACCCTATCCCGTACCCTAAACCTAACCCTGACCTGAACCCTAACCCTAACCTTAACCCTATCTGTAAACTATCCCTAACCCTAACCCTAACACTAACCCTAACCCATACTCTAAACCTAAACCTAACCCTAAAGCTAACCCTAACCCGTACTCTAACCCTAAACCTTACCCTAACACTAACCCTTACCCTAAACCTAAACCTAGCCCGTACCCTAACCCTAAACGTAACACTAACCCGTACCCAAACCGTAACCCTAACACGTACCCGAACCATAACCCTAACCCTCACACTGAAACTAACCCTAACCCTAGACCTAACACGTACACTAAACCTATCCTGTACCGTAACATTAACCCTAACCCGTACCGTAACCCTAACCTCAACCCTAACCCTAACCCTAACCCTAAATGTACCCTAACCCTAACCCTAACACTAACCCTAACCGGTATTCTAAATTAACCCTAACCCTAAACCTAACCCTTCCCATACTCTAACCCTAACCCTAACTCTAAAACTAACCATAACCCTAACCCTAACCTAACCCGTACTCTAACCTTTACCCTAACCCTAAACCTAACCCGTACCCTAACCCTAAACGTAACCCTAACCCGTACCCAAACCCTAACCCTAACAAGTACCCTAACCCTAACACTGACCATAAACCTAACCCTAAACCATACCCTAACCCTAACCCGCACCAAAACCTACCCCTCACCCGTACCCTAACTCTAACCCATAACCTAAACCTAACCCTAACCGTAAACTTAACTGTACACTAACCCTATCCCTTACACTAAACCTAACACTAACCCGTACCCTAACACTAACCCTAACCCTATCCCTACACTAACCCTAACCCTAACCCTAACACCTACCCTAACCCGTACTGTAACCCTAACCCTAACCCTAAACCTAACACTAACCCGTACTCTAACCCTATCCGGTACCCCAACACTAGCTATTACCCTAACCCTAAATCTAACCCGTACCCTAACCCTAAACGTAACCCTAACCCGTACCCAAACTCTAACCCTAACATGTACCCTAACCCTAACCCTAACAATTACCCTAACCCGTACCCAAACGGTAAACCTAACCCGTACCCTACCACTAACCCAAACCCGTACTCTAACCCTAACACTAACCCTAACACTAACCCTACCCAGGACTCTAACACTAACCCTAACCCTAACCATAACCCGTACCCTAACCCTAAACCTAACCCTAACACTAACCCTAACTGTACACTAACCCTAACCCTAACCCTAACAATAAACCTACCCCATACTCTAACCCTATCCCTAACCCTAACCCGTACCCGTACCCTGACGCTAACACTAACCCTAACCCGTACTCTAACCCTAACCCTTACCCTAACCGTACTCTAACCGTAACACTAACCCTCACCCTAACCCTAACCCGTACTGTAACCCTAAACCATACCGTAACCCTAAACCTAACACGTACCCTCAACCTAATCCTAATTCGTACCCTAAACCTAACCCTAAACCTGACCCTAACCCTACCCCTAAACCTAACCCATACCCTAACCCTAAACCTAACCCTAACCCGTACACTAAACCTAACCCTAACTCGTACACTAACCCTAACCCTAACCCTGACCCTGACTTTAACCCTAACCCGTACCGTAAGCCTAACCCATACCCTAACCCTAACCCTAATCCTAACCCTAACCATAACCCGTACCTAAACCTAAACCTAACCCTTGACCTAACTCGTACCCAACCCTGTCCCGTAACTTAATCCTAAACCTAATCCATACCCAAACCCTCACACTAACCCTAACCCATACCGTAGCGCTAACCCTAAACCTAACCCTAACCCTAACCCGCACACTAAACCTAAACCTAACCCTAACACTAACCATAAACATTAACCGTACCCTAACCCTAACCCATACCCTAACCCTAACCCTAAACTTAACCATAACCCTGACCCGTACCCTAAACCTAAAATTAACCCAAACCCTAACCCCAACTCTATCCCTAATTCATTACCTTACCCTAACCCTAAACCTAACCCAAACCCTATCCTGTACCCTAATCCTAACCCTAAACCGTTACCTAACCCTAAACCTAACCCTAAGCCTAACCCGTACATTAACCCTAACCCTAACACTAACACTAACCCTACCCTGTACTCTAACACTAACCCTAACTCTAACCCTAACCCGTACCCTAACCCTAACCCTTACCCTAACACTAACCCTAACCTGGACTCTAAGCCTAACCCTAAACCTAACCCTAACACTAACCCTAACCATACTCTAAACCTAACCCTAACCCTAACCCTAACCCTAACACGTACTGTAACCATAACCCGTACCATAACCCTAACCCTAACCCTAAACTTAACCGTATACCTGACCGTACCCTAACCCTAAAACTAACCCGTACCCTAACCCCAACCCTAACCCTAACCCATACCCTAACCCTCTCTCTAACGCTAACCCTGACCCTAAACCTAACCCTAAACCGTACCCTAACCCTAACCCTAATCCTCACCTAAAACTAACCCTAAACCGTACCCTAACCCTAACCCATAACCTAAACCTAACCCTAAACTTAAATTTAACCCATACGCTAACCCTATCCCGTAACCTAAAACTAACCCTAACCCGTACCCTAACCCTAACCCCAACCCTAAACCTATCCGTACTCTAACCCTAACCCTAACCATAACCCTAAACCTAAACCTAACTCGTACTCTAACCCTAACCCTAAACCTAAACATAACCCTAACCTGTACTCTAACCCTAAGCAGTACCCTAACACTAATCCTAACCCTAACACTATCCCTAACCCGTATTCTAACCCTAAACCTAACCCTGACCCTAAACCTAACCCTAAACCGTACCCTAACCCTAACCCTAACCCTCACCTAAACCTAACCCTAACCCGTACCCTAACCCTAACGCGTAACCTAAACCTAACCTTAAACCTAAACTTAACCCATACGCTAACCCTATCCAGTAACCTAAACCTAACCCTAAACCGTACCCTAACCCTAACCCCAACCCTAAACCTATCCGTACTCTAACCCTAACCCTAACCATAACCCTAAACCTAACCCTAACTCGTACTCTAACCCTAACCCTAAACCTAAACGTAACCCTAACCTGTACTCTAACCCTAAGCAGTACCCTAACACTAATCCTAACCTTAACACTATCCCTAAACCGTATTCTAACCCTAAACCTAACCCTAACCCTAAACCTAACCCTAACCCGTACTCTAACCCTTTACCATAGCCTAACACCACTCTAACCCTAACCCCTAACCCTAACCCTAACCCTAACCCGTACACAAAAGGTAAACCTAACACGTACCCTAACACTAAACCAAACCCGTACTCTAACCCTAACCCTAACACTAACCATAACCCTAAACTGCACCCTAAACTTAACCCTAACCCTAAACCTAACCATAACACTTGCTGTACCCTTTCCCTAACCCTAACTCGTATCCTAACCCTAACACTGAGCTTAAACCTAACCCGTACCCTAACACTAACCCGTACCCTAACCCTAACCCTAACCCTATCCGTTCTCTAACCCTAAACCTAACTCTACCCCGTCCTCTAACCCTAAACCTAACTCTAACCGTAATCCGTACCCTAACCCTAAACCTAACCCTAACACTAACCCTACCCCGTACTCTAACCCGAACCGTATCCCTAACACAAACCCATACCCTTAACCTAACCCTAACCCTAACTCGTACCCTAACCCTAACCCTAAACCTGACCCTAACCCAAACCCTAACCTGTACCGTAAACCTAACCCATACCCTAACCCTAACCCTAAACCCAACCGTAACCCTATCCCGTACACTAAACCTAACCCTAACCCTTGTCCTAAACCATACCCAACCCTATCCCGTACCCTAACCCTAACCCTAACCCGCACCCAAACACTAAGAGTAACCCTAACCCATACCCTAGCGCTAACCCTAAACCTAACACTGGCTTAACCCGCACCCTAAAACTAAACCTAACCGTAACCCTAACCATAACCCTTACCCGTACCCTAACCCTAACCCATAACCTAACACTAACCCTAACCTTAACCGTAACCCTAACCCGTACCCTAACCCTAAAACTAACCCGTACCGTAACCCCAAACCTAACCCTAACCCGTACCATAACCCTATCCCTAATCCTAACCCTGACCCTAAACCTAACCCTAACTCGTACCCTAACCCTAACACGCACCTAAACCTAACCCTAACCAGTACCCTAACCCTAACACGTAACCCAAACCTAAACCTAACTCTAACTTATCCCGTACACTAACCCTATCCCGTACCCTAAACCTAACCCTAACCTGTACCCTAACCCTAACCCTAACCCTAACCCTTACCCTAACCCGTACCCAAACGTTAAACCTAACCCATACCCTAACACTAACCCAAACCCGTACTCTAACCCTAACCCTAACCCTAACCCTAAACCGCACCCTAAACTTAACCCTAACCCTAACCCTAACCATAACCCCTAACCATACCCTAACCCTAACCCTAAGTCGTACCCTAAAACTAACGCTTACCCTAACCCTAACCCGTAATCTAAACCTAACCCGTAACAACCATAACCCTAAACCTAACCCTAACCCCTACCCTAAACCTAACCCTAACCCTAACTTGTACCCTAACCCTAACCCCAACCCTGACCCTAACCCTAACCTGTACCCTAAACCTAACCCACACCCTAATCCTAACCCTAAACCTAACCCTAACCCTATCCCATACCCTATACCTAACCCGAACCCTTGACCTAACCCGTACCCAACCCTATCCCGTACCCTAACCCTAACCCTAACCCGTACCCAAAACCTAAGAGTAATCCTAACCCATACACTAGCGCTAAACGTATCCCTAACCCTAAGCCTAACCTGCACCCTAAACCTAAGCCTAACCCTAACCCTAACCATAAACCTTACCCGTACCCTAACCTTAACCCATACCCTAACCCTAACCCACAACTAAACCATACCCTAACCCGTACCCTAACCCTAACCCGTAACCTAAACCTAAACCTAACCCTAAACTTCTCCCGTACACTAACCCTATCCCATACCCTAAACCTAACCCTAACCCTAACCCTATCCGTACACTAACCCTAACCCTAACACTAACCCTATCCCATTCTCTAACCCTAACCCTAACCCTAAGACTAAACCTAACTTGTACTCTAACCATAACCCTAACCCTAAACATAACCCTAACCCGTAATCTAACCCTAACCCGTACCCCAACACTAACCCTAACCCTAACACTATTCCTAACCCATACCCTAACCCTAAACGTAACTCTAACCCATACCCAAACCCTAACCCTAACATGTACCCTAACCTTAACCCTAACCTTCACACTAAAACTAACCCTAACCCTAGACCTAACACGTACACTAAAACTATCCTGTACCGTAAGATCAACCCTAACTGGTACCGTAACCCTAACACTAACCCTAACCCTAACCATAACCCTAACCCTAACCCTAACCCTAACACGTAGACTAACCCTAACCCGAAACCTAACCCTAACCCTAACCCTAAACGTACCCTAACCCTAACCCTAAACATAACACTAAACCGTACCCTAACACTAACCTTTACCCTAACCCTAAACCTAACCCATACCCTAACCTAAACGTAACCCTAACCCGTACCCAAACCCTAACCTTAACACGTAACCTAACCCTAACCCTAACCCTAACTCTAACCCGCACACTAAACCTAACCCTTACACTAGACCTAACACGTACACTAAACCTATCCCGGACCGTAAGCTTAACCCTAACCCGTAACGTAACCCTAACCCTAACCCTAACCCTATCCCGTACACTAACCCTAACCCTAACCCTAAACATTCCCGAAGGCTAACCCTAACCCTAACACTAACACTAATCCTAACCCGTACTCTAACCTAACCATAACCCTAAACCTAACGCTAACCCGTACTCTAACCCTAACCCTAACATTAACCATAACCCTAACACTAAACCTAACATGTACCCTAAACCTAAACCTAACTTTAACACTAACCCTAACCTCCTACTATAACCCTAACCCTAAACCTAACCCTAACCCTAACCCTAACTTATACCGTAACCCGAACTCGTACCCTAACCCTAACCCTAACCTTAACCTAACACTAACCCTCACCCTAACCATAAACCTAATCCCGTACCCTAACCCTAACCCGTATCCTAAACCTAATACTAACCCTAGACCTAACTCGTACCCTAACCCTAACCCGCACCTTAACACTAACCCTAACCCTAACCCGTACCATAACCCTAACACTAACCCTAAACCATACCCTAAACCTAACCCTAACCCTTAACCTAACCCGTAACCTAACCCTAAACCTAACCCGTACCCAAACCCTAACAGTAACCAAAAACCATACCCTAGCGCTAACACTAACCCTAACCCTAACCCTAACCATTACCCGTACCTTAACCCTAACCCATACCCTAACCCTAACCCTAAACTTAACCGTAACCCTGACCCGTACCCTAAACCTAAAATTAACCCGTACCCTAACACCAACCCTAACTCTAACCTGTACCCTAACCCTAACTCTAACCCTAACCACACCAAACCTAACCCTAACCATAACCTAACCCTAAACCTAACCCTAAACTTAACCCGTACGCTAACCCTATCCCGTACCCTAAACCTAACCCTAACCCATAACCTAACACTAAACCTAACCCTAAGCCTAACCCGTACATTAACCCTAATCCTAACACTAACACTAACCCTTCCCCGTACTCTAACCCTAACACGAACACTAACCCTAACCCGTACCCTAACCCTAACCCTAACCCTAACACTTACCCTACCCCGTACTCTAACCCTAACACAAACCCTAACCCTAAACCATACCCTGACCCTAACCCTAACCCTAACCCTAACCGTACTCTAACCGTAACACTAACCCTCACTCCAACCCTAACCATACTGTAACCCTAAACCGAACCATAACCCTAACACTAACCGTAAACTTAATCGTAAACCTGACCCTAACCCTAACCCTAAAACTAACCTGTACCCTAACCACAACCCTAATCCTAACCCGTAACCTAACCCTATCCCTAACGCTAACACTCACCTAAACCTAACCCTAACCCGTACCCTAACCTTAACCCGTAACCTAAACCTGACCCTAACCCTAAACTTAACCCTTACGCTAACCCTATCCCGTACCCTAAACCTAACCCTAACCCCTACCCTAACCCTAACCCTAACCTATCCGCACTCTAACCCTAAACCTAACCCTAACCCTAACACTAAACCTAACCGGTACTCTAACACTAACCCTAAACCTAAACGTAACCCTAACCCATACGCTAACCCTAACCTGTACCCTAACACTAAACCTAACCCTAACACTATCCCTAACCCGTACTCTAACCCTAAACCTAACCCTATCTCTAACCCAAACCCGTACTATAACCCTAAACCTAAGCCTAACCCTAAACCTAACCCTAACCCGTACTCTAAATCTATCCCGTAGCCTAACACTAACTCTAACCCTAACCCCTATCCCTAACCCTAACCCTTACCTAACCCGTACCCAAAGGTAAACCTAACCCGTACCTTGACACTAACCCAAACCCGTATTCTAACCCTTACCCTAACTCTAACCCTAACCCTAAACCGCACCCTAAACTTAACCCTAACCCTAACGCTAACCATAACCCTTAACCGTACCCTAAACCTAACCCTAACTCGTACCCTAACCCTTACACTGACCCTAAACCTAACCTGTACACTAACCCTACCCCGTACTCTAACCCTAACCCTAACTCTAACCCTAACCCGTACCTTAAACCTAAACCTAAACCATACACTAACCCTACCCCGTACTCTAACCCTAACCCTTACCCTAACCGTAACCCTAACCCGTACCCTAAACCTAACCCTAACTCGTACCCTATCCCTAACCCTAACCCTGACCCTAACCCTAAACCTAACCCGTTCCCTAAGCCTAACCAATACCCTAACCATAACCCTGAACCTACCCCTAACACTATCCCGTACCCTAATCCTAACCCTAAACCTTGTCCTAACCCGTACCCAACGCTATCCCGTACCCTAACCCTAACCCTAACCCATACCCAAACCCTACAAGTAACCCTAACCCATACACTAGCGCTAACCCTAACCCTAACCCTAAGCCTAACCCGCACCCTAAACCTAAACCTAACCGTAACCCTAACCATAAACCTTACCCATACCCTAAACCTAACCCTTAACCTAACACTAACCGTTACCTTAACCGTAACCCTAAACCGTACCCTAACCCTAAATCTAACCCGTACCGTAACCCCAACCCTAACCCTAACTCGTACCATAACCCTATCCCTAATCCTAACCCTGACCCTAAACCTAACCCTAACCCGTACCCTAACCCTAACCCGCACGTAAACCTAACCCTAACCCGTACCCTAACCGTACACCATAACCTAAACCTAAACCTAACCCTAAATTTTTCCCGTACACTAAACCTAACCCGTACCCTAAACCTAAACGTAACCCTGACCTAACCCGTACCCAACCCTAATTCGTGACCTAACCCTAATCCTTACATGTACCCAAACCCTAACAGTAACCCTAAACATACCCTAGCACTGAACCTAACCCGAAACCTAACCCTCACCCTAAACCTAACCCTAACCCTAACCCTAACCATAACCCTTACCCGTACCCTAACACTAACCCATACCCTAACCCTAACCCTAAACTTAACCATAACCCTGAATCGTACCCTAACCCTAAAATTAACCCATACCAAACCCCAACCCTAACCCTAACCCGTACCCTAACTCTAACCCTAACCCTAACTCTAACCCTAACCCGTAACCTAACCTTAACCCTAACCCTAACCCTAACACTAACCTTAACCGTACTCTAACCCTAACCCTAGTCCTCTCCCAACCCTAACCCGTACTGTAACACTAACCCTAACCCTAACCCTAACCCTAACCATAACCCGGACTCTAACCCTAACCCTAAACCTAACCCTAACCCGTACCCTAACCCTAACACGTAACCTAAACCTAACCCACACCCTAAACTTAACCCATACGCTAATCCTATCCCATACCCTAAACCTAAGACTAACCCGCACCCTAACCCTAACCCATCATCTAAACCTAACCCTAACACTAAACTTAACCCGTACACTAACCCTATCACGTACCCTAACCCTAACCCGTATAAAAACCCTAACCCTAACCCTAACAATATCCATACACTAACACTAACCCTAAAACTAACACTAACCCTAACCCGTACTCTAACCCTAACCCTAAATCTAAACCTAACCCTAACCCATTCTCTAACCCTATCCCGTACCCTAACACTAACATTTACACTAACCCTAAACCTAACCCGTACCCTAACCCTAAACATAACCTTAACCCGTCCCCAAACCCTAACCCTAACAGGTACCCTAAACCTAACCCTAACCCTTACCCTAACCCGTACCCAAACGGTAAACCTAACTTGTACCCTAAACTAACCCAAACCCGTACTCTAACCCTAACCCTAACACTAACCCTACCCCGTACTCTAACACTAACCCTCACCCTCACCCGTACCCTAACCCTAACCCTAACCCTAACACTAACCCTAACCTGTACTCTAACCCTAACCTAAACCCTAACCGTATTCTAACCCTAACCCTAAACCTCACCCTAACACTAATCCGTACTCTAAACCTACCCCGTACCATAACCTTAAACCTAACCCGTACCCTAAACCTAACCCTAATTCGTACCCTAACCCTAAGCCTAACCCTGACCCTAAAACTAACCCTAACCCGCACCCTAAACCTAACCCGTACCCTAACCCTAACCCTAACCCATACCCTTAACCTAACCCTAACCTGTAACCTAACACTAACCCTAACCCTAAACCTGACCCTAACCCTAACCCTAACCCGTACCCTAAGCCTAACCCATACCCTAACACTAACCCTAATACTAACCCTAACACTAACCCTACCCCATACTCTAACCCTAACCCTAAACCTAACCCTAACCCTAACCCCTACCCGTACCCTAACCCTAACCCTTAGCCTAACCCTAACCGTAACACTAACCCTATCCCGTACTCTAACCCTAACCCTAACCCTACCCTAACCGTACTCTAAACTGTACCCTAATCCTCACCCTAACCATAACTCGTACCCTAACCCTAACCCTAACCCTGACCCTAACCCTAACCCTAACCAGTACCCTAAACCTAACCCATACCCTAAACCTAACCCTAAACCTAGCCCTAACCCTATCCCGTACCCTAAACCTAACCCTAACCCTTGTCCTACCCGTACCCAACCCTATCCCGTACCCTAACCCTAACCCTAAACCGTTACCAAAACCTAAGAGTAACCCTAACCCATACCCTAGCGCTAACCCTAACCCTAACCCTAAGCCTAACCCGCACCCTAAACCTAAACCTCACCGTAACCCTAACCATAACCCTTACCCGTACCCTAACCCTAACCCATAACCTAACACTAACCCTAAAACTAACCGTAACCCTAACCCGTAGAATAACCCTAAAAATAACCCGTACCATAAACCCCACCTTAACCCTTACCCATACCATAACCCTATCCCTAATCCTAACCCGTACCCAAACCCAAACCATAACACGTACCCTAACCCTAACCCTAATCCTAACCCTTACCCTAACCCGTACCCAAACGGTAAACCTAACCCGTACCCTAACACTAACCCAAGTCCGTACTCTAACCCTAACCCTAACCATAACCATAACCCGCACCCTAAACTTAACCCTAACCCTAACCCAAAACATAACTCTTAACCGTAACCTAACCCTAAACCGTACCCTAACACTGACACTAACCTTTACCGTAACCCTAACCCATACACTAACCCCAAAACTAACCCCTACCCTAATCCCAACCCTAACCCTAACCAGTACCCTAACACTAACCCTAACCCTAATCCTAACCCTAAACCTGACCCTAACCCTTACACTAATCCTAACCCTAACCCTAACCCGCACCCAAAACCTAACCCTAACCCGAAGCCTAACCCTAACCCGTGACCTAAACCTAACCATAACACTAAACTTAACCCGTATGCTAACCCTATCCCGTACCCAAAACCTAACCTTAACCCGTATCCTAACCCTAAACCTAACCCTAAGCCTAAACCGTACATTAAACCCAAACCTAACCCTAACACTAACCCTACCCCATACTCTAACCCTAACCCAAAACCTAACCCTAACCCTAACCCGTACACTAACCCTAACCCTAACCCTAACCCTAACAGTAATCCTATCCCATATTCTAACCCTAAACCTAACCCTAACCCTAACCCGTACCCTAACCCTAACCCTAAACCTAACACTAACACTAACCCGTACTCTCACCCTAACCCTAAACCTAACCTTAACCGTACTCTAACCCTAACCCTAACCCTCACCCTAACCCTAACCCGTACTGTGTCCCTAACCCGTACCATAACCCTAACCCTAACACGTACCCTAACCCTAACACTAACTCGTACCCTAACCCTAACCCTAACCATGACCATAACTCTAACCCTAACCGGTACCCTTAACCTAACCCGTAATTTAAACCTAACCGTAACCCTAACCCATACCCTAAACCTAACCCTAAACCTAACTCGTACCCTAAACCTACCCTAACCCTGACCCTAACCCTAACACTTACCCATACCCTAGGCCTAACCCATACCGTAACTCTAAACCTAACCCTAACCCTAACCCTAACCCGAACCCTAAATGTAACCCTAACCCTCTACCTTACCCGGCCCAAACCTATGTCGTACCCTAAACCTAACCCTAACCTGTACCCAAACCCTAAAAGTAACCCTAACCCATACTCTAGCGCTACCCTAACCCTAACCCTAAACCGGATCCTAAACCTAACCCTAACCCTGACCCTAACACTAAACCTATCCCGTACCCTAACCCTAAACCGTACACGAACCTTAACCCTAAACCTAACCCATACCCTAACTCTAAACGTAACCCTAACCCGTACCCAAACCCTAACCCGAACCTTAAACCTAACCCTAACCCGTACCCTAACCCTAACCCGTAACCTAAACCTAAGCCTACCCTAAACTTATCCTGTAGACTAACCCTATCCCGACACTAAACCTAACCCTAACCTGTACCCTAAAACTAACACTACCCCTAAACCTCTCCGTACATTAACCCTAACCCTAACCCTAACACTAAACCTATCCCATACTCTAACCCTAACCCTAACCCTAACCCTAACCCTAACACTAACCCTAACTTTTACTCTAACCCTAACCCTAACCTTAAACGTAACCCTACTCCGTAATCTAACCCTAACCCCTACCCTAACACTAACCCTAAACCTAACACTATACCTAACCCGTACCTTAACCGTAACGAAACCCTAACCCGTACCCAAACCCTAACCCTAACTCTAACCGTAACCCTAACCCGTAGACTAACCCTAACCCGAACCCTAACCCTAACCCTAACCCTAAACGAACCCTAACCCTAACCCTAACACGTACCCTAACCCTAACCCTAACCCTAACCCGCACACTAAACCTAACCCTAACCCTAGACTTAACACATTCACTAAACCTATCCCGTACCTTAAACTTAACCCTAACCCATACTGTAACCCCAACACTAACCCTAATCCTAACCCTAACCCTAACCCGTACACTAACCCTAACCTTAAACTTACCCTAACGCTAAACCGAACCCTAACACTAACACTAACCCTAACCCATACTCTAACCTAACCCTAACCCTAAACTAACCCTATACCCGTACTCTAACCCTAACCCGTACCCTAACACTAACCCTAACCCTTACCCGTACCATAACCCTAAAACTAACCCTAACCCGTACCCTAACACGAACCCGTACCCTATCCCTAACCCGATGCCTAACCCTAACCCACACCCTAAACCTAACCCTAACTCTAGACCTAAACCGTACCCTAAACCTATCCCGTAACCTAACCCTAACGCTAACCTGTACTCTAACCCTAACACTAGCACTAACCCTAATCCTAAACCTATCCCGTACAATACCCCTAACCCTAACCCTAACATTAACCATAACCCTGACCCGTACCCTAACACTAAAACTAACCCGTACCCTAACACCAACCCTAACCCTAACCCGTACTTAACCCTATCCCTATCGCTAACCCTGACCCTAAACCTAACCCTAACACTTACCCTAACCCTAACCGTAAACTAACCCTAACCCGCACCCTAAACCAAACCCTAACCCATACCCTCACCCTAACCCGTAACCAAACCTAAACCCAACCCTAAACTAAACCCGTACGCTAACCCTATCCCTTACCCTAAACCTAACCCTAAAACGTAAACTAACCCTAAACCTAACCCTAAGCCAAACCCGTACATTAACCATAAACCTAACCCTAACCCTAACCCTAACTCGTACCCTAACACTAACCCTAACCCTAACCCGTACTCTAACCCTAACCCTAACCCTAACACTAACCCAACCCCGTACTCTAACACTAACCCTAACCCTAACCCTAACAGGTACCCTAACCCTAACCCTAACCCTAACCGTATTCTAACCCTAACCCTAACCCTTAACTGTAACCCTAACGCGTACTCTAACCCTAACCCATACCATAACCCTAAAACTAACCCGTATCCTAAACCTAACCCTAATTCGTACCCAACCCTAACCCTGACCCTAAACTTAACCCTAACCCGTATCCTAAACCTAACCCATACCCTAATCCTAAACCTAACCCTAACCCGTACCCAAACGCTAACCCTAACCCTGACCCTAACCCTAACCCTAACCCGGACCCTAAGCCTAACCCATACCCTAACCCTAAACCTAATCCTAACCCTAACCCTAACCCATACCCTCAACCTAACCCTAACCCTTAACCTAACCCGTAACCTAACCCTAACCCTAACCCGTACCCAAACCCTAACAGTAACCCTAAACCATACCCTAGCGCTAACACTAACCCTAACCCTAAACCTAACCTATACCCGTACCCTAACAATAAACCATACCCTAACCCTAAACCTAAACTTAACCGTAACCCTGACCCGTACCCTAAACCTAAAATTAACCCGTACCCTAACACCAACCCTAACCCTAACCTGTACCCTAACCCTAACTCTAACCCTAACCCACACCAAACCTAACCCTAACCCATAACAGAAGACTAACCCTAACCCTAAACTTAACTCGTACGCTAACCCTATCCCGTACTCTAAACCTAACCCTAACCCGTATCCTAACACTAAACCTAACCCTAAGCCTAACCCGTACATTAACCCTAACCCTAACACTAACACTAACCCTTCCCCGTACTCTAACCCTAACCCTAACACTAACCCTAACCCGTACCCTAATCCTAACCCTAACCCTAACCCTAACACTAACCTTACCCCGTACTCCAACCCTAACGCAAACCCTAACCCTAAACCATACCCTAACCCTAACCCTATCCCAAACTCTAACACTAACCCTAACCCGTACTCTAACCCTAACCCTAAACCTAACCCTAACCGTACTCAAACCGTAACACTAACCCTCACCCTAACCCCAACCGTACTGTAACCCTAACCCGTACCATAAACCTAACCCTAACCCTAAATTTAATCGTAACCCTGACCCATACTTTAACCCTAAAACTAAACCGTACCCTAACCCCAACCCTAACCCTAACCCGTACCCTAACCCTATCCCTAACGCTAACCCTGACTCTAAAACTAAACCTAAACCGTACCCTATCCCTAACCGTAACCCTAACCCTCACCTAAACCTAACCCTAACCTGGTCTGTAACCTTAACCCGTAACCTAAACCTGACCCTAACCCTAAACTTAACCCCTACGCTAACCCTATCCCGTACCCTAAACCTAACCCTAACCCCTACCCTATCCCTAACCCTAACCCTAACCCTATCCGCACTCTAACCCTAACCCTAACCCTAACTCTAACACTAACCCTAACCCGTACTCTTACACTAACCCTAAACCTAAACGTAACCCTAACCCATACGCTAACCCTAACCCGTACCCTAACACTAACCCTAACCCTAACACTATCCCTAACCCGTTCTCTAACCTTAAACCTAAACCTATCTCTAACCCAAACCCGTACTATAACCCTAAACCTAAGCCTAACCCTAAACCTAACCCTAACCAGTACTCTAAATCTATCCCGTAGCCTAACACTAACTCTAACCCTAACCACTAACCCTAACCCTAACCCTTACCTAACCCGTACCCAAATGGTAAACCTAACCCGAACCCTAACACTAACCCAAAAACATACTCTAACCCTAACCCTAACCCTAACCCTAAAGCGCACCCTAAACTTAACCCTAACCCTAACCTTAACCATAAACCTTAACCGTACCCTAAGGCTAACCCTAACTCGTACCCTAACACTAACACTGACCCTAACCATAACCCGTACACTAACCCTTCCCCGTACTCTAAACCTAACCCTAACTCTAACCCTAACCCGTACCTTAAACCTAAACCTAACCCTAACACTAACCCTACCCCGTACTCTAACCCTAACACTAACCCTAACCGTAATCCTAACCCGTACCCTATCCCTAACCCTAACCCTGACCCTAACCCTAAACCTAACCCGTACCCTAAGCCTAACCCATACCCTAACCATAACCCTAAACCTACCCTTAACCCTATCCCGTACCCTAAACCTAACCCTAACCCTTGTCATAACCCGTACCCAACACTATCCCGTACCCTAAACATAACCCTAACCCGTACCCAAACCCTATGATTAACCCTAACCGATACACTAGTGCCAACCCTAACCCTAACCCTAAGCCTAACCCGCACCCTAAACCTAAACCTAACCGTAACCCTAACCATTACCCTTACCCGTACCCTAACCCTAACCCATAACCTAACACTTACCCTAACCTTAACCGTAACCCTAAACCGTACCCTAAGCCTAAAACTAACCCGTACCGTAAGCCCAACCCTAACCCTAGCCTTACCATAACCCTATCCCTAATCCTAACCCTGACCCTAAACCTAAACCTAACCCGTACCCTAACCCTAACCCGAACCTAAACCTAACCCTAACCCATAACCTAAACCTAACCCTAACCCTAAACTTAACCCCTACGCTAACCCTATCCTCTACCCTAAACCTAACCCTAACCCGTAACCTAACCCTAAACCTAACCCTAAGCCTAACCCGTACATTAACCCTAACCCTAACACTAATCCTAACCCTACCCTGTACCCTAACACTAACCCTAACTTTAACCCTAACCCGTACCCTAACCCTAACCATAACCCTAACCCTAACACAAACCCTACCCCATACTCTAACCCTAACCCAAACCCTAACCCTAACCCGTACCATAACCCTAACCCGAAACCTAAACCTTACCCTAACCCTAACCCTAACCATACTCTAACCCTAACTCTAACCCTCACGTTAACCCTAACCCGTACTGTAACCCTAACCCGAACCATAAACCTAAACCTAACCCTACACTTAACTGTAACCCTGAGCCGTACCGTAACCCTAAAACTAACCCGTACCCTAACCCCAACCCTAACCCTAACCTGTACCCTAACCCTATCCCTAACGCTAACCCTGACCTAAACCTAACCCTAACCCATACCCTAACCCTAACCCGCGCCTAAACCTAACCCTATCCCGTACCCTAAACCTAACCCTAACCCGTAACCTAACCCATAACCTAACACTAAGCCTAACTCGTACATTAACCCTGAGCCTAACACTATCGCTAACCCTACCCCGTAACCTAACCCTAACACTAAGTCTAACCCTAACCCGTACCCTAACCCTAACCCTAACCCTAAACCTAACCCTAACACTAACCCTACCCGCACTCTAACCCTAACCCAAACCCTAACCTTAACCCGTACCATAACCCTAACCCGAACCCTAAACCTTACCCTAACCCTAACCCTAACCCTAAACGTACTCTAACCCTAACTCTAACCCTCACCCTACCCTAACCCGTACTGTAACCCTAACCCGTACCATAAAACTAAACCTAACCCTAAACTTAAACGTAACACTGACCCGTACCCTAACCATAAAACTAACCCGTACCCTAACCACAACCCTAACCCTAACCTGTACCCTAACCCTATCCCTAACGCAAACCCTGACCTAAACCTAACCCTAACCCATACCCTAACCCTAACCCTCACCTAAACCTAACCCTAACCCGTAACCTAACCCTAACCCGTAACCTAAACCTAAACCTAACCCTAAACTTAACCCGTACGCTAACCCTAAACCTAAACCTAACCCTAACCCTTACCCTAACCCTAACCCGTAACCTAAACCTAAACCTAACCCTAAATTAACCCGTACACTAACCCTATCCCATACTCTAAACCTAAAACTAACCCGTGCCCTAACCCCAACCCTAACCCTAACCTGTACCCTAACCCTAACCCTAACGCTAACCCTGACCCTAAACCTAACCCTAACCCGTACCCTAACCCTAGCCCGTAACCTAAACCTAACCCGAACCCTAAACTTAACCCATATGCTAACCCTATCCCGTACCCTAAACCTAACCCTAACCCGTACCCTAACCCTAACCCATCACCTAAACCTAACCCTAACCCTAAACGTAACCCGTACACTACCCTATCCCGTACACTAAACCTAATCCTAACCCATACCCTAACCCTAACCCTAACCCTAACAATATCCGTACACTAACCCTAACCCTAACACTAACACTAACCCTAACCTGTACTCTAACCCTAACCCTAAACCTAAACCTAAACCTAACCCGTTCTCTAACCCTATCCCGTACCCTAACACTAACATTTACACTAACCCTAAACCTAAACCGTACCCTAACCCTAAACGTAACCCTAACATGTTCCTAAACCCTAACACTAACACATACCCTAACACTAACCCTTACCCTAACCCATACCCCAACGGTAAACCTAACTTGTACTCTAACACTAACTCAAACCCGTACTCTAACCCTAACCCTAACACTAACACTAACCCTACCCCGTACTCTAACACTAACCCTAACCCGTACCCTAACTTTAACACTAACACTAACCCTAAACCGTACTCTAACCCTAACCCTAACCCGTACCCTAACACTAACCCTAACCCTAAACCTAACCCTAACACTAACCCTAACTTGTACTCTAACCCTAACCCTAACCCTAACCATATTCTAACCCTAACCCTAAACCTCATCCTAACCCTAATCCGAACTGTAAACCTACCCCGTACCATAACCCTAACACTAACCAGTACCCTAACCCTAACCCTAACTCGTACCCTAACCCTAAGCCGAACCCTGACCCTAACCCTAACCCTAACCCGTAACATAAACCTAACCTGTACGCTAACCCTAACCCTAAACCGTACCCTAAACCTAATCCTAACCCGTACCCTAACCCTAACCCTAAACCTACCCTAACCTTAACCCTAACCCGTACCCTAAGCCTAACCCCTACCCTAACCCTCACCCTAACCCTAAACCTAACACTAACCCTACCCTGTACTCTAAACCTAACCCTAACCCTAACCCTAAACCCTACCCGTACCCTAACCCTAACCCTAAGCCTAAACCTAACCCTAACACTAAACCAATCCCGTACTCTAACCCTAACCCTAACCCTAACCCTAACCCTAACCCTGACCCTAACACTAACCCTAACCTGTACCCTAAACCTAACCCATACCCTAAACCTAACCCTAAACCTACGCCTAACCCTATCCCATACCCTAAACCTAACCCTAAATCTTGTCCTATCCCGTACCCAACCGTATCCCGTACCCTAACCCTAACCCTAACCCGTACCCAAACCCTAAGAGTAACCCTAACCCATACTCTAGCAACAACCCTAACCCAACCCTAAGCCTAACCTGCACCCTAAACCTAAACCTAACCGTAACTCTAACCATAACCCTTACCCGTACCCTAACACTAACCCATAACCTAACACTAACACAAACATTAACCGTAACCCTAACCCATACCATAACCCTAAAAATAACCCGTATCATAACCCCAAACTTAACCCTAACCCGTACCATAATGCTATCCCTAATCCTAACCTGTACCCAAACCCTAACCATAACACGTACCCTAACCCTAACCCTAACCCTAACCCTTACCCTAACCCGTACCCAAACGGTAAACCTAACCCGTACCCTAACACTAACCCAAACCCGTACTCTAACCCTAAACATAACCATAACCATAACCCGCACCCTCAACTTAACCCTAACCCTAACCCAAACCATAAGCCTTAACTGTAACCTAACCCTAAATCATACCCTAACCCTAACCCTAACCCTAACCTTTACCATAACCCTAACCCATACTCTAACCCCAAAACTAACCCGTACCCTAACCCCAACCCTAATACTAACCCGTACCCTAACACTAACCCTAACCCTAACCCTGACCCTAAAACTGACCCTAACCCTTACACTAATCCTAACCTAACCCTAACCCGCACCCAAAACCTAACCCTAACCTGAACCCTAAACCTAACCAGTCACCTAAACCTAACCATAACCCTAAACTTAACCCATATGCTAACCCTATCCCGTACCTGAAACCTAACCCTAACCCGTATCCTAACCCTAAATCTAACCCTAAGCCTAAATCGTACATCAAACCCAAACCTAACCCTAACACTAAACCTACCCCATACTCTAACCCTAACCCTAACCCTAACCCTAACCCTAACCCTAACACTAATCCTATCCTGTACTCTAACCCTAAACCTAACCCTAAACCTAACCCGTACCCTAACCCTAACCCTAAACCTAACACTAACCCTAACCCGTACTCTAACCCTAACCCTAACCCTAACCCTAACCCTAACCCTAACCGTACTCTAACCCTAACCCTAACCCTCACCCTAACCGTAACCCGTACTGTAACCCTAACCCGTACCATAACCCTAACCCTAACCCGTACCCTAACCCTAACACTAACTCGTACCCTAACCCTAACCGTAACCATGACCATAACTCTAAACCTAACCTGTACCCTAAACCTAACCCGTAATTTAAACCTAACCCTAACCCTAACCCGTACCCTAAACCTAACCCTAACCATAACTCGTACCCAAACCTACCCTAACCCTCACCCTAACCCTAACACTAACCCATACCCTAAGCCTAACCCATACCCTAACTCTAAACCTAAACCTAACCCTAACCCTAACCAGAACCCTAAATGAAACCCTAACCCTCTACCTAACCCGTACCCAAACCTATACCGTACCCTAACCCTAACCCTAACCCGTACGCAAAACCTAACAGTAACCCTAACACATACCCTATCGCTAACTCTAACCCTAACCCACACCCTAAACCTAACCCTAAACCTGACCCTAACACTAACCCTATCCCGTACCCTAACCCTAAACCGTAAATGAACCCTAACCCTAAACCTAACCCATACCCTAATGCTAAAAATAACCCTAGCCCGTATCCAAACCATAACCTGAACCTTAACCATAACCCTAACCCATACCCTAACCCTAGCCGTAGCCTAATCCTAACTCTAACCCTAACCCCTAACCCTAAGCCTAACCCTAACCCTTACCCGAACCCATACCCAAACGGTAAACATAACCCATACCCTAACACTAACCCAAATCCGTACTCTAACCCTAACCATAACCATAACCCTATCCCGCACCCTAAATTTAACCCTATAGCAAACCCAAACCATGACCCTTAACCGTAACCTAACCCTACCCATAACCTAACCCTAACCCTAACCTTAACCATAACCCTAATCCGTACCCAAACCCTAAAACTAACCCATAACCTAACCCCTACCCTAACGCTAACCCGTACCCTAACACTAACCCTAACCCTAACCCTGACCCTACACCTAACCATAACCCTTACACTAACCCTAACCCAACCCGCACCCTAAACCTAACCCTAACCCGTACCCTAACCCTAAACCATAACCTTAACCGAACCCTATCGCTAAACTTAACCCGTTCGCTAACCCTATCCCATAACCTAATCCTAACCCTAACCCGTATCCTAACCCTAACCTAACCCTAAGCCTAACCCGTACATTAAACCTCACCCTAACCATAACACTAACGCTACCCCGTACTCTAACCCTAACCCTAACCCTAACCCTAACCTGTACCCTTAACCTATCCCTAACCCTAACTCGTACCCTACCCTAACCCTAAACCTGACCCTAACCCTAACCCTAACCCGTACTCTAACCCTAACCCTAACCCTAACCCTAACCCTAACCGTATTCTAACCCTAAGCCTAACGCTCACCCTAAACGTAACCCGTACTGTAACCCTAACCCATATCATAAACCTAACCCTAACCCGTACCCTAACCCTAACCCTAATTCGTACCCTAACCCTAACCGTAACCCTGACCCTAACCCTAATCCTATCCTGTACCCTAAATGTAACCTGTACACTAACCCAGCCCTAACCCGTACCCTAAACCTAACCCTAACCCGTACCCTAACCCTAAACCTACCCTAAGCCTGACCCAAACCCTAACCCTAACACGTACCCTAAGCCTAACCCATAACCTAACCCTAACACTAACCATAACACTAACACTAAACCTACCCCTTTCTCTAACCCAAACCCTAACCCTACCCGTACCCGTACACTAAACCTAACCCTAACTCTATCCCTAACCCGTACTCTACCCTAACCCTAACCCTAACACTAACCCTACCCTGTACTGTAACACTAACCCTAACCCTAACCAGTACTCTAACCCTGACCCTAACCCTAACCCTAACACTAACCCTAACCCGTACTCTAACCATAACCCTAACCGTATACTAAACCTAACCCTAACCCTCACCCTAACCCTAACCCGTACTGTAACCCTAACCCGTACCATAACCCTAACCCTAACCCGTACCCTAACCCTATCCCTAATTCGTACCCTAACCCTAACGCTAACCCTGACCCTAACGCTAACACTAACCCGTACCCTAAACCTAACCTGTACCCTAACCCTAAACCTAAACCTAAGCCGTACACTAAACCTCACCCTAACCCGTACCCAAACCCTAAACCTAACCCTAAACCTGACCCTAACCCAAACCCTAACACGTACCCTAAGCCTAACCCATACCCTAACCCTAACCCTAACCCTAACACTAACACTAACCCTACACCGTACTCTAACACTAACCCTAACCTAACCCGTCCTCTAACCCTAACCCTAACCCGTACCCTAACCCTAACCCTATTTCGTTTCGTACCCTAACCCTAACCCTAAACCTGACCCTAACGCTAACACTAACTCGTACCCTAAACCTAACCCATACCCTAATCCCAAACCTAACCCTAACCTGTACCCTAAACCTAACCCTAACCCGCACCCTAACCCTAATCCTAACCCATACCCTAAGCCTAACCCATATCCTAACGCTAACCCTAATCCTAACGCTAACCCTAACCCGTACCTAAACCTAACCCTAACCCTTGACCTAACCTGTACCCAAACCTATCCCGTAACTTAACCCTAACCCTAACCCACACCCTAAACGTAAACCTAACCTTAACACTAACCATAACCATTACCCGTACCCTAACCCTAACCCATACCCTAACCTTAACCTGAACTTAACCGTAACCCTACCAGTACCCTAAACCTAAAATTAACCCGTACCTATCCCCAACCCTATCTCTAACCCGTACCCTAACCCTAAACCTAACCCTAACTCTAACCCACACCTATACCTAACCCTAAACTGTAACCTAAGCCTAACCCTACCCCTAAACTTTACCCCCACACTAACCCTATCCCGTACCGTAAACCTAACCCTAACTCGTAACCTAACCCTACACCTAACCCGTACATTAACCCTAACCCTAACACTAACACTAACACTAACCCTAAACCGTACTCTAACACTAACACTAACCCTCACCCTAACCCTATCCTGTACCCTCAACCTAACCCATACCCTAACCCTAAACATAACCCTAACCTGTACCCTAAACCTAACCCTAACCCGTACCCTAACCCTAATCCTAACCAGTACCCTAAGCCTAACCCATACCCTAACCCTAACCCTAACCCTCCCTAACCCTAACACGTACCTTAACGTAACCAGAACCCTATCCCTAACCCGTACTCTAACCCTAACCCAAACCCTAAACCTAACCCGTACCCGTACCTTAACCCTAACCCTAACACTAACCCGTCCTCGAACCCTAACCCTTACCCTAACCCTAACACTATTCCTACCCCATACTCTAACCCTAACCCAAACCCTAACCCTAACACGTACCATAACCCTAACCCAATCCCTAACCCTTACCCTAACACTAACCCTAACCCTAAACCTAACTGTACTCTAAACCTAAACCTAACCCTCACCCTAACCCTAACCCGTATTGTAACCCTAACCCGTACCATAACCCTAACCCTAACCCTAAACTTAAACGTAATCCTGACCCATACCCTAACCCTAAAACTAACCTGTACCCTAACCCCAACCCTAACCCTAACCCGTAACCTATCCCTAACCCGTAACCTAAACCTAACCTTAACCCTAAACTTAACCCGTATGCTAACCCTATCCCATACCCTAAACCTAACCCTAAACCGTACCCTAACCTTAACCCTAACCCTAACCCTATCCGTACTCTAACCCTAATATTAACCCTAAACCCAACACTAACCCTAAACCGTACTCTATCCTTAACCGTAACCCTAAACATAAACCTAACCCGTACTCTAACCCTAACCCGTACCCTAACCCTAACCCTAATTCGTACCCTAACCCTGACCCTAACCCTAACCCTAAACTGTTACCTAAACCTAAACCATACCCTAACCCTAAACCTAATCCTATCCTGGACCCTAAACCTAACCCTAACCCGTACAATAACCCTAATCCTAACCCGTACCCTAAGTCTAACCCATACCCTAACCCTAACCCTAATACTAACCCTAACACTAACCCGTACCTAAACCTAACCCTAACCCTTGACCTAACCCGTACCCAACCCTATCCTGTAACCTAACCCTAACCCTAACCTGTACCCAAACCCTAACAGTAATCCTAACCCATACCATAGCGCTAAACCTAACCCTAAACCTCACCCTACCCGCACCCTAAAACTAAACCTAACCCTAACACTAACCATAACCATTACCCGTACCCTAAACCTAACCCAAACCCTAACCCTAACGCTAAACTTAACCGTAACCCTGACCCGTGCCCTAAACTTAAATTAACCCGTACCCTAACCCCAACCCTATCCCTAACCCGTACCCTAACCCTAGCCCTAAACCTAACCCTAACCCATAACCACACCTAAACCTAACCCTAACCCGTAACCTAAACCTAACTCTAACCCTAATTTAACCCCTACGCTAACCCTATCCTGTACCCTAAACCTAACCCTAACCCGTAACCTAACCCTAAACCTAACCCTAAGCCAAACCAGTACATTAACCCTAACCCTAACACTAACACTAACCCTCCCCCGTAATCTAACACTACCCTAACTCTAACCCTTACCCGTACCCTAAACCTAACCCTAACCCTAACCTTAACACTACCCTACCCCGTACTCTAACCCTAACCCAAAACCTAACCCTAACCAGTACCATAACCCTAACCTGAACCCTAACATTTACCCTAACCCTAACCCTAACCGTACTATAACCCTAACTCTACCTCACCCTAACACTAACCCGTACTCTAACCCTTACCCGTACCATAACCCTAAGCCTTACCCTAAACGTAACCGTAACCCTGACCCGTACGCTAACCCTAAAACTAACCCGTACCATAACCCCAACCCTAACCCTAACCTGTACCCTAACCCTATACCTAACGCTAACCCTGACCTAAACCTAACCCTAACCCGTACCCTAACCCTAACCCTCACCTAAACCAAACCCTAACCCGTACCCTAACCCTAACCCAAAACCTAAACCTAAACCTAACCCTAAACTTAACCCGTACGCTAACCCAATCCCGTACCCTAAACCTAACCCTAACCCGTACCCTAACCCTAACCCTAAACCTAACCCTAACCCGTACCCTAACCCGTAACCTAAACCTAAACCTAACCCAAAACTTAACCCGTACGCTAACCCTATCCCATACCCTAAACCTAACCCTAAACCGTACCCTAAATCCAACCGTAACCCTAACCTGTACCCTAACCCTATCACTAACGCTAACCCTGACACTAAACCTAACCCTAACCCGTACCCTAACCCTAACCCTCACCTAAACCTAACCCTAACCCGTACCCTAACCCTAACCCGTAACCTAAACCTAAACTTAACCCTAAATTTAACCCGTATGCTAAACCTATCCCATACCCTAAACTTAACCCTAACCCGTACGCTAACCCTATCCCATAGCCTAACACTAACTCTAACCCTAACCCTTAACCCTAACCCTAACCCTTAACCTAACCCATACCGAAACAGTAAAACTAACCCATACCCATACAGTAACCCAAACTCGGCTCTAATCCTAACCCTAACCCTAACCCTAAACCGCACCCTAAACTTAACCCTAACCCTAACCCTAACCATAACCCTTAACCGTACCTAACCCTAACCCTAACCCTAATTCATACCCTAACACTAACACTGACCCTAACCCTAACCCGTACCAAAACCTAACCCGTACCCTAAACCTAACCCTAACCCTAACCCTATCCGTACGCTAACCCTAACCCTAACCCTACCCCGTACTCTAACCCTAACCCTAACTCAAACCCTAACCTGTACCCTAACCCTAAACCTAACCCTAACACTAACCCTACCCCGTACACTAACCCTAACCCTAACCATTACCGTTACCCTAATCCGTACCCTAAACCTAACCCTAACCCTAACTCGTTCCCTAACCGTAACCCTGACTCTACCCTAACCTTAACCCGTACCCTAAACCTAACCCATACCCTAACCATAACCCTAAACCTAACCCTAACCCCATCCCGTACCCTAAACCTAACCCTAACCCTTGTCCTATCCCGTACCCAACCCTAACTCTAACCCTAACACGTACCCAAACCCTAAGAGTAACCCTAACCCATACCCTAGTGCTAACCCTAACCCTAAACCTAAGCCTTAACCGCACCCTAAACCTAAACCCAACCGCAACCCTAACCATAACCCTTACCTGTACCCTAAACCTAACCCATAACCTAACACTAACCCTAACCTTAACTGTAACCCTAACCCGTAACCTAACCTTAAAACTAACCCGTACCGTAACCCCAACCCTAACCCTAACCCTTACCATAACCCATTCCCTAAAACTAACCCTGACCTAAACCTAACCCTAACCCGTACCCTAAGCCTAACCCACTCCTAAACCTAACCCTAACCCGTACCCTAACCATAACCCGTAACCTAACCTAAACCTAACCCTAAACTTATCCCGTACACTAACCCTATCCCGTACCCTAAACCTAACCCTAACCAGTACCCTAACCCTAACACTAACCTTAACCCATACTCTAACCCTAACCCTAACCCTAACACTAACCCTAACCCATCCTCTAACCCTAACCCTAACCCTAACACTAACCCTACCCCGTACTCTAACACTAACCGTAATCCTAACCCTAACTCGTACCCTAACCTTAAACCTAACCCTAACACTAACCCTATCCCGTACTCTATCCCTAACCCTAACCCTAACCCTAACCGTATTCTAACACTAACTGTAACCCTCACCCTCACCCTAACCCGTACTGTAACACTAAACAATACCATAACCCTAAACCTAACCGGTACCCTAACCCTAACCCCAATTCGTACCCTAACCCTAAAACTAACCCTGACCCTAACCCTAACCCTAACCCGTATCCTAAACCTAACCCATACCCTAACCCTAAACCTAACCCTAACCCGTACCCTAAACCTAATCCTAAACCGTACACTAACTCTAACCCTAACCCTAACCCTGACCCTAACGCTAACCATAACCCGTACCCTAGCCTAACCCATACCCTAAAATTCACCCTAATCCTAACCCTAACCCTAACCCATACCCTAAACCTAACCCTAACCCTTGACCTAACCCGTAACCTAACCCTAACCCTAACCAGTACCCAAACCCTAACAGTAAACCAAATCCATACCCTAGCGCTAACACTTACCCTAACCCTAACTCTAACCCTGACCCGTACCCTAACCCTAAAATTAACCTGTACCCTAAACCCAACCCTAAACCTAACCCGTACCCTAACCCTAACCCTAACCCTAACCCTAAATCTAACACTAACACTAATCCTACACCGTACTCTAACCCTAACCCAAACCCTAACCCTAACCCGTGCCCTAACCCTAACCCTAACCCTAACCCTAACCCTAACCTTACTCTAACCCTAACACTAACCCTCACATTAACCATATCCGTACTGTAACCCTAACCCATACAATAACCCTAACCCTAACCCTAAAATTACCGTACCCTGACCTGTACCCTAACTCTAAAATTAACCCGTACCCTAACACCAACCCTAACCCTAACCTGTACCTTAACCCTATCCCTAACGCTAACCCTGACCCTAAACCTAACCCTAACCCTTACCCTAACCCTAACCGTAAACTAACCCTAACCCTCACCTAAACCTAACCCTAACACGTATCCTAACCCTAACCCTAACCCTAAACTTAACCCGTACCCTAACCCTATCCCTAATGCTAACCCTGACCCTAAACCTAACCCTAACTCGTACCCTAACCCTAACCCTAACCCTCACCTAAACCTAACCCTAACTCGTACCCTAAACCTAACCCATAAACTAAACCTAACCCTAAACTTAAACTTAACCCTTACGCTAACCCTATCCTGTACCCTAAACCTAACCCTAACCCGTACCCTAACCCTAACCCTAACCCTAACCGTACTCTAACCCTAACACTAACCCTCTCCCTAACCTAAACCTAACCCTAACCCGTAACCTAAGCCTAACCTTAACACTAAACTTAACCCGTACGCTAACCCTATCCCGTAACCTTAACCTAACCCTAACCCATAACCTAACCCTAAACCTAACCCTAAGCCTAACCCGTACATTAACCCTAACCCTAACACTAACACTAACCCTACAACGTACACTAAACCTAACCCTAACTCTAACCCTAACCCGTACCCTAACCATAACCCTAACACTAACCCTACCCCGGACTCTAAACCTAACACAAACCCTAACCCTAACCCGGACCCTAACCCTAACCCTAACCTTAACCCTAACCCGTACTCTAAACCTAACCCTAACCCTAACCCTGACCCTAACCCTAACACTAACCATAATCCGTACTCTAACCCTAACCCTAACCCTAACCCTGACCGTAACCGTACTCTAACCCTAACACTAACCCTCACCCTAACCCTAACCGTACTGTAACCCTAACCCTTACAATAACCCTAAACCTAACCCGTACCCTAAAACTAACCCGTAGCCTAAACCTAACCCTAACCCTAAACTTAACCCGTATGCTAACCCTATCCTGTACCATAAACCTAACCCTAACCCGTACCCTAACCCTAACCCTAACCCTAACCCTAACCCTATCCGTACTCTAACCCTAACCCTAACCCTAACACTAACCCTAACCCGTACTCTAACACTAACCCTAACCCAAAATGTAACCCTAACCCTTATGCTAACCCTAACCCATACCCTAACACTAACCCTAAACCTAACACTATCCCTAACCTGTACACTAACCCTAAACCTAACCCTAACTCTAACCCTAACCCGTACTATAAACCTAAACCTAAACCTAACCCTAAACCTAACCTTAACCGGGACTCTAAACCCTATCACGTAGCCTAACACTAACTCTAACCCTAACCCCTAACCCTAACCCTGACCCTAAACCTAACCCTAACCCGTACACTAACCCTAACCCTAACCCTAAACCTAACCCGTACCCTAGACCTAACCTGTACCGTTACCCGTACCTTAAACCTAACCCTAAACTGTACCCAAACCCGTACACTAACCCAAACCCTAACCTGTACCCTAACATGTAGCATAACCCTAACCCTAACCCTAACCCTAAACCTAACCCATAACCTACGTCTAACCCTAACCCGTACCCTAACCCTAACCGTCATCATAACCCCTAACACTAACCCTAACCTGTACCCTAAACCTAACCCTAACCTTAACTTGTACCCTATCCCTAAAACTAACCCTGACCCTAACCCCAACCCTAACCCTTACCCTAACCCGTACCCTAACCATAACCTGTCCCCTAACCATAAACCTAACCCCAACACGATCCCTAACCCCCTACTATAACCCAAAACCTAACCTAACCCTAAACCTAACCCTAACTCATAACGTTAACTTTACCCGTACCCTAACCATAAACCTAACCCTATACCTAACCGTAACACTGACCCTAACCCTAACCCTAATCCTGTACCCTAACCCTAACACTAACCCGCATCCTAAACCTAAACTTAACCCTAGACCTAACCCGTACCCCAACCCTAACCCGTACCCTAACACTAACCTTAACCCTAACCCTAACCCGTACCCTAACCCTAACCCTTACCCTAATCCTAACCCTAACCATAACCCGTACCCTAACCCTAACCTGTACCCAAACCCTAACCCTAACACGTACCCTAACACTTACCCTAACCCTAACCCTAACCCGCACACTAAACCTAACCCTAACACCATACCTAACATGTACACTAACCCTATCCCGTACCCTAACCTTAACCCTAACCCGTACTGTAACCCTAACACTAACCCTAACCCTAACCCTAACACTAACCCGTACACTAACCCTCACACGAAACCTAACCCTAACCCTAACCCGTACCCTAACCCTACCCGTAGCTTAACCCTAACTCTAACCATAACCCCTAACCCTAACCCCAAACCTGACCCTAACCCGTACCCAAACGGTAAACCTAACCTGTACCCTAACACTAAATCGAACCCGTACTCTAACCCTTACCCTAAACCTAACCCTAACTGTAACCCGCACCCTAAACTTAACCCTAAACCTAACAAAAACCATAATGATAACCGTAACCTAACCCTAACCCATACCCTAAACCTAACCCTAACCTTAAGCATAACCCTAACCCGTACCATAACCCTAAAACTAACCCGTACCCTCACCCCCACCCTAACCATAACCCGTACCCTAAAACTAATCCTAACCGTAACCCTGACTCTAAACCTAACCCTAACCCTTACACTAACCATAACCCTAATTATAACCCGCACCCTAAACCTAACCCTAACCCATACCCTAACCCTAACCCGTAACGTAAACCTAAACCTAACCCTAAACTTAACCCGTACGCTAACCCTATCCGGTACCCGGAACATAACCCTAATCCGTATCCTAACCCTAACCTAACCCTAAGCCTAACCCGTACATTAACCCTAACCATAACCATAACACTAACCCTAACCCGTACTCTAACCCTAACCCTAACCCGTACAGTAACCCTAACGCGTACCCTAACCCTAACCCTAAACCTAATCCTAATCTTGAACCTAAACCTAACACTAACCCGTACCCTAACCCTAAACCGTATCCTAACACTAACCCTAAACCTAACCCGTACCCTAAACCTAAATGTAACCCTAACCCGTACCTAAACACTAACCCTAACTCGTACCCTAACCCTAACCCTAAACCTAACCCATACCGGACCCTAACACTAACCGTAACCCTAACTGTAACCCTAACCCTAACCCTAAGTCATACACTAACCCTAACCCGAACCCTAACACTAACCCTAACCCCATACTCTAACCCTAAACCTAACCCTAACTCTAACCCTAACTTGTACTGTAACACTAACCCTAACCCTAACCCTAACCCTAACTCGTACAGTAACCCTAACGCGTACCCTAACACTAACCCTAACCCTAAACCTAATCCTAACCTTGACCCTAAACCTAACCCTAACCCGTACCCTAACCCTAAACCATACCCTAAACCTAACCCTAAACCTAACCCGTACCCTAACCTTAAATATAACCCTACCCGAACCCAAACCCTAACCCTAACACGTACCCTAACCCTAACCCTAACCCGCACACTAAACCTAACATAACCCTAGACCTAACACCTACACTAACCCAATCTCGTACCGTAACCTTAACCCTAACCCGTAACGTAACCCTAACACTAACCCTAACCCTAACCCTAACCCGTAACCTAACCCTACCTGTAGCCTAACCCTAACTCTAACCCTAACCCCTAACCCTAACCCTAACCCTTACCCTAACCCGTACCCAAACGGTAAACCTAACCCGTACCCTAACACTAACCAAACCCGTACTCTAATCCTAACCCAAATCTAACCCTAACCCATACCCTCACCCTTCCTGCAGCCTAACCCAAACTCTATCCCTAACCCCTAACCCTAACCCTAACATTAACCCATACCCTAACCCTAACCCAGGGCCTAACTCTAAACCGCACCGTAAACCTATCCCTAACCCTAGACATAACCCGTACCCTAAACCTATCCCGTACCCTAACCCTAGTCCTAACCCGGATCCTAACCCTAACACTAACCCTAACCCGTACACTAAACCTAACCCGTACACTACACCTAACCCTAACCCTAACCCGTACCGTGACCCTAACCTGCACCGAAACGTAACTCTAACCCGTACCCTAACCCTAACCCATAACCTAAAGCTAACCCTAACCCTAAACTTAACCCATACACTAACCCTATCCTATACCCTAAACCTAACCCTAACCCGTACCCTAACCCTAAATCTAACCCTAACCCTATCCGTACACTAACCCTAACCCTAACCCTAACACTAACCCTAACCCGTACTCTAACATTAATCCTAACCCTAAACGTAACCCTAACCCGTACTCTAACCCTAACCCGTACCCTAATACTAACCCTTACCCTAACCCTAAACCTAAACCATACCCTAACCCTAAACTTAAACCAAAACTGTACCCAAACCCTAACCCTAACACGTACCCTAACCCTAACCCTAACCCGCACACTAAACCTAACCCTAACCCTACACCTAACACGTACACTAACCCTATCCCGTACCATGACCTTATCCCTAACCCGTACCGTAACTCTAACACTAAACCTAACCCTAACCCTAACACTAACCCGTACACTATCCCTAACCTGAACCCTAACTCTACCCTAAACCGTACCCTAACCCTACCCATAGCCAAACCCTAACCCTAACCCTAACCCCTAACCCTAACCCTAACCGTAACCCTTACCCTAACCCGTACCCAAACGGTAAACCTAACCCGTACCCTAACACTAACCCAAAACCGTACTCTAACGCTAATCCTAACCCTAACCCTAACCCGCACCCTAAACTTAACCCTAACCCTAACCCAAACCATAACCCTTAACCGTAACCTAACCCTAACCCATACCCTAACCCTAACCCTAACCTTAATCATAACCCTAACCCGTAACCTAACCCTAAAACTAACCTGTACCCTAATCCCAACCCTAACCCTAACCCGTACCTTACCACTAACCCTTACCCTAACCCTAAACCTAAACCATACCCTAACCCTAAACTTAAACCAAAACTGTACCCAAACCCTAACCCTAACACGTACCCTAACCCTAACCCTAACCCGCACACTAAACCTAACCCTAACCCTACACCTAACACGTACACTAACCCTATCCCGTACCATAACCTTATCCCTAACCCGTACCGTAACTCTAACACTAAACCTAACCCTAACCCTAACACTAACCCGTACACTATCCCTAACCTGAACCCTAACTCTACCCTAAACCGTACCCTAACCCTACCCATAGCCAAACCCTAACCCTAACCCTAACCCCTAACCCTAACCCTAACCTTAACCCTTACCCTAACCTGTACCCAAACGGTAAACCTAACCCGTACCATAACACTAACCCAAAACCATACTCTAACGCTAATCCTAACCCTAACCCTAACCCGCACCCTAAACTTAACCCTAACCCTAACCCAAACCATAACCCTTAACCGTAACCTAACCCTAACCCATACCCTAACCCTAACCCTAACCTTAATCATAACCCTAACCCGTAACCTAACCCTAAAACTAACCTGTACCCTAATCCCAACCCTAACCCTAACCCGTACCCTAACACTAACACAAACGCGTACTCTAAACCTAACCCTAAACCTAACCCTAACCCTAACCCGTACAGTAACCCTAACGCGTACCCTAACCTTAACCCTAACCCTAAATCTAACCCTAATCTTGAACCTAAACCTAACACTAACTTGTACCCTAACCCTAAACCGTACCCTAAAGCTAACCCTAAACCTAACCCGTACCCTAAACCTAAATGTAACCCTAACCCGTACCAAAACCCTAACCCTAACACGTACCCTAACCCTAACCCTACCCTAACCCGTACCGGTACCCTAACAAAAATCGTAACCCTAAACCTAACCCTAACACTAACCGTAACCCTAACTCGTACACTAACCCTAACCCAAACCCTAGCCCTAACCGTAAGCCATACCCTAACCCTACCCGTAGACTAACCCTAACTCTAACCCTAACCCCTAACCATAACCCTAACCCTAACCCGCACCTAAACCTAACCCTAACCCTAACCCTAACCCTAAACCTAACCCTAACCCTAACCCGCACCTAAACCTAACCCTAACCGTACCCGAACCCTAACCTGTAACCTAATCCTAAACCTAACCCTAAACTTACCCATAGGCTAACCCTATTCCGTACCCTAAACCTAACCCTAACCCGTACCCTAACCCTAACCCTAACCCTATCTGTACACTAGCCCTAACCCTAACCCTAAATCTAACCCTAACCCGAAATCTAACCCTAACCCATACCCTAACCCTAACCCATACCCTAACACTAACCCTAACACTAACACTAACCCTACCCCGTACTCTAACCCAACCTAACCCTAACTCTAACCCTAACATGTACTGTAACACTAACCCTAACCCTAACCCGTACAGTAACCTTAACAATTACCCTAAACCTAACCCTAACCCTAACCCTAAACCTAACCCTAACCTTGACCCTAAACCTAACCCTAAAACGTACCCTAACCCTAACCCTAAACCTAACCAACACCCTAACCCTAAATGTAACCCTAACCCGAACCCAAACCCTATGAATAACACGTACCCTAATCCTAACCCTAACCTGCACACTAAACCTAACCCTAACCCTAGACCTAACACCTACACTAACCCTATCCCGTAGCCTAAACTTAACCCTAACCCGTAACGTAACCCTAACACTAACCCTAACCCTAAACCTAACCCATACCCTAACCCTACCCGTAGCCTAGCCCTAACTCTAACCCTAAACCCTAACCCTAACCCTTACCCTAACCAGTACCCAAACGGTAAACCTAAACCATACCCTAACACTAACCAAACCCTTAATCTAATCCTAACCCTAACCCTAACCCTAACACATACCCTGCCCCTTCCCGTAGCCTAACACTAACTCTAACCCTAACCCCGAGCCCTAACCCTAAACCTAACCCGTACTCTAACCCTTACCCTAACCCTAACACTAACCCTACCCTGTACTCTAACACTAACCCTAACCCTAACCCTAAACCGTACTCTAACCCTGACCCTAACCCTAACCCTAACAGTAACCCTAACCTGTACTCTAACCCTAACCCTACCCTGTACCCTAACTCTAACCCATAACCTAAACCTAACCCTAACCATAATCTTAACCCATACACTAACCCTATCCGGTACCCTAAACATAACCCTACCCCGTACCCTAACCCTAAACCTAACCCTAACCCTAACCCTATCCGTACACTAACCATAACCCTAACCCTAACACTAAACCTAAACCGTACTCTAACCCTAACCCTAACCCTAAACCTAAACCTAACCCGTACTCTAACCCTATCCCGTACCCAACACTAA